>CM044008.1:61810676-62398176 GCA_024085815.1 Flaveria linearis
TTCTCAGTTTAAGTTTAGGTTTATTTTGAAAATTTACCCAGTTCACTTAAACTTTGGCTCTGATACCAACTTGTAAGGCCCCGTTCCCGGGCACCTCACAGCTGGTCTATCATCGCACATAAAACATTTCAAAACGTATATTTACTTTGCAGCGGAATTTAAAACTTTCATTAATAACTAAAAACATGTCATTTTATTACAATACAACATTCTTTTCATCCTAAAATACAATGACATGTCAAATATGGATGCCAGCCTCAAAACGCTCCCAGTAGCTTATGCATCCATGCCTGCAACTCCTCAACATCAACCAAAATACCTGCCAGCTATCATGCATACAAAAGTCAGCGACGCTGAGTGAGTTCTAGTTTTTATAATAAAATATACTTTTCTTTCATTAAACCGTTCTTTACATAAATGCGGTCACACAACGTACGTACACATAGATAATATTATTATTATCTTCATCGTTCATTCATTAGCTTTTGTTCGTTTACCGTTCATCGTTAACCTTTGCATTCTTTCTTTCATTCATACATTCATTACATACGTTCGTACGTATCTTACTTTCGTGCGTTCATTACATACGTATGATCATTTCTTTCGTCTATTCGTTCTTTATCTTTAACTTTCATTCATTCTCTATCTTTCACTTCCATCTAGATCCGGTCATAATTTACCCACTTCATGGCACACAACCATGATTACTGAGGTCGAATGACAAGGATCCCGTATCGTTCTTATTATGGTATTTCGTTCGTGAGCATACATCATACATACATGCAGATAATAATTGTTATTATTATCTTCGTCATCGTTCGTTCATTCATTCATTTCTTTGCTCTTTACTTTTCATTACTCATTCAAGTCTGTTGCAACACAAAGTTGCTCACCTCACTATCTCATCTCGTGCAATTCGCACCAATAGAGTTGTCACTAAGACCAACTCTCTCTGTATGTGAGAACTCTTGGGGCTTAGCCAAAATCGCACGCCATCTCATGGGTTAGCCAATAATCGCACGCTACATAATCCACATGAGGTAGGCCAAAATCACACGCTACATAGCACATAGTAAATACCACATCGAACGTATCGGAGCAGTTACCAAAACTGAACCCCCACTGTGTCTATGTCCCCTTATAAGTTCCACCGTGCATATCGCACAAATCGCACCAACGGAGAGGTCACCAAGACCGACTCCCCCTGTGTGTGTGAGAGCTCTCTCTGGGTTTAGCAAATATCGCACGCCATCTCATGGGTTAGCGAATAATCGCACGCTACATAATCCACATGAGGTAGGCCAAAATCGCACGCTACATAGCACACACAGTTGAGCTAACAACTCTCAATGAGTCGTGAACCTCCTTTCCTTCTGCTTGCAAGCCAATCTTACTCTCATTCATCTGGATCCTGTCTCCTGCAATACCGTAGTACGCGACAAGGACCTCTTTCGAGTCTGTTGCGACACAGAGTCACTCACCTCATATACTTGCTTGCAAGCCTTTCATCCATTCATTAATTCATGTGTTCGTTCTTTTTGTATTTTATCGTATTCGTTTGTTTGTACTTTATCATATTCGTTCGTTTTTACTTTTTCATTATCTTTTCCTTTCGTTACATAATACTTTACGTTCATTGATCCATTCATTCATTCTTCATATCCCGTAAAGTCATACAATATGTATTGTAAAACATAATACGTACATTTTAAAACTCTTTAACGAAGAAAAATAACATATCATACACACTCAACATAAACTTCATCACATCATCATGCATACATTAATCATAGGCCATCACATCATAACAGAGCCTATCTCTCTATTCTACCACTTAAGACCACTTAGAAAATCCTAAGTCCAACATGGGTGCATAGGACTTTCAGGAATCTTTCTAATACTGCTCGAGTGATCCAAACATCCTTCCAACGCCAACCAAACTTAGAACTAACATACTAAGGCACCTAAGCCTACTAAACGTCAACACTATCCCGTAGACAAATTCTAATACATACATGCACAGAATATCATCATACAATAGGCTGGCACTCACGGTTTCACTTGAAAACATTTTCCAGGTATGCATAATAGCCCCAAACATTTTAAAATCAGTAAAAGAGGGGTCCTAGTAACTCACCTATACTTGATGAGTAGCTTCTCAATCAAACTTTAAAAGAGAGGGTTGCACTACCCCACCTGCATATAAGTTAACACTCAATGGGGTTAATTTCTACCTAATTTCGCTGCTAACTTCGCTAAGTGATCAGCAGTTTTGCTGATAGCTTCGCCCACAGTATCGCTAGGCAAACAACAGTTTCGCTGCTAGTTTCGCCAGCAATTTCGCTGGTAGATTCGTTGGCAGTTTCGCTGCCAGTTTCGCCCAACTTTCGTTGGATAACAATGTCTGCGAACTTATATGCAAAAATATAGTTTCGCTTGGACGAATCTATAAATTCGCTGGATGAAACCTCATAGTTTCGCTGGACGAATCCATAGATTCGCTGGATGAGTCCTTAAATTCGCAGAACGATCTGAAAATTACGAATCAGCCCATTTTAACCCCAAAACTCAATCTTTTACACCCAAAACCTTGGGTTATCATCCAGGAAGCTATATCTAAGCTTTTTACACGTTTTCTTACATAAAAACGTGAGTTTTTGGGCGATTCTTGCCACTTTCAAAACCCCAAAACTAGAATCCGGGTTTTTCACCAAAAGGAACAATTAGATGATGTTTCTTACCTAGATTCTTGTTGTTTGGAAGCCCACAAAAGCCAATCTTCGATCTCTTGACCAACCGAGCCTCGATCCAACACTTTCTCTCTCTACACTCTCTCTCTAGAAACTGGGTGTTGAGTGCAAATGAGAGTTGCTCAGCTGATCCGTCTATATATACATCGAGCGTTCCAGGGACCTTAAACTCGTCAAGCTCATGACTCGAAGGGTTACCCCGGTCTAACACCAATAACCATCCTGTTTTTATTAAATGGTCTCGTCTAAGCCCATTATTATTATTTGACTTGCTTAGTGAATTTTTTTTTTCCGAGTGGTACAAGTCCACCCCCCTTATATAGGTTTCTTCCCCGAAACCTGTTACTCCTCAAACCCTCGCGGCAATTCTGTCCCATCTCTTTTCCAGTCCATCCCTTGGAGCCCTATCGCTCCACATCGTTTGTCAACATTCGACTTCTGGTCTATCTTGGACTGTTGACATCGGCAACTCATGCACACTGATCAATGTTCATTTGACCAGCACCTGCGACCTCGATCATGCCATGCGGAGTGCGGTCATTACAATTAAAAGGAACATCACAATATCCGAGCAAAGTCTCGGCGTCATAATCATTGAGCTTCAGAGCATCACTGACGACAAAACACGGCCATCAACTTGCGTAAAGTTGCTAGCCCTTGTTTGATGTTCTTTACGTATGAATAATGACCCTCTGGCAACCCAACAACTGACAAGAAAGGCAAATCGGCTTATTTAATGACCCGAACCAAATTTATCCTTTATCTTTTGCTTCCGATCTCCCGTTCCACTTGTTTGCTATACGTACTTTGCCGTCGAGGAACAATTCACAGGCTGCAACTGTTCCTTAGACAACGGGTGACCCAATCTTCCCCAATCGCATCCTGCAGTCCTCTAGGGCATCAGGTAGCCTAGGGAACCCATTAACAGTAATCTCTACATCAAAGGGCTCATCGATGTTCTTTCTCCTTTTCTTTTCGTTCTCCTCCGATCGTCGTCCCTCAACGTTGTACCTTTGGACACGAATCCACCATCATTGTTTCACCTTCCTTTCCCCTTCTTAACACAGACTCGTCCCTCCTCTTCGCCCATTATCACCATCGCCTTCCACTCGTCGTACCACCTTCCCGGTGAAGCCTTCATCATAATCCATTGTCGCAGATCGGCACCGAACTTTTATCGGGCACCACCGATCAATCCACCTTTTTGCAGTACTTGGTGCTTGCCTTATAAGTTACTGTTCGATTCACCCGGAGGTGTACGTCTACCCACATACGTCTACTTGGGATGGTCTAACAGAAAGCAAGCACTCCCTCAATTCTACTGCGAAGTCCTTTAGTGCACTGGGTAATCTAGTAGACTTACCTATAGTAGCTCCTAGGTCGAATGATATGATTCTTTCTATTCCTAACATGCAACTTATCACAGAAGGCAGCAAGAATGAAACCAAAGCCACAATCGAACTACACAAAGGCTAAAGGTTGATTGACTGGAAACATACCTGACGTAACATCGGGGTCCGCCCTAGCCTCCTCTCGCGTCATCGTGTAGGCGCTGCATTTGCCCTATGTCCTTCTCTTCCAGCCTTTTTCACTCCCGAACCTTCCGCCCTTGGCTTCTCACAGTTTTTACTCATATGGCCAATTTCTCCGCAATTATAGCATCTCACGGTTCCATATTCTCTAGCCATATGACCATGCTTCCCACACTTGTAGCAAGTATTTGGTTCCCTTTTGCATTCTCCCGAATGCTCCATCCTACAAATTACACACCTATCCGTCCTCGCACCAGGTGCAACAACACGACGGTCATCCCCCCGTGCGTGCTTCTTATTCGTCGGGACACCACCCCGTTCAGTTCTCCTCCTCCAGTTCCGGTCTCCATCATCCTTCTCGACGTCTTCAGCCACCACCACAGTTCTTTCATCATACAATCTTCCCGCCAAGTCAACTGCCGACCTAAACGTGCTTGGTTGGGCAGCGATCATGTGCCTACGGATATCCGCCGGCAATCCCTGAATATACCTCTTAATCTTTCGCGAAAGAGGTGTCACCTGATCCGGCACCAGCCGTGCCATTTCATTGAATTTAGTGGTGTACTGCTGATGCGTCATCATTCCCGCTTCTAACTGCAGGAACTCCCTTTCTACCTTGTCCATCTCACCGTAAGGACAGAACTCCTCAATCACCAGCCTTTTCAACTCTATCCATCTCATCCTTCCGATAGCTCGACTACCCTCAACTTGGACTATGTTATCCCCCTGTTGTCGCAACATGAGTCGGGGGTAGTGCATGAGACGAGATAATAAGGTGAGCAACCTTGCATTGCAACAGACTTGGATAAAGTTCAATCCATGTGATTGACTCGAATGGGATCTTTGTCGCGTATCCCGGTGCTGTGTCAGTCTTCGGACATGAGTCGGGGGTTTGTGTACAGGCCCCGGCACAGCATCAACTTTCGAGCATGAGTCGGGGATATTGCATGAGACATGATTCGACTAATGAAAAGTAATGAGCAAGGAAATGAATGAATAAACGAATGATGATGAAGATAATAATAATAATTATTAACAGTATGTATGTATGATGTATGTCAATTGACGAATGTAAAGTAAGAGAAAAGAGTAAGAGAAAAGAAAGTAAAAGACAGTGAAAAGTATATACGAAAGTATGAATGAGAAATATAATTATGAAAGAACGAATGTATGAAATGAACGAATGAGAAATGAATGATAATGATGTGCGTTGAATGAACGAAAGTTAACGAACGAATGATGGAGATAATAATGATATTATCTATGTGTACGTACGATGTGTGATCACGTTCTAAAGTATAGTATGATTTGAAAGGAAGTAAAGAAAGTTTTAAATGGAAAGAAAAGTATGTTTTATTTTAAAACTAGAACGCACTCAGCAACGCTAACTTTGATGTGTTTCCAGTTGGCAGGTATGTTGCTGAGGATGGCACGGCTACTCAGCTCTTTTTGGATGTCATTCTTTTGTTTAACGATTTTGCATTGTAATACGAACGAGCGATATTTTGTAATGAACGATGTATTATTTTGCAAAAGTGTTTATTTAAAGGAAATGAAATGTTTGTTTTAAAAGTTTCACCTGCATGATTTTAGTAAAGTTATATAATTACGTGTTTTAAGTGCGATGACCGGCCAGCTGTAAGTGTCCCGGGAACGGGGCCTTACAAGTTGGTATCAGAGCTAAAGTTTAAGCGAAAGGGGTAAATTTTCAAAATAAACCTAATCTTAAACTGAGAATGGGACGGAAGGGGAAGGGATGCCAGTCTGAGTAGTTGCGTGCCATCAGGTATTTTCTTAATGTTAACCGGTATTATGTGCGCATGTTATATGGTTATGTGTGGCTGGTAGATTAAGATACTGATGTAGTCTGGACAGGTAATGCTCGGGGTATGAAGAGTGAAGTAAGTGGCTAATCACAACTGGCCACTGTAATTAGAGACTTACTATACTTGACATAAACTGAGTTGTTTCCATGCATGAACGCGTTGGTTTTTGAATCTTTTAGTGTGTTAGAGGATGGCTGGTGGTAGATCTTCGAAGGCTTCGCGCGGTAGAGGTCGTGGTGGACGTGGTGCTGAACCGCGGGTCACAAGAAGAAGGCCTAGAGCTGAAGAGGCGGCTCATGAAGAGCCCGAGGCCCCTCATCCAGAGGCTGGTGACGAGAGTGCTAACTTGAGAGCCTCAGTGAAAGAGGCTGTTGTGGAGGAAGTGCACCAGGTCATGCAGACGATCTTACCGTCTGTGGTGACCGAAGTGATAAAGGCCGTACATGATGGAGAAAGAAGGGAGAGAAACCGGTCCTCGAGAGGACAGGAGCAACCGGAAGCTGAAATGGTTCTCTCCAATGATAAGGAAGAGGAGGAAGAGCCTGTGCAAGAGCCGGCATGAGGCTGTAACTACGGGGCTTTTCAAAGGTGCAAGCCCCCTACCTTTGACGGTAACGGTACTGCTGCTGCTGCTCACCGATGGGTGAGAGAGATAGACGCGGTACTCAATATCAGCGAGTGCCGAGAAGATCAAAAGGTGAAGTTTGCTACCCACTCATTTGTGGACTCGGCCCTGTGCTGGTAGGACAACATTGTCCAAGTTGAGGGTACCAAAGCAATCAAGAGAATGAGGTGGCCAGAGTTGAAGAAGTTGGTGATCGAGGAGTTCTATCCTCATAGGGAAATGGACAAGGTTGAGAGAGAGTTTCTGCAGCTGGAGGCGGGAACGATAACACACCAGCAGTACATGACAAAGTTCAATGAGATGGCAAGGATGGTGCCAAACCAAGTGACACCCGTGTCACGAAAGATCAAGAGGTTTATTCAAGGTCTGCTGACAGATATTCGCAGACATCTAATGCGAATGAATGATATTTTGTAATGAACGATGTATTATTTTACAAAAGTGTTTATTTAAAGGAAATGAAATATTTCTTTTAAAAGTTTCCGCTGCATGATTTTAGTAAATTTATATAATTATGTGTTTTAAGTGCGATGACCGACCAGCTGTAAGTGTCTCGGGACAGGGGTCTTAAAATTTTTTTGCTTATGCAAGTGGAAGCTTACAAAATAAGAGAAATTGGCAGGCATTGATTTCTAAAGTCAAGCATTAATTTATGCTTTAGAAAAATCATAATTTTTCGACATAAAGAATTTACAGTTAGAACGGATTGCGAGGCCATTGTAAAATTTATAAAAATGATTAAAGTAAAAAGGTAAACAAAACTCGATGTGTTAACTTACAAAATATCATTCATGGAAGTGAGTAAGTTATAAATTTTGACCATATTAAAGGAAAAAACAATGGGATATCCGATATGTTGTCTTAAAACAGTAATAAACTTTTCTTTTTAAATGGACATAAAGGAAAAGCTAAGCTTATACAGCCCACACAACCTTCTTTAATGAGTATATCGTCTGAAAAAGATAAAACCGAAAAGCTTATGAGTCAGTCAATAAGGGCATAAAAAACACAAAGTTTAAGATAATTCCCTGCCTCGATTACTAATTTCAACAGTACTACATGATTACATAGTTCAATTCTACCATCATGGTATGATTGATTATATGGAATTCAGATTAAATAGCGAAACAGAGCGTCTCCTTAACTGATTGGGTGAAAACTTTGTAATGACAACAGAAAACATTGCTACACATATATTTCCTTCCAATATTCTTTGTAAGATTTTTGCTTCTCTCCCACTAAATCTTTGTTGACCATCAAGCTACTAAGAGTGGTTATTTAGAAAAATTAGCGGTTACTACTGACATAAAATTTTGCCATATGCCATGGTTAGATAAGTCCCATATAAATACAGATATTTTGCTCGATGTCCCTTCAAAATTACAAACCAACACCTTAGAAAAATTCACTAAAAAATATCAGCAAACCCAAATCTATGAGAATATTTTCATTGAGAACAATTTAAACTTTGATGGAAAGTGACCTCCTTGAATTAAATCATATTATAAACCTAGCAGATTTTGATGAAGAAGAGAAAAATGATCCAGGTATACCATCAAGAACTTTTATGAAAAATGGAAAATAAAATCACATAAAGGACAGCTACTCATGGAAGACAGCCATTCATCCACACAAGAATAACCTCATATGGAACATAGTCCCTAGTAGAATCAATAATTCGAAGACAAATGCTCCTGATATGATTCCTTTATTGCATTGTAAATTATGTAATATTTTTATCTTATTAACTTTTATTTGTAGCCGTTGTTTTTCTTCGAATATAGAATAATAATTGTACCTACTCTATAAGTATAGGGCATTCCTTCATTGTAACACACACTAAGATAACTCAATAAAATATTTCTGCTTTCTTATTATCTCAGCTTTCTTATTCTCTCATTGCATACTAAATCTCTTTAGATACTCCTTAGCGTTCTCCTTTTATCCTTAGTTTCATCCCTCACTTTTCATATTATACTTCATTTACCTTGTGTCCAAAAAATAGTATTTTTTACCTTTTCTTCACCTCCAACATTGTGCATAAATCTACGTATTAGGTGAAGATTATTTTATTACGTTATCTGTCTTTTGCTGCTATTATCAGTAATTCCTACTCTTACCTTTTACTTTTTACTTTTTACGATCAATTTTTATTTTTGACTTTTTACATTTTGTAGTATTACTTTTCTCTTATCATTTTTTCTTATTATCTTTATATCCTCCATACCATATTGGTATCAAAGCCAATGCTTTCTTACAATCTAGAACACTGAGACAAGCTTCAAATTTCCAACCGCTTATTATTACCAAATTAAACTTTTGGAGAACTCTCTCAGGTGAAGATTATAGGAAAAATAATTTGCTTTGATAACAAACCGGAATGAGGTTTCATTTAGAATTAATAGATAATCTACAATTTTAAAATATGAAGTGTAAGAAAATCTCAAGAGAAAACTGAGGATAGAATAAGGAAGTTAAGGAGTAGGAATTTATCAATCATAGAGTTCAATCAAACCCCTGGAATTTATCAATCATAGAGTTCAATTAAACCCCTCGCCAATTAAAAACCTTGAATTTTTAAATTTAAAATTTTTAGAAAAAACAAATCCTAGAAATATTATTACAGAGAATTATAGTCTCACTTGTAGGATTAAAGATAATTGTAAGCATAGTTTACATACAGATAATCCACATTTAAACGTGTTAACAAATAGCTTTAAATCTAGGCATCAATCTTTAAAAGGAATCAATAACTAATAAACTGTTGATAGAAAAACTTTTAGCATGCACAAAAGAAATTAAAAAGTATATAAAAAACTTAGACTATATAAAAGATAAAAATAATCAACTCATAAAGGAAATCAAGAAAAGTGACCTAGACAAATATCCCAGAACCACACAAAATAATAATATACATATAGGGGTAGACAACATAACAGACACAATAAATAAATTAAACATTAACGATATAAGAATATCAAAAAAACCAGCACCCTATAAACACTTGCAACCACGAAAATGAGAAATAATTTTCTAAGTAATAGGACAATGGAAGTAGCTAGAAATTCAACAAGTAGTATACATGATACAATAACATCTAATTCTTTTTTATTCAGAATAATAAGAAGACGATCAAGATCTAATAGTCCTAGACATACTATAAAATTAGAAGAGGAAATAGATGTAGATAAAATTATATAAATTTATATAATCAACATCAATTAGACGTACTTAATCTCAAAATACTATATCAAACTGGAATATTTAATATAAATACAACAGTAATAAGAAACACTAGAGAAGAAAGCCTTAGAGTAATAGAAAAATCGGTAACTATAAATTTCTTATCACCAGAAACTATATAAAAAATTAAATACTCTAGTAAACATTTTATACATATAGGGTTAATAGCTTGAAATTTTAAAGGTAGAAGTTGTTGCAGCGTTTATAGGGCTGATCAGTTAGTTCCTAAATTTTAAAAATTCCAATATTTGCAGATTAATTAGCATTTTATAATCCGGATTTGTTGATTATACTAGATACACTTTATCTCAATTCACATTAAACATTCGCCTAAAACTATGGATTAACAGGGTTTATCGTAATTTACAATTAAAAAGTTGTTCCTATTTTCCAGGGACAGTATTCGTGATATCTTCATCTATATATACAATTCCCAACCCAATTATATTCGTGTTTTTGCTTTTGAGCTTTGTGTTCTTTGAAATCATTCTTCGATTTGTTAAAAGTATGTTTAACATATTTTGATTTATTCTGTGAATTGTATGTTGATTTCATTCGCAGATTTTGATTAGTTGTGTTGGGATAACATCTAAACTCATGTATCTATATTTTAAGGTATTTTACTCGAGAATTATCTTCATAGTTTTCACAGAGGTATGTATTTTTAACAAAGCTTTAATTAATTCTGTGAATAGTATGTTGATTTCAAATGCATTATTTGATTGATTGTTTTTGGTTAACTTCTAAACTCAAGTATCTATAGGTTCAGTTATTTTGCTCGACAATTATCCTCTTAGTTTTCTCATACTTATGTATTTTTAAGATAGCTTGTAAGGCCCCGTTCCCGGGCACCTCACAGCTGGTCTATCATCGCACATAAAACATTTCAAAATGTACATTTACTTTGCAGCGGAATTTAAAACTTTCATTAATAACTAAAAACATGTCATTTTATTACAATACAACATTCTTTTCATCCCAAAATACAATGACATGTCAAATATGGATGCCAGCCTCAAAACGCTCCCAGTAGCTTATGCATCCATGCCTGCGACTCCTCAGCATCAACCCAATACCTGCCAACTATCATGCATACAAAAGTCAACGACGCTGAGTGAGTTCTAGTTTTTATAATAAAATACTTTACTTTCATTAAAACCGTACATTACTTTCTTTCAAATTGTACTATACCTTCGTACATACTCACACATCATATGTACACATAATATCATTATTAATCTTCGTTGCGTTTGTTAACTTCCGTTCATTCATCGTACATCTTTGTTATTCATTTCTTATTTAGATCCCGTCAGGCTTTACCCTCTTCATGGCACACAGCCACGATTACTGAGGTCAAATGACAAGGATCCCGTTACGTTCATTCGTTATACGTTTCGTTCGTGAGCATACATCATGCACATATATAGATAATATTTATTATTATCTATGTCATTCATTCGTTACATCTTTATCATTCAGTTCTCATATGGATCCTGTCAGGCTTTACCCACTTCATGGCACGCAGCCATGATTACTGTGGTCGAATGACAAGGATCCTGTTCCGTTCTTATTATGGTATTTCGTCCGTGAGCATACATCATACATACATACAGATAATAATTGTTATTATTATCTTCGTTATCATTCATTCATTCATTCATTTCTTTGCTCTTTACTCTTCATTACCCATCCGAGTCTGTTGCAACACTAAGTTGCTCACCTCACTATCTCATCTCGTGCAATTCGCACCAATAGAGTTGTAACTAAGACCAACTCTTCCTGCGTGTGAGAATCTCTTGGGGTTTAGCCAAAATCGCACGCCATCTCATGGGTTAGCCAAAATCGCACACTACATAATCCACATGAGGTAGGCCATCATCGCACGCTACATAGCACACAGTATATACCACATCGCACGTATCGGAGCAGTTACCAAAACTGAACTCCCACTGTGTCTATGTCCCCCTTAAAGGTTAGCCAAGATCGCACGCTATAACATACACACACAGTTGAGCTAACAACTCTCATTGAGTCGTGAACCTCCTTTCCTTCTGCTTGCAAGCCAATCTTACTCTCATTCATCTGGATCCTGTCTCCTGCAATACCGTAGTACGCGACAAGGACCTCTTTCGAGTCTGTTGCGACACAGAGTCACTCACCTCATATACTTGCTTGCAAGCCTTTCATCTATTCATTATTCCATATGTTCGTTCGTTTTGTACTTTATCGTATTCGTTCGTTTGTACTTTATCATTATCTTTCCCTTCCTTACATAATACTTTACGTTCATTAATCTATTCATTCATTCATCTTATCCCGTAAAGTCATACATTATGTATTATAAAACATAATACATACGTTTTAGAAACTCTTTAACGAAGGAATATAACATATCACCCACACACATACAAATCATAGACTTCATCACATCATCATGAACACATCAAGCATAGGCCATCATATCATAACAGAGCCTATCTCTCTATTCTACCACTTAACACCACTTAGAAAATCCTAAGCCCAAGGTGGTCGCATGGGACTTTTCTGAAAGCTTTCTAATACTGCCCAAACATGGATCTATCATACTAAGGCACCAAAAACATTCTAACCATTTCTTAGCCATAGTCCAACTCTAAAACATGCATACACATATTACTTTCGAACATACAGCCATAAACCCACGGTTTCACCGACCCTCCGCGGGACAGCGGGGGTTCGGGGGCGGCAGCCCCTGACAGCGGGGTCCTAGGGGCAGCAGCCCCTAGTGGAATCCAAGGGGCAACGCCCCTGGCTGGGGCCGGGCTGCCAGGTCAGCGCGCCCGAAAATTATTTTGAGCTATTTCAAGGTCACATTTTACTTTAGAAAAATGTATTTTCTTGTTAAAACACCTTGAAATCCTTATATTTACTATGCATAATAGCCCCAAAAACATGGAAAAACGTTTAAATAAGGGGATTTAGAACTCACTTGTACTTGATGAGCAGCTTCTCAATCAAGCTTTAAAAGAGAGGGTTGCACTACCCCACCTGCAGATAAGTTAACACTCAAAGGGGTTAATTTCTGCCTAATTTCGCTGCTAACTTCGCTAAGTGATCAGCAGTTTCGCTGATAGCTTCGCCCACAGTTTCGCTAGGCAAACAGCAGTTTCGCTGCTAGTTTCGCCAGCAATTTCGCCGGTAGATTCGCTGCCAGCTTCCCCCTACTTTCATTGGATAACAATGTATGCGAACTTATTGGCGAAACCATAGTTTCGCTCGGACGAATCTATAAATTCGCTGGATGAAACCTCATAGTTTCGCTGGACGAATCTATAAATTCGCTGGATGAGTCCTTAAATTCGCAGAACGATCTGAAATTACGAATCAGCCTATTTTAACCCCAAAACTCAATCTTTTACACCCAAAACCTTGGGTTGTCATCCAGGAAGCTATATCTAAGCTTTTTACACGTTTCTTATATAAAAACGTGAGTTTTTGGGTGATTCTTGCCACTTTCAAAAACCCCAAAACTAGAATCCGGGTTTTCATAAAAAGGAACAATCAAACGATGTTTCTTACCTGGATTCTTCTTGTTTGGAAGCCCACGAACACAAATCTTCTGCCTCTTGACCAACCGAGCCTCGAATCGACACTTTCACTCTCTACACTCTCTCTCTAGAAACTGGGTGTTGAGTGCAAATGAGAGTTGCTCAGCTGATCCGTCTATATATACATCGGGCGTTCCCGGGACTTTAAACCCGTCAAGCTCATGACTCGAAGGGTTAACCCGGTCTAACACCAATAACCATCCTGTTTTTATTAAATGGTCTCGTCTAAGCCCATTATTATTATTTGACTTGCTCAGTCAATTTTCCAGGTGTTACATAGCTTGGTTGGTACCCTAGTTTATATGGAATTTAATTTTTGTAGTGTTATTTATTTTGTTTACTGTTATAAATTTTTGGATATGTTTATCATGGTATATGCATACAGATTAAATAAGATAGGCACATACAACTACACAAATACACAATCATACACAGAACTACATAAACATAAAAACTGCACAAACACACAAATAAGACACAAAGCATTAACCATATCAAATATAACTATACTTTAAACCACTTGATGTACAATTAAAAGGAGATAATCATATCAAACACAATCACAGATATCATCATATTAATATCATGTATAGAGACTGTAATAAAAACATTTCAAATCCAATCATACTAACAGTTAACGAAGCTTAGACGGATGCCAGATTCCTAATCTCTCTGATGGAAGTCGGACAAGCACGTCTAAGGAGATAGAAGATCAGTATGATTGTTTAATACCGTACTACGAATTCGCAAGTATGACGCACACATCAACCATAATAAATACACATAAAATAATCAAATAGTTATTAAAAACTAACAACAACCAAGTAATAAAATAGTACCTACCTATTGTCCAATATTTAAAACCAGTGAGCAGTTGATTTTCGATTCATGTCGGAAACTCAACTGTGAAAGTACTAGCTAATGGTCTATGGATTAGATGACTTACAGTGAATTGGATCCCATTATAGTTATCTATCAGAGCTAAAACCAACCTCAAGCTGCATCAAACGTCTAATCTACATCAATGAAATTAATAAACAATGCAGACTTAGTTTTGTAAAACATATAGAATGAATGTGACAATAACAAAAGCAACAAACAAAATAATCAACATACCTGTAATATGACTAACATGGCACCTGTCGTCTAAGATTAATGGAGTTGAAGTGATCAGAGCACATGATCGATCCCAGACAACTAAAAACCATAATCTTAGAGAAGTGAAACTTCCCTAAATAAAAATATCTCATATTCGATAACCAAATACCTGAAACAACCATATTATCACCAATTATAGCAACACTCATAAACTATTTAAAACTCAATCATACTAATAGTTAACGAAGCTTAGACGGAGGCCAGATTCCTAACCTCTCTAATGGAAGTCGGACAAGCACGTCTAAGGAGTTAAACAATCAGTATGCAATGTACTTTATAGTGATACTAATTTTTCAAGTATGACACACACATCTAACAAGGATATCATCATATCAATCACAATCATATAAACAAGGATATCATACGATCCTTCATATTAACATCACATGCGTTGAGTGTGATAATACCAAATGTTTCAAACATGTAATCACAATAACTATAAGTTAGCAGAAAGGTAACATTTCCTCATACATAGTTCCCAACAACATACAATTATGAGAGACACAACTACACAAATACAAAATCAAACATAGAAAGTTAACATATGTAAACCCAAAATGGAATAAATTTTGGCCGAGTACACATAACCCAACAACATAAAATTATAAGACACATGACTACTTTTCACACACAATGCACAAACATACACGTAAGACACACACATTATCCATACCAACTAGATTATACGATATATTAATAAAAAATTTAATTATTGCATAATTTTAATACACTTAACCCATTAAGATCCGATTGTAAGATTAAATTTCAAGACACACACAACTACACAAATACACAACCATACACAGAACTACATAAACATACAAACTGCACAAACACACAAATAAGACACAAAGCATTAACCATATCAAATAGAGCTATACTTTAAACCACTTGATGTACAATAAAAAGGAGATAATCATATCAAGCACAATCACATATATCATCATATTAATATCAAGTATATAGACTGTAATAAAAACACTTAAAATCCAATCATACTAACAGTTATCGAAGCTTAGACGGAGGCCAGATTCCTAACCTCTCTGATGGAAGTCGGACAAGCACGTCTAAGGAGTTAAACGATCAGTATGATTGTTTCTTAGCGTACTACTGATTCGCAAGTATGACACACACATCAACCATAATAAATACACTTAAAATAATCAAATAGTTATTACTAACCAAAAACAACCAAATAATAAATAGTACCTACCTATTGTCCAATATTAAAAACCAGTGAGCAGTTAGTTTTCGATTCCTGTCGGAAAGTCAACAGTGAAAGTACTTGCTAATGGTCTAAGGATTAGATGACTTACTGTGAATTGGATCCCATTACAGTTATCTATCAGAGCTAAAACCAACCTCAAACTGCATCAAACGTCTAATCTACATCAATGAAATTAATAAACAATGCATAATTAGTTTTGTAAAAACATATAGAATGAATGTGACAATAACAAAAGGAATAAACAAAATAATCAACATACCTGTAATATGACTAACATGGCACCTGTTGTCTAAGATTAATGTAGTTGAAGTGATCAGAGCACATGATCGATCCCAGATAACTAAAACCATAATCTTAGAGAAGTGAAACTTCCCTAAATAAAAATATCTCATTTTCGATAACCAAAGACCCGAAACAACCATATTAACACCAATTATAGCAACACATATAAAATATTTAAAATCTAATCATACTAATAGTTAACGAAGCATAGACGGAGGCCAGATTCCTAACCTCTCTAATGAAAGTCGGACAAGCACGTCTAAGGAGTTAAACAATCAGTTCGCAATGTACTTTATCATGATACTAATTTTCAAGTATGACACACACATCTAACAAGGATATCATCATATCAAGCACAATCATATAAACAAGGATATCATACGGTCCTTCATATTAACATCACATGCGTTGACGGTGATAATACCAAATGCATCAAACATGTAAACACAAAAACTATAAGTTAACAGAAAGGTAACATTTCTCATACATAGTTCCTGCCCGAGTACACATATCCCAACAACATACAATTATGAGAGACACAACTACACAAATACAAAATCAAACACAGAAATATACCAGTTTATCAATCTTAGAGAAGTGAAACTTCCCTAAATAAAAAAATTCATATTCGACATTCAAATACCCAAAACAACCATATTAACACCAATTATAGCCAAATTGTTCAATAATATAAAAACCAATCATACTAATAGTTAACGAAGCTTAGATGGAGGCCAGATTTCTAACCTCTCTAATGGAAGTCGGACAAGCACGTCTAAGGAGTTAAACAATCAGTATACTACTTGATGTACAATTACAAGGACATCATCATATCAAGCAAAAATCACATAAACAAGGATATCATCATATCAACTTCATATGTTATGACTGTGATATTAATCAATGCAACATGAATGTAAAAAAATAACTACAGTTTAACAAAAAGATTACACTTCCTCAAAGATAGTTTCTGCCGGAGTACACATAACCCAACAACATACAATTATAAGAGACACAACTACACAAATACAGAATCAAACACAGAATATACAAGGATATCATCAGTTCAAGCCACAATCACATGATAAGACCAAATACTCGATTATATCATAATATAAACCCTAAACTTATAGTCGGTGAACATCGTATGATATGATTGTCTCATATCCTAAAACCCAAACCCGATTGTGCTAAACATATGAACAAATCGACCTCCATATCAATCAGTAACCCTAATATACACCATGCATCCAAAATCGAACCAACAATATCATCATCGGTGAAAATTAGGGCACAAAAGTTACGTTTTGACGATCCATAAACCCAAAACAGAAAACCCTAAAATTAAGAAAACAGGATCCTAAATACTCGATTATATCAGAATATAAACCCTAAACTTATAATCGGTGAACGTCGTATGATATAATTATCTCATATCCTAAAACCCAAAACCGATTTTGATAAAAATATGAACAAATCGACATCCGTGGTTTAATCAGTAACCCTATTCTATACCATGCATCCAAAATCGAACAAACAATATCATCATCGGTGAACATTAGGGCATAAAAGTTACGCTTTGACGATCCATAAACAAAAAATAAAAAACCCTAAAATTACGAAAACAGGATCGATCAACAGAAGCAACATAATCATCTTACAGAATCGAACAACTGAAATCAACCTGAAACGACATGGAATAGGTAAGTGATTCACGATACCGTGAGCATCTAAATCCCCAAATCATGCGCTTCGAAACCCATAAAAATTGTCGATTACAAACAAAGATTTCAGTGTTGCAAACACACGGACGTTTATGAACGTTGTGTGTGATTGATTTCATTGAATCTGTAGGTATAAGGTGTTAGGATTAAAGGATGGATCAACAATTGAAGGAGACTGAATTTGGTGTATGGGTTTTGATTGTGAAACCCTAAGACACTAAACAGTCTACACTACACCGCATTCATATTACCAACTCTATTATCCATATTGAATATATGGATACCCATTTGCCCAAGACCCAAATAACCCAACATACATTACATATAAATAACCCAAATACCCTAAACTACAAAATTATTAAAAAGCCCAATTATAAAAATATTTAAATTTCTTTAACATATCAATATAATAAAAAAATTAATTATTTTTACCTTTTAATTTAATTATTAAAGCTATTTATATTAAAGCTGCTATATATATTATAATCGACTTTGTATACGTGTATATTTTTTAAAGTTGCTAATTACATAATTTGATGTAGTGGTGTTAAGAATTATAGTGAAAGTTTATAATAATATAAAAAAAGTTTTATTTTTACTTATATGATAATTAAGTGTAAAGACATACATTAAAAACTTTTAAATAAGTACTGTTTAATACAAATGTTTATTTGTGTGATATGCAAAATCAGTAATTTATATTACATGTCAACACTATTATTATATAGCATTAAAATATTTTCTATTTGAGTATTCATTACTAGGTTAGTACCTCATATGTTAAACATGATAAATTATCATAAATATTAAGCAGTTAGAAATAAAATTATATTATTTTATTAATTGCATTTTGATATAATATATTATTAAAATGGTTTAGATCGAATCCACTATGCCTCCTCAGTTGTTTTTGATTCTTATGCTGGAGATAATTGCACGACTTCCTCCAAAAGTTCTGGTTAAATGCAAATGTGTTTGCAAAGAATGGTTAACGTACATGTCGACCTCAGATTTTTTAAAAACATACTCCCAACCATACGAGAATCTCAGGATCAGAAAATCCTAACAACAAGTCGTATGCCGTCATGCGTTTCTCGATCGTTAAATTATCATGACAGTGACTACTTAGTCAGTAATAACGTTACTCCCCCGCTTGGTGTTCAACCCAAAAATCTAATGTTCTTATTAAGCCTGGATGGGATGCTTTGTGTTAGCCTTCGAAACACGTGGGATTTGCTTGTATGGAATTCAGTAACTGGTGCCGCCAAAATGTTGTCCAACTCTACTAAACAGGGATTCTTTAACGCAAAAAAAGATGCAGTTGGTTTCTATGTTGACGCCACTTTTGATTACAACATTATCCACATAAAACGTCGGCGAGGTACTCTTGCAGTTTTCGTGTATTCATTGCTTAGGGGCTCGTGGAAATCTACACCATTTCTAAAAAAAGACTGTACCATGGTGATACCTACTGGTGGTGTTCAGGAACATTCTGTGGAGATGTTGTGTACTTCCCAGTCAAGGAATATTGGCTTGCAAGTAACAGGCGAGTTATTCGCTTTGACGTTAACACACATCAATTTTCAGAATTACCGTATACGATTGTCGGGGGTCTTGGTCCTAATGGTTCATTTGTCAGTATACGATCAGAACTTCATATGTATTGTTCTAGCGGTTACTACGGAGGTCGTTGGAGTTATGGAAGCTATATAATGGTACGTGGATAAAGATATTTACATATCCTTACAGGGTGTGCCTTCCATTACCAATAATTACATCTTTGACACATTACAATCTAAGTGGGTCAACTCTTGTGATCACGGAGTGGGGGCAGGTTTTTGAAATTGATCTCAGGTTCAATGTGGCAGGATTTATACACCCTACCCTTTTTGGTGGTATTATACACGGTGCAATCTACACGGAAACAATATTGTCACCTGGATTTTAGATTCTACATCATTCTATCATTTATTTCCTTTTTGTTAGACACTTGGTTTGTTTCTCTATTATTTAATTTTTCAAGTACATTATCTACTTTGGCAATAATGAAACAATTGTTATTTTAATTAATTGTGTTGCTTTATTTTATGGATTATATACATGCGCCTAATGTCATAATAAGTAACATACATAATTATGGTAGTCGATATAGTAATATGTTTTATTTTTAAATGAAGGACAACTTGATGATGGAATTGCATGCCATTGTTAATGATTTTTCATCAGTCACACAAAACTGTATTTGCTATACCGTGAGTTTTGTGTGGGTTGACTTCGTTTTGAAATTCGAGTCTGAAAAGAAACTGTTGGTGGTTTTCCTCGACCAACACGTAAGATCTAAATTTAATAGTTTAAAATTTTATAAAATATAAAAATATATATTATATCTAAAGCACTAGCTTAATTCCTTTGTAGAGCATGGAAGGTTACAAAGAGGTTGATCTGATGGGCAACATGATTATTCTAAGCCGTTTCAGAATAGAGACATTTGAATAACAAGAGTGGTCAAAACATGATAACTACCTTTTAGTATGGAGTGATTTCAAGATTGTATTTAACGAGCTCACTAAAATTATAAGAATTTCAATACACATACCAAGAGGGTTTCGTGTTTATCCGTTTGTGCCTTCTATTAAAAAGCTTTTAGACGACAACAATTATGAAAAAATAATTACCGGTATGTATTACTTATCCAACACCCACTTATCTTTAAATAGTATTCAACATTTTTTAGTAAATAAAATGAAGATCAAATTATTTGGTTGTAGATGTCGTTGGTAGAATTGTCAATGGTGAGCGGAGATTTGGACATTTTTTGATGTTTCTTCGAGATTTTATGTAAGGCATTTTTTCAATTCGAATTTATATTTTTTTAGATATAGTTTAATTTACTATTGTTTTTCTAATGATATATATTATATGTGGTAGCGGTCACATAATAGAATTATCGTTATATGACTCACGGGAGATTCACACGCTTCAAACTTTCCGTTCAATTTTAGACAAATCTATTGTCTATGTATCACGAGTGAAGTTGGTTCGTTTGCCATACAGTATGTGCTACTCTACATTTTATACCTACATACATTAAATGAATTTTGTTGTGTTTTATAGCTTATACGCATTTTATGTTTCGTTTATAGGAAATATTTTACGATCAACTAATTACACTCGAGTTATTGTTGAACCCAAGATTCCAGAGGCCCGTTATATTTTAAAGTTATTTCTCTATTATATTCTACGTTCGTTCATACTCAATTTTGAATTTCCTTTATATATTTGTTTACTATAGATGTTAGATGTGTTTTAAATTTTAATGTTTTTTGAATGGGTTGATAATTTTTTATTTTCAATTGTTTTCTTTATTATAGGGTGGATAATCTTATGTTCTTATACCTTGCAACCCTATACATAATTCAACTAAGAACTGCATTACTACATATATAATAGAACATGCTGCATGTGAATTAACAAATTGTATATATCGTTTAACCAATAAATATTTCTCAACAAAAAACTAAGAACTGCATTACTAGTTTAAACATATTTTATACAAATAGGTTATCTAAGTTATATTATTTTATTTGTTAAAAAGTTATTTAATTGTTATGTTATAGTATCTGTAGTGGTTACTCTAATACCCAATATTAATCATACTGTTATTATGTTATAAACAAGGTATTTTAATAACTTTCCGATGAGCAACGGTCAAGAAAAGGATCCTAACGATTTTATTTCCTCAAGCGCATCTAATTTAGCTATGAAGCGAAAAAATTATAATAGACGATACTATTTGCAAAAGTAGAATGGGAAAACAACAAAGGTAATGAATGGAAGTACGCCTCATGTCAATTCATCGGGATCAATTGGTACTAATAACTCACGACAAAGGATGCCTTTAACTACTTTACAAGATAATAGAAATCACGTAGCACGATCGAGGAATGATAGTAGATGTCGTAATCCACTTGTGAGGCAAATTCCACCGAGCACAGTCTAGTCTCAACCGCCCCTGCAACATCATAACACACAAGAGGATCCATATGATTATGTTTTTTCTAGTATACCTAGGGATTCTCTCAGCTTAAAGGACAGAGTCCTTGTATGTTTTGCGGAGCAAAAAGATTTCAATCCGAATTTCCGACATTTTGTTGCATGTCTGGGAAAACAAAATTAGCACCTTGTGAAATACCGGCTGCGTTGTACCTATTATTCACGTCGCAAGATGATATTGGAAAGATGTTTAGGACTAACATACGAGCGTATAACACAAATTTTTCTTTCTCGTCAATGGGTGTTTCTTTGGATCATACACTAACCAACATGAGAGATGGTGTATATACGTTTCGTGCACATAAGGGTATCTATCATAAGATCGACCAATTGGTTTCAAGAGATGGAATGCCAAGGTACTTACAATTGTATTTTTATGATCCTGATACGGAGTTACAGCATAGACTTCAATGGCCTAACCTTGATAAAAATATAACTGAGACGTTAACCAGAGTTCTGTCAACAAACCCTTATGTCACGACGTTTAGAAGTCTTGTAGAGCTGGGACCTCTAGACAACTATAAAGTCACTCTTAACGCTTCAGTTGAACTTAACCAGAGGGTATACAACCGTCCAACCACGTCTGAGGTTATAATAAAATTATTACTTCATTTAAAGTTTAAATAGTAATAATAATTCATATTAATATCACTTAATTATATTCGTGTTTACGTAGGTTGCTGGTATTTGGGTTGAAGGAAATGATAATATCACAGCTTATAAAAGAAGTATTGTAGTCTATGGTAGGTCTGAATGCAGTCAAACTATTCAGCCGTACTATGGATGTTACGATCCATTATGTTATCCTCTGTTTTTCCCAAATGGTGAGCCGGGTGGCATCCTAACATACCACGAGTAGGGGAATCAATCAACGAAGTTCGTAATGATAACGAGCCAATGAATAACGAAGTTGGAGGTACCATTTTCTTTGATGTGTTTTAAGTCATAACACGTTTTACCAAACGGTCATGCACGCTTTCTAGCATTATAACGTAATGTACAAAATGCATTTTCATACAGAGGCTAACCCACGGAGTAGTAGAAGTACTGTGGTGATGCGTGAGTACTACTGCTACAGGTTCCAAATTCAGTCGTACGACAACCTACTTCTCTTTGGAGGACGATTGTTACAGCAATTTGTGGTGGATGTGTACATAAAGCTTGAGATGTCAAGATTACAGTATTGTGAACACAACCAAGCAAGGATAAGAGCTGATTTGTACCAAGGTATTGTGGATTGTGTCCATGCTGGAGAAATTAATCCAAATAGAGTTAGACAACAAATTGTATTGCCTGCATCTTTCATCGGAGGACCTTGTGATATGAGCCGTCGTTTTCTGGATGCCATGACTTTAGTTCAGGATGATGGAAAACCAGATCTATACCTTACAATGACGTGTAATCCTCAATGGCCTGAGATATGTGACAATTTAATGTCTGGTCAAACCGCACAAGATCGTCCGGATCTTGTGGCTAGGGTGTTTCGTGCTAGACTCGAGCATCTGAAGGAAGTTCTTTTCAAAAGACATATACTAGGTGAGGTTAAGGCTTACGTTTACGTCATCGAGTTTCAAAAGCGTGGATTGCCACATGCACATTTCCTCCTTATCATGCACACGCAACATAAAATCAGTAATCCAGACCATTACGATAAAGTGGTTTGTGCGGAGATTCCAGACAGACTCAGATACCCAAGATTACATGAGATAGTTGTGAAGCACATGATTCATGGTCCTTGCGGGTTTTACGAAAAAATAGTCCATGTATGTAGGGTGATCCACCGGTCTGTCGATTTTGTTATCCTAGACAATTTAATGACCAAACAACACAAGGAGAAGATTCATATCCTATATACAGAAGAAGAAACAACGGAATAAATGTTGACGTACGAGGAACAATTCTTGACAATAGATGGGTTGTCCCATATAACCCAAGACTTTTGATGATGTTCAACTACCATATGAATCTCGAGGTCTGCTCAAGTATAAAGTCGGTGAAATATCTTTTCAAATATGTTTACAAAGGACATGACAAACAGGTCATTCAAATCAATGAAGCCGAACCAGGTGTTGCTATTAATGAGATAAAAAGATATCAGGATGCACATTATGTATCACCACCAGAGGCGATGTGGCGTATCTTCTCATTCCTACTGTAGAAGACTAATCAAGGCTCGGTAAAACATTTGAAAATTGAACGAAGATGAAGTCTGATAACAGCCTATGCGAAAGCCAGTTCCACGCGATAAGAAGCTGTCACGCGAAGAAGTCTTCCACGCGAAAGCCTTAGCCGCGCGACAAGCCTGTCGCGCGAGAACCTTAGTGTTTAGTATAAATAGCTTAGTTTTCGTCTTGTAATTAAGCTTTTGTTATTATTCATCTCTGTGCTGTGCGAAATCGCACAAGACCTTTCATAGGTTGTGTTATTCAATCAACGAATCATTTTGTGATCAATTCAATCTTCTTTCACTCCAATCTTGTTTACATTTCGCATTCACAAGATTGAGATCGTGTGTTTATTGTTTTTCTGGGAGATTTCAAGGTTTTACAATTGGTATCAGAGCATTAGACTCTAGAACCACGATTTGGAGAAGATTTGGATTGTTTTCTACTCATTTTTGAAGATATTCATCATTGATTACTTGAGATTCAGATATGGTGATGTTATGCTGCTCGAGTTTTGAGAATTTGGACTGATTTGGACTGAATTAGTGGACTTTAGTTGAATTTTAATCATAATTAAGCTTAAAATTGAACTAAATTCATTAAAATTGGATTAAAATGAGTATAATCAGACATATTCAGTGATTTGGAGGTGATTCTTGCTTGAACAAACTGTTGGAGATTTGTTTCTGCACGAAATTGGAAGATTTTCGCTTGAACTGGGAGTTTTCGCGTGCGAAAGTATCAGATTTCGCACAAACGGTTATTTCACTTTTTACGCGATTTCGCGTGAAAAGTAAATCGGATTTTCGCCCGAAACTCAATTCTCGCGCGAAAAATTGTGCTGCGCGAAAACCGTTTTCGCACAAAATCTCTCTCGCACGAAAATTCTGATTTTTGACTTTCTGATCGATATGGCTTCAACAACTCCGAATCTAAAGCATCTTATTGCTTCACTTCATCTAGACACGGAAATTGGTACTGGTAACAAGCCACCAAGACTTCTCTGTGAAGACGATTATGCTGACTGGGCTTACCGATTTGAGAATCACGTTATCTACACGGAACCTAAGATGTGGAGGTCTATTCAGTATGGTCCGTACATTCCCATGTATATAAATGACAAAGGGGAGCTGGTCAAGAAACCAGAACATCTATGGGATGAGGATGACATAAAGAGGTTGGAACTGGATGATAAAGCTTATGCTGCCATCACTATGGCATTGACTACTGAGATTTCACAAAAATTCAAAGAGTTCAGAGGTTCTAAGGTGTTATGGGATGCTCTGGAAACTCAGATTATGGGCAACAAAGATATGAGGGAAAGCAAAAAGGATATGTTGAATCAAGAATTCAACATGTTCAATCATATTGTTGGTGAAGAGTTGGAAGCTCAGATTGCCAGGTTTGTTAGACTGGTAACGAAAATGAAGAGTGCGGGTATTACTCTGGAACCCATCACTGTGAACAAGAAGCTGCTAAATTCACTTCCATACAGTTGGAATAACAACTGTACATTGATCAAGAGAACCAAAGACTTGTATACTCTTCAGTTGACTGATCTTATTTCAACTATCAAGTCTTATGAGATGGACGATAAGCAGCGAGCTGCTAATCATCTCAGTTCTCTGGGTGCTGAAGGAACTGCTCTCTATGCAAAGATGGCTAGTAATCCGAATTACTATGTCAGTTATACACAAATGTGTCAGCAACAACAATCTGGAGGTGCAGCATGTTCTTATATGCAACCAGCAGTAAACCATCAAGTTCATGTTCCAGCTGCTCAACACTATTCCCCCATCATCCATCAACAAGTCCCTCAATCTCAAGATTCTCATAGTGGTCAACATGCTTATGTTGCTACCACTAATCCATCAAAGCAGACTGTCCAGATTGCTGAGGAGCATCTTGCCCTTTTCACCACTTTCATGTCGAGTTATGAAGCTTTTATGGCTGGAAGACTCACTGCTCCTAATGTCTTGGTTGATGATCTTCAACAAGTCAATCCTGATGATGTTGAAGAAAATGACATCAAGTATCAAATGGCCATGGTAGTTTACAGGGCGAAGAATTTTGCTAGACGAACTGGGAGAAAAATGTTTGGTGTTAACAACTCTAGCAAAATCAGTTTCGACAAGTCTAACCTGAGGTGTTACAACTGTGACAAACCAGGTCATTTCGCCAGAGAATGTACTGAACCAAAGACTGGTCAAACTGAAGGCCGTAAGAAGATGGTGACTGTGGAGATTGAGCCAAAGAAAGAAAAGCTAGCACTTCGGGTGGTACTAAAGCATTGGTTTCTCAAACTAATGCTGAATATGACTGGTCAGACCAAATGGAAGCCCTTGATCTAACATTGTCTACTGCATTCATTGCAAAGATTGTTCCTAAACCAGAAGAAAAAAATTTATTTGCTGAGTTCATTTCTGATGACTTGATGGAAGGTTTGTTTGCTAAAACAGAAGAAGTAAAGGTGGAAGTTGAGGAAGAAAATCAGAATGTTGAAGAAGAGAAGGTGAATGTTGAAGAAGTGAAGGAGAATGTTGAAGAAGAGAAAGAGAAAGTTGTGAAGAAACATCTAGTTGAAAAGGTTGCTGAGGAGAGGATTATGATTGAAGAGTACACTGTCGAGCCTCCAGTCAAATGCCAATGTATTGATCCAAAGACTATTGATGTTGCTCCAGTGGAAGAAGAAGCTGCTGCTATAAAAGCTTTTATGGTCAAGAAGGTTGAGGAAACGGAAGGAGAAAGTTCTGAACCCAAGGTATATGATAGTTTATGCACAAATTTATGTGTTGAGAAAGTTCAAAGATATAGAGTTCATAATCAGAACTTGATAATGGAAGTTGAAAAACTTCAGTATCAAGCTCGAAAACACAAATCAAATGAAAAGATTTTTAAAAAAAACTTGAAGGTTTAAATAATACAGTATATAATTTACAATTAAATCTTCATGATAAAGAATGTACAAATAATGATTTGACAAATAGAAACAATGAACTCGCGTTAGAAATTAATAGACTCAACAGTGAACTAGCCACGGCTAAATTGACTGTTGAGAAATTTGAACTTTCATCAACAATGGTTGAAGGAATAATCAAGTCACAAATGACACAGAAGATTAAAGGCGGAAAATGCAGTGTTGGATTTTCAAACATTGCTCCTCCAATTAATCATGATTATTCATGTTTACCTTCATCTGATGTCATGTCTGATTCTGATATGGTCTATGGGATTGGTTTCTCTCCATCTCAAGACTTAAAACCTTAGTCAAAGTAAATCTGTCTGTTGATCCTATTGTAATAACCAAACCTAAACAATCAACTGAAAATTTTTATGCAGATAAATTGAAGGTGGATGGGTTGGTTGAAGATTGGGAGAGTGAAAGTGAGGGAGAAAATGAGAGTGACAGTTTGAAAAATAAGAATGTAAATGTTTTACGATCTGCTTGTAAACAAACTTTGTCAGGAAATGAAAAGGCTGTTGATTTGAATGAGATTAAATCAAATAGTAAATATAATTTGAATGCATATCAAGGGAAAATCAGAAAGAAAGAATTGAAAAAGATTTTAAAAGTAGATTTGTTTCTAAAGGTTTAATTGAAAATGAAGAGCATATTTTTAAAGAAACGAATTCTCGATTATTTAAAAATAAACTTCATTATAATGCTAACCTTGTGAATCAAGATATTTGTAGCCCAGATTTGCAAGTGAATGATTCTTCTGCATTCAATCTGAAAATTCAAAAGCCTGGTCCTTCTCCAGCGCCAATTCGTATATCTAAGTCTGGTCCACCTCCAGCAAATTCAAAGTCTGGTCCTACTCCAGCAGAATCTAAGACTGGTCCTATTCCAGCACCATCAATTCCAAAAGTCACAACTGCCAATTCTCAATTCAAAGTGGTCATACATCAACAATTTCCTCGAATCTGCAAAAGATGAACATGCAATTATCAAATGAGGCAAAGATTCGAGAGACTGTGCAGAATGTTAAACCTAGTCAATCTGACTTTGGTTTTTATGACAATTTTCATAATTTTCATCCACAGTTTGTTTTCCACACACCACAAAGGAGATGTTATCAGTGTGGAAACATAAATCATTTGGCAAATAATTGTCCTTTTCGACAAAAATCATTAAGCAAACAACGATTTCATAATTCTATTGCTCATAATAGAAAATTGTTTTTTACTCGTGGAAAATTTGCAAACCAAATGAAATCTAAAGTTGTTAGTGATTATAATGTCAAAAAGAATAAAAGTTTGACTAATGATGTAAAAGAAAACATCAAAATGAAAAGTGTAAATGAAAAGACTGATGTGCTAAACAAATATAATAATCTCAAATCATTTTGTCTTGCTGCAACACATAATGTGCTCAAGTCATGTTTGACTTGGGAACCAAAAGCTAAGTAATTTTGTTACTTATGCAGGGACAACCGCAAAACACTATTGAAAGCCTATGGCATGTAGATAGCGGTTGTTCAAGACATATGACTGGGAATTTATCATTACCACAAGATGTTCAGTCATATAACGGAGGAAGAGTGATTTTCGCGGGAGACAAAGGAGGACGTATAACCAAGCGTGGTACAGTTACAAATGGTGTCCTTAGCTTTGAAAATGTTAATTTTGTTGAGGAATTAAAACATAACCTGTTAAGTGTGTCTCAAATATGTGACAAACAATATTCTACACACTTTACTAACAAAGAATGCTTAATCTTAAAACCGGGTTTTGTTGTTCCAGATGAATGGATTTTGATGAGGACTCTCAGAGACAATGACACATATCTTCTTGATATCCATTGTTCTAATTCTTTGGTAACAGCTTCTTGCTTACTATCCAAAGCCTCGGAGAATGATTCCATGTTATGGCATCGTCGGTTAGGACATGTCAATCTTAAAAACATGAATAAACTTGTACGTGGAAATCATGTTATTGGTTTACCTGAAAAAGAATTTCAATTAAATGAACATTGTTTGTCATGTTATAAGGGTAAACAACATAAACTTCCTCACAAACCAATTGCACACAACTCAGTCGAATCAATCTTACAACTCTTACACATAGATCTTTTTGGTCCAGTGAGTGTTTTAAGTTTGGGTCGAAGATCTTACTGTCTGGTTGTTACTGATGACTTTTCTAGATTTACTTGGGTGTTTTTCTTAGCATCTAAGGATGAAACTCCACATCTTTTGATCAAGTTCATTACTTTGGTGGAGAATCAGACAGAGAAAAAGGTAAAATGCATCCGAAGTGACAATGGGACAGAGTTTTACAATCAAACTCTGAATGAGTTTTGTGAATCAAAGGGAATTGCCAGACAATTCAGTGCTGCTGGCACTCCACAACAGAATAGGGTTGCAGAAAGAAGGAATAGAACATTGATTGAAGCTGCTAGAACAATGATATCTGCTGCCAAATTACCTTTGTTCTTTTGGGCTGAAGCAGTAAATACTGCATGTTATGTTCAGAATCGTGTATTAATCAATAAAAGATTAAATAAGACTCCATATGAAATATTTATAAACACAAACCCAAAGTTAAATATTTTAAAGCCTTTGGTTGTTGTTGCACTTTATTGCATACAACTGAATCAAGTTCAAAATTTTCTGAAAAGGCTGATGAATGTTACTTTGTGGGATATGCTGCCAATAAGGTTGCATATCGAGTTTATAATAAAAGAACTAGAAAAATAATTGAGTCATTTAACATTGATTGGCACGAGCTTAACATAACTGATGCAGGTTCAGCTCCTTCATGGATTTATGATTATGAATCTTTTTCATAAATTTTAAAATTTCTAAACCTTCATCTGCAGATTCTAATTCTCAAGCAATCTCCTTGGAAAACAAAATCATTGAGGAATTTCCATCTTTGATATCTGATGATTCTGCTACTGCTTCATCATCCAAAGATATTCCTACAGCTTCTGTTCCCATATCTGCCTGTTCTGATTCATTAGTTGTTCCTTCAGAACAAATATCAAATCAAGAGCTGGAAGAATCGTTGAGTTCTCCATTATCTTCATCTTCTTCAGAAACTATACATACACCAATAGAAGTCATTCAAGTTCCATTTGTAGAATCTCCAAATGTGTCTACTGCTTCTGAAACTCCTATTTCAGATGACACACTTGAAGAATATATTGTGTATCAATCTCGACAATCTGAAGAAGTTCTTGATAATGTTGAACACATTACTAATTTGGAAGATGGGATAGTTGCAGATGATATTCCTCAATTGAGAATACATAAAACTCATCCAACTGAAGCAATCATTGGTCTGTTGCACGAAGGTGTAATTACCAGAAGTCGATCAGGGGCAATCAACACATGTCTTTATGCTTGCTTTCTATCACAAATAGTGCCCAAGAATGTGGAAATGGCACTCAAAGAAAACAGCTGGATAGAAGCAATGCAAGATGAGTTGATGCAATTCAAGAAGCTCAATGTTTGACATCTTGTTGAACTTCCAAAGGATAAGCTTCCACTTGGAACAAAGTGGATATTTCGAAACAAGACGGATGAAAAGGGTGTTATAGTTCGGAATAAAGCACGTCTTGTTGTGCAGGGATTCTATCAAGTTGAAGGATTGGATTATGAAGAAGTGTATGCTCCAGTTGCAAGACTAGAAGCAATACGCATATTCTTAGCCTTTGCTTCATACATGAACATCAAGTGTATCAGATGGATGTTAAAACTGCATTTTTATACGGAGAAATGAAGGAAGAAACCTATGTTTGTCAGCCTCCAGGATTTGAAGATCCCGATCATCCTGATTATGTTTACAAGTTGGATAAGGCATTATATGGTTTACATCAAGCACCTCATGCTTGGTATGCAACTCTGACTGAACATTTGCTTGCAAATGGTTATTCACGAGGCGCAATTGATCAAACCTTATTCATACGAAAATCAGGCGATGATATCATTTTGGTTCAAATCTATGTCGATGATATCATTTTTGGCTCTACAAATGATAGTATGTGCACGGAGTTCGAAGAGGTGATGAAGAAGAAATTTGAGATGAGTTTCCTTGGAGAAATTTCATTTTTCCTGGGTATTCAAGTTACTCAATCTGAGACTGGTATTCTCATCCATCAAGAAAAGTATGTTTAGACTATTCTTGAGAAATACAAGTTTCAAGATTCCAAAGTAGCTCCAACTCCAATGGCTTCTCGTCCTACTCTTACTCCAGATCCATTAGGAGAATCAGTTGATCAACATCTTTACAGATCGATGATTGGTTCCCTTATGTATCTCACTGCAAGCAGGCCCGATGTCATGTTCCCTATTTGTCAGTGTGCCCGCTATCAAAGTGATCCAAAGGAATCACACATGAAAGCTGTCAAGAGGATTTTCAAGTATCTCAAGGGTCAACCCAAACTTGGTCTTTGGTATCCTCGAAATTCTGATTTCAGGAGGATGTCAATTCTTGGGCAACCGACTCATTTCTTGGCAGTGTAAAAAGCAGAACACCGTCTCCACATCCACTGCCGAAGCCGAATATGTGGCTGCATCGAGCTGTTGTTCCCAGCTTGTCTGGATTCAACAACAACTTCTCGATTATGGTCTCAACATTTATGACATACCCATTTGGTGTGATAACACGGAAGTTCTGAACATCGTGAAAAATCCCATTCAACACTCAAAAACTAAACACATTGACATCCGCATTCATTTTATCCGCGACTGTTTTGATCGTAAACTTATTCATTTAAAACAAGTGCCGTCAACTGAAAATATCGCTGATTTATTTACCAAGGCATTTGATCATTCTCGATTTGATTTCCTTGTGCAATCATTGGGGATGATTAACTTTGTATAAATTGGTTTAATGAATCTTCACAAAAAGATTTTTCATTTTTAATAAAGAATAAAATTGCAATTGTTTCTTTTTCTTAAAAGAACAATCACAATTTTAGGGGGAGAAAATTAGAAAACAAGTTCTGAAAAAATATTTTTGGTCTTAGGGGGAGTTAAGATCAAAGGATTGCCAAAATAAAAACAAAGAAGAAATTTTCATACTTAAATGAGAAATGATATTACAAAGTTCTAAAAGAGTCTAAGTACTTTCAAAGGCTTAAATACAAATACACTTGGATTATGTTTGATGTGTCGATAGGCTTTGCTTTCAGAAATGAAAAGATCATAATTGAGTGATTACACTTGGATTAAAGAGATATGATTTAGTGGGGAACATATCAGGATTCTGTGCCAAAAATGTTCTAACACAGACTGAGAGATATAATCTTGTCATACTCAAGCCTGTATGTGATTGATTCAGTGATTATCATAACTATATATATATATATTTATAAAAGAAAAAATACAAAAAGGGACAAAAAGAGAAAAACACAAAAAGAAAATAATTGAGCAAAAAGATGCCAAAAGGCCATATAGGATATAAGATGCCAAGAAGCACAACAAATCAAAAGATATGTCTAAAAGACATACATACTATATGGTATATATTTTCTATTTTGAGAATATTTTCTGGCCATGGAAGGAAAAATCGAAAGATGGGGTATGTAAGTCCGGATGGCGTGTAAGTCCTAAACATCTTGAGAGGGCAGACGTAAGTCCGGATGGCTGTCAGTAAGTCCTTAAACTTGTTAATATTCCGGGTTAAGAAATATTTCTCAGGCTAGTTATGCTCAAATAGTTATATTTAGGAATACAATAAATGGTATCGCTGATCAACAATGCATGGTTTAAGTCAAATTGGGGTGACTTGAAATCTCGACAGTGTCTTGAAGGATAATAATTACTTTACAGAAGTTCTGATTGTGGGATCCACTGACTTATATTAAATCAACACAAAACATGATATATATCACTCATTATGTTTCTGAGTAAATCCTGAAGTATAAGTTTAAAGGGACAAAAGATATTGACAATCAACTTAACCAGTTATTTTAAATAAAGCCGGACAGAGTCTTAACTTGATAACGAACTATATGATCTCATTATGAAAATTCTTACAAAACAAACAAATCCGATCTTGATTCTTTAATTGTTTTCATTATTTTGTTATTTTGTGTGTAAGTGTGTTTTAATTTACTTTTGTGTTGTATTATTTTTAAGACAAATAAATAACAAAGATAAAATTTTGAAAATTGAAGATTCATTAAATTAATTGATCACTTGGTAAATAATACTCTATGTTGACATATTTATTCAGAATAAAAGGTTTGAAAGTGTTGAAATATAAGAAAAATTTTGTAAGTTAAACATTTTTGAAAAACATTGCATCTCGCGCGAATAGAAGAAGTCACGCGAAAAAGGATGTCTCGTGAAATGACTGTTCGCGTGATTTGTCTGGGATATAAATTTCACAGTGACCAAGACGAAACCACTTCTCGCACAAACCCCATCCGAAAAACTTTTTCGCTTCGCATCCGAAAACTTTTGTCGTTTATCCTCTGAAAATCGAAGTTTGAGATCATTTCCTTCTTACTTGACTATTCTGATTTTCATTTCGTTTTCATTACATACATAGTGGGATATAAAGGTATAATATGTCTGTTTTTGTTACTATAGCGATTAAGTGTAAAAGGAACTTAACATCTTTGAAATAAAATCTTAATAAATGGACTTAAAAGATGAAATTGAATGATGAAATCGACATAATAAACTTAGGCGATAGTGATGGACCGGTTTTCATGAATTAAAAACTTGTTTTGGACTGTTAATTTGAAAGTCGGAGTTGTGCGAATCGCACAGAACTTGAACAGACACGAAATAGGGTTTTCGCGTGACCCTAGTACTCGCTTGAGCCTTGATTTCGCGTGAAATATTTTTTTCGCATGAAACCAGGTTTCGCAAGGTCTTTCGCATGGAATTCATTTTAGCTCAAAAGGAATTGTCGCATGAACATGATTTCGCATAATAAACTTGTCGCATGATAGTATTCGCATAAATAGAAGTTTTCGCATCAAGTGTTCTTTTCGCTTGACTGAAAATCTTTGAAATTTTTCTAAGTGTTGATGCTGTTGTTTCTCAAACGGACTTATACACAATAAACTTTTGCTGCTAAACTTTAAGTGTAGTATATGCATTCTCATGTGACTAAGTTTTTAAAATGTTGAATTATTTCAAAGTAATAAAATTTCTAAGTGTAAAAACTCGGAAATTAAAATGTTCTAAGTGGTCAAATTTGTATGCCAAATTAGGTTATATTCAAAGTGTTCTAATCTTGAGTTTGTTTGACAATGCAGATGGCACAAATGATTTTTAATAAAAATCATAATTGTGTTTCTTATTTAGATGATGTTCCAGAAGGGAAGGAACTGTTTTCATCTATGATTGAAGGACTGAAGAATTCTCGTATTGTGTATGCCATATCTGCTGATCCTGCCATTTATTCTGAGCTTATAGATTCATTCTGGAGCACTGCTGCTCTGGAAAAGGACCAAGCAGGAAACCAATTATTACTGCTACTGTCAAGGACAAACGAGTGACAGTCTCTCAGTCCATACTGAACCGAGTTCTTTTGTTTGATGATCAAGAGGGTGCACCAACTAGACTTGATGATGATACTGTGATTGATTGTCTGGCTCGTATGGGATACGAGTACAGATATCCAAGTCTAGAGAAGAAATGGTTACCACCTTACTGGAAATACCTATTTCATGTGGTGATTCATTGTCTGAGCAACCTCAAAGCTGGGATGGATAGCTTGAGTGCAGTTTTTGGCTCCTTATTGGTTTCTTTGGTTGATGATCTACCTTTTAGTATATCTGGAGTTATCTTCCAGGAGATGGTAAAGAACGCCACAGCCAATCCTGGAAGAAAGTTCATCATGTACCCAAGATTTATCCAGCTGGTGATAAATGATGCTTATCCTGAACTTGCTACTCAGAGATCTCCTAAGTATGTTGTACAGACTATAAAGAAGGAGATTTTCACACATCTAACTGGAGCCAGAGGCAACAAATGCTCTGGTGAAAGTTTTGCCAAGATTGGTAGATTTTCAGAAGTTGATGACAGTGTTGGAGATTTGGGAGGAGATGTACCCATTGATGAGGCACAGACTGGTGCTTCTACTTCTGGTGCTAGAGATGATATAGATCAGGAGATTGAGAGAATGTTTGGGATGAACCATCCAATGAAGAAAGAAGGAATGTATTGTTCACTCAGCTTCCAGTTCTGAAACCCCAAGTGATCAGATAGGGAATGTTCCATATGAGATCCAAACAGATCAGACTCCCTCTACACCAACTTCTACCAGGAAAAGTACTGATGAGAGAGACACTGATTACATTCCTGTGGAATCCCCAAGTACTTCTTTTAGATGCAAACGAATGGCAAAAAGAAAAGACTTCCCTGCAAGAAGAAGAGGGAGAAGTGTTATTCCAAAACGTCCACGAACTCAAGTGATTATTACAGAGGCTGAACAGACTACCTCTTCTGATATTCAGAGATCACCAGAAAATGTGATCACTGAGGAAGAAACACATGTTGGTACTACTACCACTGTTACCGAGACAGAAACTGTTCCTGTTTCTGGCTCTGGTTTTTCTACACCTCCACGACAAGAAAATTTAGAGTTTGATGTTGATACATTCTTGAGTACACCTCCAGATTTTCAAGGAAGAGATGAATTAACAAGCACTCCTCGTTCTATCACATTATAAGAAAGGGTAAAGAACTTGGAGAAAGAAAGTTTTGAAAATGTAAAGATGATTGCTGAACTGAAAAAGGAAAATGAAGAAAAGTCGAATCTGATTAACATGATTCATCTGAATTCAGCCATTAAAGATACAAGGATAGTTTTTATTGAACAACAGATGAAGAGCATGTTTGATTATACTTCAGGGTTAGAGAGACAACTGAATGAGCTTAGAGGATTTATATCTCGGACTTATTTTCATCAACCACCAGTCATAAGGTCTACTACTGTGATTGGTGAATCTAGTAGACGCTCTCCAAGCCCATCCCCTGCTGAAAATATTCCAGAGAAGGAAATGGTCAACGAAGCTCAAACTTCTACTGAACAGCCAAGTGTTAGCACTACTGAGGATGTTCCAATTTCATCTGAAGTACCTATCATCGAAGCTTTCACATCTATAGCTTTCGTTGAGCCAGAGCATATGATTACTTTTCCTATTGTTCATGAAGAGGAGGATGAAGAGTTGATTGATTATGCTGATTCAGATGACAATACGGATGATGATGATGAGGATGATGATGAAAATGATGATGATGATGGTGGAGATGATGGTGGAAATGATGATGGTAATGATGATGGAGGCAATGATGATGATGGAGGTGATGCTACTGGACTATCTTCGAGTCCAACTGGTGAAACTAACACTGATAATGTCAATCGACCAAGTGTTAGTGACCCGGAAGGATATGATCCTATTGACCCTGCTACTGAGAGTTTGTATGAAAAAGAATTGTATTCTTTTCAACAATCTTCATCAGGAGCTGTCGAAGAAGAATTTGATATGTTTGATGATTTGGAGGAACAGAATGAATATACTGACATATTTGGGAACAACCTTCAAGAGTTATTCAAAGACATTAATCTTGAAGAAGAAGAAATCCCTACTGAGACTGTGAGTGGTACAACTCCTGCTGGTTCAACCAAGAAAGATTCTACTGGTCAAATTGCATTTTTCACTAGAGGAGGATTAATGTTCAAAGCACCACCACCACCTACTGAAGCTCATTTTCTATTTATTTCTAAGCCTAAGCAGAAGTATGGTGAAATGTCTCATGTGATCAGTTGGGGATATGATGGAGAGAAACGATTATATGTGATAAAAAGAAGGAATGGAGAAATAGATTATTTGAAGAGCACACAAGATTTTCATACTTTACGTGCTGCAGATCTTTACTCTATGGGCAAAGCTCCGTTTTTAATGAAAGTAATCATAGTGAAGCTGAGTTGATAAGATCTATGATACGAAGGGAGATGCGTACAAATTTCAAGGACTTTAAAACTGCCAAATCTAAGTTGATTGATGACTCAACAAGAATAGATGAAAAGACTAAAGCTCCAATGAAAATACGAGTCTATCAACATCCTAAATTTATCAGGAAAGTCCCAGTGCATGCTCCAGTTCCTCCCAACACTTTAAAGCAATTACTCTCTTGGAGATGTGAGAAGGATTCCGGTCACGCTGTGATCAGATGTACTGACAGGTCATTTCAAATCATTGATCCAGCAGACTTGATGAAGTTTGACAAAGACGACTTACTCAAGCTTTTACACTGCCCCATTTCAGCTGATGAGTCCGTTTATTTTCTATCTTGCCAGTATGTGTGGATGATTGACCGGATCCTTAGGAATAAATGATATGCATATGCAGGTTCGTACAAGAAGGCAAATGTTGATTTTGATTGATTATGTTTCACCGAGCCTAGGGGGAGATTGTAGAAGACTAATCAAGGCTCAGCAAAACATTTGAAAATTGAACGAAGATGAAGTCTGATAACAGCCTATGCGAAAGCCAGTTCCACGCGATAAGAAGCTGTCACGCGAAGAAGTCTTCCACGCGAAAGCCTTAGCCGCGCGACAAGCCTATCGCGCGAGAACCTTAGTGTTTAGTATAAATAGCTTAGTTTTCATCTTGTAATTAAGCTTTTGTTATTATTCATCTCTGTACTGTGCGAAATCGCACAAGACCTTTCATAGGTTGTGTTATTCAATCAACGAATCATTTTGTGATCAATTCAATCTTCTTTCACTCCAATCTTGTTTACATTCCGCATTCACAAGATTGAGATCGTGTGTTTATTGTTTTTCTGGGAGATTTCAAGGTTTTACACCCACTTTCTCACATACATCCCGCAGTCTTGGCCTTACAGCTTCATCTCCCTAATAAGCAGATGGTTAGATTTAGAGAGGATGATATCATGTCTGAAATTATTGATAGGGAAGAGATAAGAGAACCATGCTTACTGCGTTTTTCGATACAAATAGAGTGGATGTAACGGCAAGACGATATTATATAAAGATTTCCCAAAACACTTTACATGGAATTCTACCAATCGGCGTTGGAATCATCGTTCAGCTAGGCCGCAAAGAGGTCGTATTGTTTATGCTAATCCAGCCGAAGGAGAGAGGTACTACTTATGACTATTGTTGTCAAATATCAAAGGACCTACTTCTTATGATGATCTTTGCATGATTAATGGTGTAAAACACGCCACATTTAGGAAAGCAGCACTTGAGTTTGGGTTAATAGAGAATGATGACAGTTTATCACAATGTCTCAAAGAAGCGTCATTATTTCAGTTTCCCAACTCTCTCAGAAGGTTATTCGCGACAATAATGATATTTTGCGAACCTGGTGACATTCATAGGCTTTGGAATGAACACTTCAATTCACTTTCTGAAGATTATCAGTTACAATATCAAAGTGTTCAACGAGTTCAGAATATGTTTCTTTCAGAAATCAGGGTGCTCTTACAATCCATGGGTAGAAATATAAAAGATTTTGATCTTCCAGACATAATAGATGAAAGCACCGAGTACTCATGTTCTCGTGAGGTAGTTGAGGAGTATGCGATAGTTGTTGGGCCTGAACACTTAGGTGCAAAGGATAACCTTAATTTAGACCAAAAAAAGGTGTTTGCTGAAATAATGACACATGTGGATAACGATCGTCCAGGCGTGTTCTTTATAGATGGACCAGGTGGTACTGGCAAAACATTTTTGTACAAAGCATTGTTGGCTCATGTTCGTTCACTTGGTTGTATCGCTCTAGCCACCGCTTCTTCTGGTGCGGCGGCTAATAATATGCCAGGTGGTAGAACGGCTCACTCAAGGTTCAAGATTCCAATTTCTCTTAATAATAATTCGATGTGCAATATTAGAAAACAAAGCGGGGCAGCTGAAGTTATTAGGTTATCCAAACTAATCATATGGGATGAGGCCTCGATGGCAAAGCGCCAGGCAATAGAGGCAGTTGACTGAACACTACAGGATATTATAGGCGTCAGTCTCCCATTTGATGGAAAAATAATGGTAATGGGTGCTGATTTTAGACAGGTATTGCCGGTCATTAAACGAGGAACGCATGCGCAAATCGTAGACTCCAGCCTACGAATGTCACCTCTATGGTCTGTTACCAAAAAAATGAGATTGACCTTAAACATGAGATTATTGAACGATCTGTGGTTTTCCGAGTTTCTTTTAAGAGTCGGTGATGGAACCGAAGAGACTATCGAAGGAAACTATATACGCATACCCGAAGACATGTCTATCCGATTCACGGATAAAGAAAACGCTATAAAAGAATTGATAGATGTTGTGTTTCCGTCAGTTCAGAACAATGTACATTCCTCGGAATATATAATATCAAGAGCAATATTATCCACAAAAAATGAGAGTGTAGACGAGATTAACGATCAGATGATTGAAATATTTCAAGGAGAGGAAAAGACGTACTACAGTTTCGATGAAGTTGAGGATGACCGCCATAACTTTTACCCGGTTGAGTTTCTCAAACTCACTAACTATTAGTGGTCTACCACCTCATAAACTACGTTTAAAAATCAGATGCCCCATCATATTGTTACGAAATATCGATTCATCGCATGATTTATGCAATGGCACAAGGTTGATATGTAAAGGTTTCCAGCGCAATGTTATTGATGCTGAAATAGCTATTGGTCAACATACCGGGAAAAGAGTTTTTCTGCCAAGAATCCCACTAACTCTTTCTGAAGATGACATGTTCCCGTTCAAGTTGAAAAGAAAACAGTTTCCCATTCGACTTAGCTTTTCCATGATAATCAACAAAGCTCAAGGTCAAACGATTCCAAATGTTGGTGTTTATCTTCCTGATTCTGTATTTTCCCATGGTCAACTTTACGTGGCGTTATCAAGGGGTATATCACGGGATAATACCAAGGTTTTAGTACATCCTGAAAACAATTTCAAGCAACAGGGGGTATACACTTCGAATGTTGTATATCGGGAAGTGTTTCAAGATTTATGAAATGTGTGTTTACCATAATGTAAGAATATGTATTTGTTAAATGTTCTTCCTTAACATCTTATACATGTAATGACCTGTTAACACGATTACATGATTGCTTTTATAATTATTATGACGATGAATGTTTTGCTTTACTGTTTAAATATGATATATTTGTTAACACTAAATTAATTTATATTCGTTTTAGATAACACATAAGTCTATTATGGAAGAGTCAAAGATTAACCCGGAAGACGTGCCAGGTATGACTTTATATTTAGAATTTTGTTTGGTTCAAAGTATCTACACATAATTATAATACAATAAATCTAATTGTAAAATTGCAATAAACAATCTAAACAAAATTTTTTTCTCAGTGACCAACCCTGCTCCAACTACTGAGGTGCTAGTCAAAGTTGAAAAGATTGAGGATATTTGAACGAATAAATCTGTTGCAGATAAAGACGATGAAGCACAGTATATTCCTGGGTCCCCTATGGATGAAGAATGGTGGTCAAACAATATCGATGAGATCATCAAGCTCTGTGAGGCGTACGATTGATTGTTCTAATCATGCAACTATCTCCACGTTCATGATTTTACTTATTCTGCTTTGGTTATTGAAGACTTGAATTCTCGGATCCGAGTGTTACCTTATTTCATTATCGTTTTATTTACTGATTTCATAACTTAGATTAATTTGTTCTCTAATATTATGAGTAGATTCATCTCAATGATTTCGAAGTAAAAGTTTAAATTTTGTTCTTAAAAATATTATTCGCATACGGTTTTACGCGCCACGAATATCGTATTTAAAAGCGTCACACCCGCCGCATCGCACGGGCACGCTACTAGTATATATATATATGTATGGTCTAGAGACCTTAACACTTCAAGATAAGGGTCCAAACATACAGACTCCCACTTTATAAATCAACACCTCCTATACGCCTCGTATAGTTAGCACTATACGCAGCTTATATGGTCGAATATACTAAAAACAAAGAAAATTTAGGGGGAACTGTCAGAGGGCTATACGCCTCATATAACCCCTATACAACCCTAATACGAAAAACATAGGGCTATAAAATTTCAACAGTGCTTACGTGGAAAAATTCAAGGGGCTGTTAAAGGGGTTATATGACCACCTATACGACACGTATGATACTATACGGCCAATATAAAAATTTAGAGTGTTGATTTATAATTATAGAATATAAATATAGCGATGCCCCAATATAATTATAAATGCATCCAATTTAAATTCTTTTTTCAATATATGTAGCATTAACTAATGAACCAAATCAATAGAACATTGACAAGACAAGATATTTTTTAAAGCGGTTTTGTTCGACAATAAATTGCATTTACATATTTATATAATACTAATTACCTATTTACGTATTGTGTTTTGTACCCTATGCTTTATAGATTGTACCTGTTTTTTTCTATTTTTTTCTTTTAACCCTAAACTTTCAACCTTCATATTTAACATTAATAATTTTTCACTTCCAACTTTAGTCTCATTTACTTTTATTATTATACGATTTTTTTTCATTTTGCATTTTGGTCTTAACTTTTCGAGTTAACATACTACAGCATGCGTATGTGGTTCAATTTTTTTACGTTGGTTTATTTGTTATGTTAACCAGCCACATTGTGTTTTACGTTTCGTTTTATTTTATACACTTTAACACACCGTAACACACATGCATAGTTTGACGTTTTTATATATATTTTTCGTTCGGTTTTATTTCTTTTATTTTACGAGCTTTACTGATGTTGGTGGTCGTTAGCAATAGTGTGACAGTGATGCTACTTAGTACGTTTTTACGCCCCCACCACAATACGTGAGGCTTGAATACTAGTTTTTAATAATTGTTATTTGTAGTGGTTTACTTAAGGAGTGGTCTTTTTATCGTTTGTTTTATTTTTTAAATAAAAATATTAAACTGTAAAGTTTTATGTTAATTATTCATATAAAATCTTTTAAAGGAGTATGGATTTGAAACCGCTTTAGATAGTTTATTATTAAACAAGCTCATATACCCGTGTAACACACTGGTTAAACAAATTATAATATATTAATAGCATATATCTAAATAAAATAAATTACATATTTGTTACCAAGAAATTTACATGTTACATATAACTTCACCATATTTAAATAATAAAATTTTATTTCTTAAAACAAATCTGACCACTTTCAAAAAGATTTCAATTTAAAAAATAATGCACTCTAAAAAAATATTTATGAATAACAAAATTTTTATTTCAAACTAATATTTATATCAAAATTAAGTTATTATTTACTGTATATTTCTTTACGCTTTTTATTAAATCTCACCACTTCTTTCGGTTACAAGAACCATTTTAAAAAACTTATCACTAACATTTGAGTTCAAAATATAATAAACTCTTTTTTTAAAAAACAAATATCAACAATAATTAATGAACAATCATATATAGTTAACAACATAAATTTAAACACTTTATAATATTACGGCAATTCAGAAAACCTCTCCAAGAACAAATACTAAAAAAATTTAAATACGATAGTAAGTAACAAAAGTTCAACAAACTAAAATTATCTACAAGTTAAACAAATTTAATAAAAAAACGTTTACAATATGTTTTTATTTTATAAATATTTTTCTATTTTAAAATAATTTATTTGGTTTTTAAATTTGTTTTCAGAAACATTATTTCTGCTAAAAAGTACAATGGTGCGAGATATTTAAAATTAGGTTGCGAGATTTCAGGGATCTATTTTTCTATCAATAGAGAATTAGGGGCTGTTTGTACCACTGACTCAGTTATATTGAGTCAGAAGCTGACTCAGTTATAAGTTCTGACTGAGTCTGCATCTGACTAAAACTTAACTGATTGATTCAGCAGACTGAGACTTTTCCATCAATTTTCTCAAAATATCTGTTGTGTATTGTTTATATATGATGGTCAAAGCAAACTAATAAGAAAGTCAAATTGAGTTTGAAGTTTCTCAAAACTTTCGTGAACAATAGCAACTGTATCGGTCAAAATCAATGTTGTTAGGACCGGATCGGACCGGCCGGTCCGACCGGTTCGACCGGGATTCGGAGGCCTGTCCGGTCCGGTCGAGGGTGGTTCGTTTTTGGAGCGTTGAACCGGCCGGTTCGAACCGAGTCGGCGGTTGGACCGGCCAACCGGTTCGGGTCCGACCGGATTTTGATTTTTTTTTTTTTTTTTTTTTGATTTTAGTGGGTAAAAACGGGGTGTTAAACCATAAATTAGGACTTTGTATATACAAATATAGTTAAGTTTTATATATAACTATAAAATATATGTATAAATCATATATAAATTACTTATATTTAATTACATATATAAATATAATTAAAATATAGTTAAATCCGGTCCATCCGGTCCGACCGGTCCGACCACCAAACCAGTAAGCCGTCCGGTTCGACGTCCGATCCGGTTCTGAGAACATTGGTCAAAATAAAGTGCAAGAGTGTCAAAATTGAACCCTCAACTTCTCAAAACTCTCCCGAACGATGATCCATCTCTTTCTCTCTGGTGAACCGCCGGTACCAGTTGCCGGTGGAAATCGTTGGTGATGGTTGGTGCTTATCAAGTACAAATCAAAGACTCAAAGTCCTCTATGATCAAGAAGCCATGAACCAAGCCCTGCGCACTGGAGCTCAGGTCCATACGGTGGTGTTCTGGGTGTTATGGTGAACCGATGTTGATATGTGGTGTCAGTCGGAATTTCAACGTTGGGGGTGTCGTGCGGTTGAGTTGTCAGCGGAGGAGGTGTTTCTGTGGTGGTTATTCGTGATGATTGAAGAAGACGTCGGTGAAGAGGTGGAAGTCTCGGTCAGTGATTTTCATTTTTCAATCTCGATCATCCAATCCGACCGCGTCAGTGGCTAACCGGCTGAATATCAAACGCATTGACCGGCTGATGCCGGTCCGAGTCAGCCAGTCATTGATAGCACCCAGGTCAGTGCAAGTAAAAAAAAGGTTTATTTACTAATTTAAGTGGCCATTTATATGATTTATAAATGTAAAAAAAAGGTTTGGACGGGAAAAATAGAGAGAGAAATCATCATAGAAGCCAAGTGGTACAAAGGTGCTATTATATTATACCAAGTATCCAAAAATTTAGTATTTTATTATATATATACACGTATATAGACTAGGTTTAGTAACCCGTATGTTACATGGGTCGGATATATATAAGAACTAAAACTAAAAAAGTTTTGTTTAGATTATTGAAGAATAACATATAGTAATACATTTAAAAACACTTATAAATTTACATGTAAAACCTGATTAATCATAGATGTGTAAATACTTTCTTGTAAACCACATTCGTAGAAACATTAGTAGGCTTATTGTCTTGATCTACAATTAACAATTTAAGGCCACCCCTACTCTTGATCCTCAATAATGCCATATATAGTTGACATGTCTAGAAACAGGGTCTTTTAGGTACAATCCAGTTCTATACAAAGATTGCCCTTGACTTTTGTTTATCGTTAATGCAAAACAAATTGGTATTCGAAACTGCCTTCTTTTAAACTTGAATGGAATTCTTTTGTCCGAATGCGCCAAACTGAGCCTCAGAATAAACGTGCGGCAACCAATATTGCTTCCTCATATAACCTTCGCCTTAATAACTCGATTGTAGAGTGATGTCATTTTAAGTCTGGTCGCTTTACACAAACCATTTTTTATCAACGTTTCTTAGAAGCATTATTAGAAAACCAACTTTTTATACAAAAGAATGATTGGGTAATCCTAATACCTTGAGTCCATTTAGAAAATCCAGTGAGCATAGAATCTCATCAAATGTAACACTAGCGTACTCTTCTTGGCTTATACAATCTGAACTGAGATATTCACTTTCTTTATATGGGAAGATAGATAGGAGACGATCATTTATTTCGTGAAAAATTTATACGTTCAGCCCTTTCTTGAAAGAAATTTGGATTATTAAAATTTGTTAGGATAGAAGGATACACATAGTTAATTAAATCTGAAACAGGATAAATTGAATCCAATATAAGAAAATCATCAAGAATTTCTACGTTCGTCTCACCATCATTTTCACCTCCAAGATTACCTTAACCCAACTGTAACAACCGGTTTGCAATTTGTTTTTTTCCTCAATGTTTGATGCTCTACTTACAAACAAACAAACAAACAAACAAACCCGGTATATCCCACTCAAGAGCAGGGTCTGGGGAGGGTAGGTGTAGGCGAGTCTTTCCTCTATCTTGTTAGGTAGAGAGACCGCTTCCAAAGAGACCCCCGGCTCGATAGCAAAAGCCATACTGAAAACAAGACACATAGCATACCGTATACAAGAAATCCTACCACACATAGCATACAGCATACAATAAAGCCTACAACACATAGCATACAGAATACAAAAAGCCATACCGATTGCAATACATCCTTCAAGTAAATCATACGACACATAGCATACAGTATACAATAAATCATACGACACATAGCATACATATATCATAGGAGCAGGAATAATCACCGTTAAAGGGCAGATATGGACTACTTAGACATCAGGCCCCGCAACCAGACTTCAAATACCCTTCCTGCCTATTGGTCGAACTAAAAGTCCTTAATTTTAATTTGATGCTCTACTTCTAATTGTTAAATGCATATTTTTTGTTAGTCTATATACTTTACACGCCTACCAAATATATAAAAGAATTTAAAGATGTGTTTATAATATCATGCCTACTTTCATTCGGAACAAACCGAAAGAATTTGTCAGAAATCTACACTAAAGACTTCAACTTTACCACCGAAGGGTAATTCGCTAACATTATCACCAACATAGTTTCGGAGATCTTTTAGGGGTTTCTCAAAAGTCTTAAAAAAATGTTTGTGAATCATTAATGACTCATCTCAAATATTCAAATTTGTTATTCATAACAAATGAGCAATGTCGCTGTTTGGCTTAACCTGACAAAGACGATCCTCATTTAGATTTAATGGTATCCTAAAACATGAGGAGTTGTTCTACCTCCTAAAAGTAATAAAGATGCAATTCCACTGGATTCCACATTTAGAACTATATTAGCCTTTGATATGATAAAAGAAGACAAAGTTTTTCACATGAATATTTTTTAATACCGCCATATCCATAAAAAAATACCTCCTTTTTTTCATCAACAGCTTTCATGATATCATGAAAATATTGCGTTGCTCTTCCGTCAGAGAATCAAAAAGCATTCAAACTAATTTTTTGAGTGTCTTTATCATAAGCTATCCACTAAATCAATATTTCAAATTCGTCGAGCTTGGATCTTAGGATTCATCATGTTCAGATCTGAAAATTCAAAATTAAGATGGGTGGAGGTGTGAGAATCATAAAACAAAGAGAATGATAATGATAACGTTATGATTTCATTGATGTTGATAACAAATTACAACGAGAATTATAAACGAATGATTGAATCAAACCCACCCAAAGGAGGAATTCTCCTTGGTGGTGATTTACACCATGAGAAACACACACACAAGAACCACACTTGCAAAATGCACTAGTGGTCTATTTATAATATTCTAATAATTATTACATAAGAAACCCTAATTTTGACTTTTGCTTTTGTCTTGATGTGACTTTGTCGACTTTGTCTTGTATTTGTTTTCTTCTGTTTATCAACTTGGTCTCTGAACTCGTACAATGAGATCTTCAGTCGGTTGTGATTGTGATTTGGAAAGCTTCAGTTTATCCAATTGTTGAACCCAACAATACTCCCCCTAAACTGATGCTTGCCAAACTCTAACTTTGAAGATTCTCTATCACATGTTTTCTTGATCAATTGATGTTCTGACGTTGTTCACTGTAGTTCCTCCCCTCAGATTAAGCTTCTCCTAATGTATTTCTGACAAAGGATAGAATCTCTTGAGAATACTTCTTGGTATTGGATATGGGTCGTATCACTTTTGGATTACAGTTCATATCACAACTCTAAGGATTAGAATGTATTAGGCAATTGATGAGGCTTTGAACTTCAATAAATTGAATCGGGAACATAAATCAATCTTGAAAACACTTTAACTTATTTGAATTTCTGAAATGACATCACAATCTGACAATTCTTCAGATAATCATTGGTCCCCTTGATTAAAGTCTGTCTATCTGTTTCGCTAAGTAGCCAGACACGGGTGCAAAAGATCATCGTTGATTGTAGTATTATGAACTTTAGAAAAAGTTTCTGACAGCTGTACAAATCCTTGAATAATTCAATGATTACGTGACCAAAGTTGATTTCTTCTTTTGTTTTGAATGCTCAAAATGGACGTGCCGGTTGGTTGCAATCATCCGCATTCATGATACTTTCTTTTTCTTGTTTGTTGTTTTCATCTATTCATCATCTGTTCATCATTTTTGTTGTTTGATGTATTGCATTTGTATTTATTTGAGAAAACTCACATCCACATTTATCATCATATCATCCGCGTTTGTATGCAATATATCAGCATTTGTTTGCACACATCCGTATTTGTATGAATGCCGCATTTGTATGTTTTGAGAACTCATACATCCGCATTTACATGCTATACATACGCATTTGTATGCTATTCCTCAAAATTAGTTTACACTATCCGCATTTGTTTGGTGTTACACCCATGCATTCGTATTTGTTACATTCACATTCATACCACACTTGAGACAGCCGTATTTGTTGATTAAATATTGTTGGATCATGATAAGGCTAGTGCAACCAAAACCACTTCATAGTCACTTTTGGTGCTACATTGAAGGGCTTCCGAAGCCAAGCAAGAGATCTTCCGAAAGTATGAAAGAGCTTCCGAAGACAAAGTCTGAAAGAGCTTCCGAAGACAAAGTCTGAAAGAGCTTCCGAATACAAAGTCTGAAAGAGCTTCCGAAGACAAAGTCTGAAAGAGCTTCCGAAGACAAAGTCTGATGAAAGAGCTAAAGACAAAGTCTGAGCTTCCGAAGACAAAGTCTGCTTCCGAAGACAAAGAAGACTCCAAGCCTCGAAAGAAGCAGTCTTCCGAAGTATAAGTGGCTTCGGAAGACATTGCTATGTCCAGCAGATAAAAGTATGGTCCCTGACAGTCCGCTGCAGACCTCTGATACAGCATGGCATCTTCCTAAAGAGCCATGTTGTTGACCATACTTTATTCTACTGTTCACCGTTTTATGATAGTACTTGTTACCAACTTTAGTTGGTGACAAAAGGTAAGTCAGGGACATGTCCTGACTACCTACTCTCAGGCACAATGTCTGAAAGACCTCACCTAGAGTCTTGTAGTATAGTTGTAAGGTTAGAGGTGTCCAGCTGGTATCAAAGTATATCCGGCTGTAGGTAGTATTATATATATCTTCTCCCTGTAACTCTTTAGACAAGCGATTTGAGTCCAAGTGTCTTGTAATCCTTTGAGTTGAGAAGCAATATATAAAAGTACCTTGAAAATTTACCTGCTGTGTTAATTTTCTTACTACTTGTTACTTGTTATATTGTGATCAACTCTTCATAGACTGCTTGCTGAGTGTTGTTCACAGTGGTTGAGAGAAAAACCACACATAACCGATCCTGCAATTGGTATCAGAGCTTCAGGCTCTTGATTGTGAGATCTTACCATCCAAATCAACCTGTTTTTCACTCCTCACTACAAACCACTCACTCAAATGGCTGCTCTCTCCAAGGCTGATATGGAAACCGGTACCATGACCAAGTCCCCACTGATCACCCCTGAAGACTTTGACACATGGTGCATCAGAATGGAAGGCTTCATCAAGTGTCAAGATTCAAGGATGTGGGACTCCATTGTCAATGGTCCTTTCATACCAAGCACCACTTCTGCCACTGGTAATCGCATCATTCCAAAAGATGTTGATGATTACTCAGAAGAAGACAGGAAGAGAATAGAGCTGGATCAAAGGGCTATGACTTCTCTCCAAACTGCTCTCCCCAACTCTGTCTACAGACGCTTCAAGAAGTGCAAAACTGCCAAAGATTTATGGGAAGCACTGAAGCTGATGTATGAAGGATCCAAGGAAACCCAAGAGAACAAGAAGGATCTCTTGAAGCAGCAGTTTGAGAACTTTACTTTCAAGGCCAGTGAGACCTTGACTCAACAATACTTCAGGTATGTTGAGCTGGTAGATACTCTGGAGGATATTGGAGTTGCTCTTGAGAACAGAGACATAGTTAGGAAGTTCATGTCTTCACTTCCTAAACTATGGATACATTACTGTGTTGTAATCAAGAGAACTTCGGACCTTAAAACTCTTACTCTGACAGAGTTGTATGGTATCCTAAGTGCATTACAGATGGAGATGAACATGCAGAACTCCTCTGGTCACTCCAATAACCAACAGAGTTCAGCCCTTCATGTGGTTGAAAGGGAACCATAGAACCACAACATCAGTTGCTATGTTACCCTGACAACTCACACAGTGGACCTTACATTACTCTACCTGAGACTCCAAAGTCTCAAAAGGTTCAACACAACTCTTCTCAGGATAGTTGTGCCTTTGTCTCTGGAAGTGGACACTCTGGTGATTTTCAATACTGCTTTGATGATCTTGAGTGCTTCAGTCCAGATGATGTGGAGTATATGGACATTGTCCAGCAGATGGCTCTTTTAACTTACAGAGCGAAGAAGTTCTTCAAGAGAACTGGAAGGCAATTCCCTCAAAACCCAGTCAACAGCAAGTTTGGGTTTGATAAGAGCAAAGCAAGGTGTTACAACTGCAACCAACTTGGTCACTTTGCTAGGGAATGCAAGGCTCCCAAGAACAACCCGGGAACCCCACAGGCCTCCGCACATCCCACTGCTCCAAAGCATGAAGAAAAGTCAACTGAAACAGCTGTTGTGGCTCAAGAAGTTGACTGGAGCTTCATGGTACAGGATGTGACTCCTGCTCAAGCACTCATGGCCGGAACAGATGATGATCAGGTATATGAACATCTTTGTACTGCTGCCTGTATTGCTAAAGTTAAACTTTATAAGGATTACATTTCGGAAATCAGATCTGAGGTTGAGTCTTTAAATGTGCTAAAATCTGATTTTAAGAGAGCTGAATCTGACTATCAAAGGAAAATTGAGGAGTTAGAGAAAACGTGTCTCTTTTAAAACATGAAAAGACTAATTATAAGACTCAAATTAAAGATCTGATATCCAAACTGTCTGAGGTTCAAGCCCAGTTGGTCACAGCTGAGGCTCAGGCCAGGAAGCAAGCTATTGCTGAGCAAAGCTTCCAAACTATTCTTGCATCAACCTCTCATTCCAAAATGTTTTATCAAAACAAAGAAGGGTTGGGAACCAATGAAATAGCTCCACCACACTCTTATGAGTCTATTAGACTACCTAGATGTGGTACTAAAGAGCAAGAGGTTCCAACTGCTGACCCTTCTCCGTTGGAACTAAAGGATGAGGCAAAAATAGTAGCCACCACAGGGGAGAAACAGGAGAATACACTCATCTCCACCTGTGAAGACCAAATCCTAACCACAAAGGCAAGAAGAAGCAGAGCTAAAGCTGCTAGAAGGACTGCCAAGAAGGTTGCAGAGTCCAAGCTTAAGATCGACCCAAAGCAAAAGGGTGTCTTCATCTCTGCCGGATTTCAAGTGGTAGGTACTTCTGATTCAGGAAAGGAGTGTAATACCAGCACTCCTGTCCTACTGAAGGATCAGAAGTTGAAAGGGAAAGTTGCTGATGAAGAGAAGAAACCCAAGAAACAACAACCTGCAAGTTCCCAAAGACTAACATTGCCTGCATAATGTGTGGTCTGCACAACCACATGGCTAAAGATTGTTACTACAATCCAGCAAGCACACATTATGCAAATAATGTTAGAAAAGAAGGAGTCAGAGCAGGTTTCTCAGTTGGACCACTTCAAAAGGTCCAAATAATGAAAAAGGGAAAGTTGGTCTCGGAAGCCAAGTTGCTTTGGGAAGAGAACTACTTCTTCCGAAGGGAAAATGGCTTCGGAAGCCAAACCTTCTAAGGTTCGGAAGAACAAGAAGGCTCCCTTGAAACCATCTCAGAAGAAGACTACTTCGGAAGAAAAGGTGGTGAAGGCTTCTTCCAAAAGAAAGAAGCTTCGGAAGAAGGCCATGCTGCACAAGCTTCAACAAGCTCACCTTCAAAGATCAACCAAAGGATGGATTGGAAGATCAAGGAAGATGCTGCAGCCCAAACCTCTTCTTCAACAATGACCTCTATTGAACCCCAGTGCATATCTTTTGGTTCAATTATGTCACTATCATTGGAAGAACCCAAGACCAGCAAGGCTTGGGCTTCCAAACAAAACTAACCATCTCATCTTATGTGCAGGGATGTCCATTTGACAAGAACAACAATGTCTGGATTGTAGATAGTGGATGCTCCAGGCACATGACAGGGAACAGATCTCTCCTTCAACAATTCCAGAACTTTGATGGAGGGCCTGTCCAATTTGGAGGTGAGGCCGGAGGATATATTTCGGGCAGAGGAAGTATATCCAATGGCAGAATAAACATTGACAAAGTTCACTTTGTCAAATAGCTTGAACACAATCTGTTAAGTGTTTCTCAATTCTGTGATCAGAAGCATCAGATGCTCTTCACAGAACATGAGTGCATTATCCTCAAACCAGGGATGACAATTCCTCCAGAATTAGTGCTTCTTAGATCTCCCAGGAAAGGGGATATGTACAAGCTGGATATGAACAATGCTTCTCCTATGGGTGAAGTATCATGCTTTCTTTCCAAAGCTGATAGTGATGAGTCAACACTATGGCATAAACGCATGTGTCATGTGAATTTTAAAACAATGAATAAATTGGCTAAAAATAACTTGGTACATGGTTTGCCTAAAAAGGAATTTTTCTGCAAAGATAACTGTGTTGCATGCCTGAAAGGGAAACAACACAGATCATCTCATAAATCCAAATGTGTTAACTCTATCACTACTCCATTACACTTATTGCACATGGATCTCTTTGGACCCACAAGTATAATGAGCATTGGAAGGAAATCATACTGCCTTGTGATAGTTGATGATTTTACAAGATTTACATGGGTATTCTTTTTAAGAAGTAAAGATTAAACTGCTGAAACATTAAAATCTTTTATTCTTAAAATAGAAAATCAAATTGATCACAAGGTTAAAATCATTAGAAGTGATCAAGGGACTGAGTTTAAGAACTTCGTTCTTGACTCATTCTGTGACTCAAAAGGGATTGCCAGACAATACAATGCTCCCAGAACTCCTCAACAAAACGGTGTTGCTGAGAGGAGGAACAGGACACTTATTGATACTGCTCGGACCATGTTAGCTGATTCAAAGCTGCCTCTAACATTCTGGGCAGAGGCAGTCAGCACTGCATGCTATGTGCAGAACAGGGTTCTTGTAGTTAAGCCCCATGGAAAAACCCCTTATGAGTTATGGAACAAGAGGCCACTGTTCATTGGCTTTCTAAGGTCCTTCGGCTGCAGGTGTACCATACTTAACACAAAGGACAACTTAGCAAAGTTTGCTGAGAAGTCGGATGATGCTATCTTTATTGGATACTCTTCTTGCTCTAAAGCTTATAGAGTATACAATATCAAGAATCAACAATTTGAGGAATCATCCAACATAGTTGTTAATGAGCACACTCCTTGTGTTAGGGGGAATGGACCTGAGTATATCTTTGATTTAGAATTGTTTCCAAACTATTCTAAACCATCTTGTGAGAATGTTTCAGCTGGAACAGGTGCTCAAGAGAATGCTGATGCTGATGCTGATGCAAGTCAACTGTTTGAGCTTTTCAGACCTCTTCCAAATTCTCCAAGAGCTGAAAGGCAACAAGCTTCAACCATTCACAGATCTGATAGTGTAACTATCTCCAGGAATAATGAAGCTTCAACAAGTGAATCACTTGATCAACCTAAAGTTTTCAGGTGATCCATTACAACACCAGGTTAAGGGAAGTAGTATTCTGAAGGAACAGACAACTGTTAATCCTACTTCACAACCAACCATTGATGATGTTTCTCAATCATTCAATCAGTCCTCATTGAATGACTTTGAAACAGCAGTTGGACAGAGTGATCCAGCTCCTGATCAGAATATGTCTAACCTAGACTTATCTCTGCAACTGGAAGTGATTCCTCGTCTTAGGATTTACAACACTCATCCAACTGAGAACATCATAGGGAATGTCTCTAAGGGTGTGAGAACAAGAGGACAAACTCATCATGGGAATGTCTGCTTGTACTCATGCTTCTTATCTCAGATGGAACCAAAGAAGGTAGAAGATGCCTTAAAGGATAGTAGTTGGGTTGAATCGATGCAGGAGGAGCTGCTTCAATTCAGAAGACAAAAGGTCTGGAATCTATGCCCACTACCATCTGGTCAAGTACCCATAGGCACTAAATGGGTGTTCAGGAACAAGAAAGATGATAGAGGCTTGATTATCAAGAACAAGGCAAGGCTAGTAGTTCAAGGATACACCCAGGAGGAAGGAATCGATTATACTGATGTCTTTGCACCTGTTGCAAGACTTGAGGCAGTTAGGATCTTCCTTGCTTATGCTGCATCCAAGAACTTCACAGTCTACCAACTTGATGTCAAGTGTGCTTTTCTATATGGGGATATAGATAGGGAAATCTATGTATGTCAACCTCCAGGATTTGAAGACCCACAGCACCCTAACTACGTGTGCAAACTGGATAAAGCTCTATATGGGCTGCACCAAGCACCTAGGCTGTGGTATGAGACCTTGTCTCAGTTTCTCCTGAAGAATGGATACACTAGAGGTACCATCGACAAGACTCTTTTCATCAGAAAGAGTGGAAAAGACATTTTGCTTGTACAAGTTATGTTGATGACATCATATTTGGTTCTTCAAACGACCAAATGTACAAGGACTTTGAAAGCATAATGAAGCAGAAGTTTGAGATGAGTTCCATGGGAAAATGGACTTTTCCTTGGAATTTAGGTGAAACAGATGAAGGAAGGGTTCTTCATCAGTCAATCTAAGTATGTCTCAGACATCTTAGATAGATTTGAAATGAAGGATTGTAAACCAGCCAAGACACCCATACCCAGAAACCATAATCTTTGCCCTGACCTTGAGGGGGAGGATACTGATCAACATCAGTATAGAGCAATCATTGGTTCTCTGATGTATCTCACTGCTAGTAGACCAGATATCATGTTTGCCACATTCATTTGTGCAAGATATCAGGCTGCTCCAAAGGTGTCTCACCTAGCTGCTGCAAAGAGAATTCTTAGATACCTCAAAGGAGCACCTAAACTAGGTCTCTGGTATCTAAGAAATAGTGATTTCAATCTCTATGGATACTCTGACAGTGACTATGGTGGCTGTAACATTGACAAGAAATCAACATCAGGAGGATATCAATTTCTTGGTGGAAGGATTATCTCATGGCAATGCAAGAAACAATCCTGTGTCTCTACATCAACTGCTGAAGCTGAATACATTGCTGCTGCTAGCTGCTGTGCTCAACTGCTATGGATTCAAAATCAGATGTTAGACTATGGATTCAACTTCATGACTACTCCTATCCATATTGACAACAACAGTGCTATCTCCATTACTGAGAATCCGGTGAAGCACTCCAAGACAAAGCATATTGATATCAGGTATCATTTCATTAGAGATATTCATGAGAAACAGCTGATAAAGTTAATCAAAGTTGACTCAAATGAACAATATGCTGATTTGTTCACAAAGGCATTTGATGAACAAAGATTTAAGTATCTCATATCAGCAATTGGGATGATAAACATTGAATAACTACCTCTTTTGAAAACCTTTTTAATATGTAAAGTCTTGTGTCAATACAATTTAAGCTCAGTTACAAAAGATCTTTAAATTATTCCAAGTGTAAATTCCTTCCGAAGAGGAATTAACTCTCGGAACATATTCTTGAATATCTTCCGAAGTCAAATTCCTCAATGGAAATTTTCTTCTCGGAAGAGTTTTTGGTCTCGGAAGAAGCGATTGATCTTACATCAGATCTACTTCCGAAACTTATACAACTCTCCATTCGGAAAGACAACTTTACCTTCGGAAGCAATGCCTTGCTTCGGAAGATAAAGTGCCTTCAAAGGACAATTTTACCTTTGGAAGCAATATCATGCTTCGGAAGAGAAATTGCCTTCGGAAGAAAATTACCTTCGGAAATGTTTTACCCTCGGAAGTAAAGGTTTTTATATGTAACGGATATCTTTTGGGCCCCACTCTGTAAAAAGTAAAGATTTTGTTGATAATATCAGATTATTTAAAATTATCCTTGCCGCCACTATCATTTCTCCGCCGTAAACCACCATACCACCCACAGTAACATCAAACAGTTACCCTATTACCACCACTACCACAATTCACCCCTTTTAAATAATCTTGACTGATCAATTTCATCTTCTTTTACCACTTTACAGCCCTAACTATTCCCTTCATTGTCAAACCTTCATTTTCACCCAAATTTCAAGCTTAACTTTTCTTCAATGGCGCTAAACCCTCAGCACAACCAAGTCGCATTACTTGATTCGTCAAGGGATGCCGACTTCACCCAAATCATCACCTCTCTTACCGAATCCACATACCTCACTGCACTCACAGTTAACCCAACCGTATCTTCCAACCATATGTCCGAATTCTGGAGCAACGGTGACACTGCAGTTCTGAATGGGGTTCGAGTCCTGAGAACCCGCATTTGTGGCCAAGAGTTGGTCATCCCTGAACAACTCATCAGGGAGCATCTCAAGCTTCATGATGAAGGGGCTCCTACTGAGTTCCCCAAGGAAGACTTGGAAGGCACTTATATCCTCATGGGATATGGAGGAGATGTCAGCAGATCAACCGTGTACAAGTTCAATTTCTCCTACCATTGGAAGTTCCTGCTGCACATTATCCTGCATTGCCTCTCCAACAAATCAGGGGGTTGGGATCAAATCCCGTATGAACTAGGATGCCTAGTTCATGGGTTGGTGAGAGGTCTTCGTTTCAACTACTCACGATTTGTGTTGACCAACCTTATCGGAAATCTGAGCAAGGATACATTCTTCATGTATCCCCGATTTATTCAACACATAATCAACTGTGAGATGGAACCAAGCAAGCTTGTCTGCGCAGCTGCTCTTACTGTTCCACAAGTGAGACCTACCATCTTCAAGACACTGAAGAAGATGTCCGCCAACTTCACCGGAAGGTATACTCCACTACCTCCAGAGATGACTGAGCGCATAGCTCCTGGTGACATCCCTGTTCTCCCCACAGGTGATGAACACACACCGGCACCATCCACCACAATGCCAAACCTTCTTTACCCATCAAAGCTACATATCAGAGACGTCCAAAACGAACCCTTGTTCAATCTACTCTGATTGAACAAGCTCCTCCTGTTCACACCCAAAGGGCTAGAGTGGAATCATGGGCTCCCACTCAGTCCGAGGTCACACCATCCTTCACAATTGACCTCAATGTGGGTTTTGAGCCTCCTCAGTCTCAAACCCCTGAGCCCGAACCCCAAGCCTTAAGCCCACAGGGTGAGTCTCTACACTCCCCTGTGCAGCCTTCTAGGGAAAGCCCCACCATAGGCTCAATGCCTGTAGACATTGATCAAGGTCCCGGGTCAGTAGGACTAACCACCCTCTCTTTCACTGACCTTTTACTCCGCACTGATGAAGAGATTACATCTCTCCATGGCCATGAGGTTGATCTACAACACCCTCTGAAAGATCAACAGAGCCAAGAGGGATCCCTTGTCTCTAGCCCCCATCAGAAGCCAATTACTGAGGTGAGTCCCACTGATGTGGAGGGGACTCATGTAGGCTCAGCTGCCACTACTCAGAGTCTCTCATTGAGCTCTCAGGACAGTGGTAACATAATTAGGACTGAGTCTACGGCAACTTTGCCCATTGACATCTCTGAAAGAGATGACTATGAGCAAAGGAAACCAGGGTGCCAAGAAACCACATCTGGTGGTGAGAGTGAGCATACTAGGTATGTTATCTCATCTCCCCATGATTCTTCTCATGAAGATGAGGGAAGTATGCAACTAACACTTCAGTACTTGCTTTCTAAGGTCTCTAACCTGGAATCACAGGTGAGGATCTTAGAATCAAGGACTGCCACTCAGCAACTTGAGATTAACTCTCTCAAGGCTAAACTAGCTGAGAAACAGACGGAGAGGTCTGTTAGGCATGTACCAATTCAGGTCTCAATGACTTCTTCCTCTAGCTCATCTAGCTCTCAAGATGATGCTACCAAAAGGGGAGAAAGTTCAGAGACAAACACTTGAGGAACCACAGACCCAATTCATTTCTTCCCAAATCATTACACTACCTGAGTCATCTCAATCCTTTCTGGAGATTGACTCAAGGATGCTTCAAGATCTCAACAGACTTTTCACAAAGTTTGTATTGAGATCATCCCTAGAACAGCCCAGCCCCGACACTACACTTGCATACTTTGGGGCTGAGGAGCTTCAAAGACTGACTGCACCTTCTACCACTGTGGAATAAGTTGGTCAACCTAAGGTCCACATGGAACCTGAGATTAGCTTCGAAAGGGAAATGGGGACTGATGGCCCAGCAACTGAAACAGTTGGGACAGAACCTGCAGCAGTCTCAACTTCCGAAGCTCTAGCTGAAGCTTCCGAAGCTTACATGGAAGCCTCGGAAGAACAAGAAAAGTCTTCCGAGGCCGAAATAGAAGCTGCGGAAGGCTTATTTCAGATGTCCGAGGAACTAACCATCACAGATGTCATTGCTGAAATAGCATCTGAGGTGAGCAGGGAGGACACTTCTGAAATTCCTCCAACCCAAGCACCAGCTGAACTTCTCTCTCAATCACAACCCTCCATCCAAGAACCACCACAGTCAAGCACTGCTAAAGACAAAGGAAAGAGGAAATTGACTGCGGAAGAGCTTCAGGAGGAGGAGAGGATTGAGAAGGCCAAAAAGAAAGGTAGGTTTCCTACTGAAAAGCTGCTAGCTGCTAGTTCTAAGGCAGCTGCAGCCAATCAGGAAGAAATCAACCTGAAGAGAAGAACAGCACTCATTGACCAGCTCATCAGTTTAGGAGCTGTCAATGAGGAGATACTCCTGCTACCACTAGAGGAGTTGGTGACTTTGGAGAGGTCAACCAGGCTACAACAAGAAAGGGAAGCCAGGTTGGCCTTGGAGAAGGAAGAAGAAGAGCAGAGGGAGGCAGCCCTGAAGCTGAGAGAGGATAGGATCAAATTCCTACTCTCAAGAGGCTTCAGTCTTCCTGAACTGTCTCCATATGACAATGACATGATCCTGCTGCTCCACAATAAAGAGCAGGATCAAATGGAGAAGGAAAGGAAGAAGGCTGCTAGGGAGAAGTTGAAGGTGAAGAGGAAGAGGGAGAAGAAGGAGGTCACTGCCACCAAGAAGTCAACTGACAAAGCCTGGATGAAGGACTATCTCCGGGCTCATGGCTTCTCTGGTAGGCAGGTGGGACCTATGTCCGAAAGGACACTCCAGCGGATAGTCAGTGAAATCAAAGCTGACATCCGTTTGGGGAAGAGAAGGGAGATGTACAGGAGGGTACAGGGAACGGTCTTAACCCCAGCCACTCAACCACAGCCACAACCCACACCAGAACCAACCCCTTTTCCCATCAAAACAGAGCCCACTGATGAAACCTTCACCCCTCAACCCACAACTCTACCCAAACCTACCACATCACCTCAACCACCCAAACTACCTATCCTAAAACCCAAGACACAACCCAAAACCACTAATCCTAAGCCTACCCAACAAACACCAAGACCATCCCCTCAGCCTCCTCAACATCTCTCCTTTGAGGAAATAAAGGAGTTCAAGACGAGGCTCATCAACTGCACTACTTTGAGCAGCATCTCCTGTGAGGGAGAGCTTATCAACATCACCTATGTTGATAACTCTTCAAGCTCCCTCACCCTAGGCCAATTTCTTGAGTTGCCTAGAGACACCTTGGGCCAGGCTGCAAGACTTCTTGGTCTCAACTCCGATATCCTCAATGCTGAGGAGAAGAGACTAAGAAGGAGACTGGTGACTCTGCTGGATACCAGGAAAGAGGACAGGATTTCTGGTCAATCTCCTGGACCTAAAAATGCAATAATCCAGTGGAGGTTCGATGAACCTTCTCACAACTTTGTTGTGGAAAGGGAGAATGGTGAAACCAACAGGCTCAATGCCACTTCTCTATTGCATCTCAGCAGATTTGATCTTGCTGAGCTTGTAGAGAAGCCATTCTCCAATCCCTCCAACTCTGAGACTGCTGCACACATCAGAAACCATATCAGCGGTCTCCACTTGGCTGAACGAAGTAGAAGAGCCAAGATTGAAGAGGAGTTGAAGTTGAAAGGAGTGGAAGACAAGGAAAGACCAACCACCAAAGGCACAGCCTTTCTACAGATGGTGGAAGGTCCTGAATTGGAACCGATAGTTCGATGGGAATATGACTATACTTCCCATCAACTAACTCTTATCAGAGGGCCACAACAGAGGGTACACATAATCCAAGGTGACAGAGTAGAGGTTCTGTCCACCAAGGATCTGTACAAGATTCTTAGCACCACAGCAGGAAAGAATGAAGACACTGATAAACACTTACTTTCCTTGGTGCTGAGAGCTTTGAGAAGAAGAGAGAAGTGAAGTTTTGGTAGCATCAGCCTAGGGGGAGTTTGTTGGATCATGATAAGGCTGGTGCAACCAAAACCACTTCATAGTCACTTTTGGTGCTACATTGAAGGGCTTCCAAAGCCAAGCAAGAGATCTTCCGAAAGTCTGAAAGAGCTTCCGAAGACAAAGTCTGAAAGAGCTTCCGAAGACAAAGTCTGAAAGAGCTTCCGAAGACAAAGTCTGAAAGAGCTTCCGAAGACAAAGTCTGAAAGAGCTTCCGAAGACAAAGTCTGATAAAAGAGCTGAAGACAAAGTCTGAGCTTCCGAAGACAAAGTCTGCTTCCGAAGACAAAGTCTGCTTCCGAAGACAAAGAAGACTCCAAGCCTCGGAAGAAGCAGTCTTCCGAAGTATAAGTGGCTTCGGAAGAAGTTATTCTTCCGAAGTACTTTATCCTTCGGAAGACATTGCTATGTCCAGCAGATAAAAGTATGGTCCCTGACAGTCCGCTGCAGACCTCTGATACAGCATGGCATCTTCCTAAAGAGCCATGTTGTTGACCATACTTTATTCTACTGTTCACCTTTTTATGATAGTACATGTTACCAACTTTAGTTGGTGACAAAAGGTAAGTCAGGGACATGTCCTGACTACCTACTCTCAGGCAAAATGTCTAAAAGACCTCACCTAGAGTCTTGTAGTATAGATGTAAGGTTAGAGGTGTCCAGCTGGTATCAAAGTATATCCGGCTGTAGGTAGTATTATATATATCTTCTCCCTGTAACTCTTTAGACAAGCGATTTGAGTCCAAGTGTCTTGTAATCCTTTGAGTTGAGAAGCAATATATAAAAGTACCTTGAAAATTTACCTGCTGTGTTAATTTTCTTACTGCTTGTTACTTGTTATATTGTGATCAACTCTTCATTGACTGCTTGCTGAGTGTTGTTCACAGTGAGTTGAGAGAAAAACCACACATAACCGATCCTGCAAATATGCACATGCACATCCGTATTTCATGCATAACATGCATGCCTTATTAAATCACCCACAATTATTCACTTTCAAGAAAAACAATTGCTGTGGCTTGTCTTCAAGTGCTCAAGTGATGGCAGACGCATTAATTAGCCGCGTTCCCCTTTGATTTTTTTAATTCTTTCGCATTTATATTGAAACTTCATTTCTCATTTCTTTGAATATAGCAGCCACATTAAAGTAACAACAACAATCATCTTGAGCTTCGGTTGAATTTGTCTTCAAGTGAATAATTAAGCACAGCTATATTAAATACCTCACATGCATATGGATCAGCCTTTCATATCTTTAATTAAAAGCTTCAATCTGTTGAATTTGTCTTCACATAAGCACATGGTGCCGTCGCTTTTCTTGACCTTCATCATCCTCATTTGATAATTAACTTCATTTATTTAATGGAGCACATGGCAACCGTATTACACGTTGGTTGTCTAATAGCTTGATTAAATTTCTGATCTATTGATGAATCAACTTCGATGAACAGTAAATACGAACTCAGCTTTGTCTTTGTTGTTTTTTCTTCATTTTTTGAGTAGAATCTTGTTCCATTGCATTGATTTTTGAAAGAATAATCAGGGGAATGATAACGTATCTTCAAATCGTACCAAATTAGAACAGATCTGTGGTTTTCTTTTTGATTTTGAAATGAACAGATGAGTTTTTCTTCTTTGAAGAACAGTGACTTTGTTCTTCAATTTTTTGTTTTGAATCTTTGTTCTTGACATCATAAAATTGAAATCAGATCTAAACACTAGATGAATCCAGCAACCAACAGCTCTGATACCGTTTTGCTAAATCAAAATTTTAGATTCGTTGAGCTTGGATCTTAGGATTCATCACTTTCATATCTGAAAAATTCAAAATTAAGATGGGGGGAGGTGTGTGAATCATAAAACAAAGAGAATGATACTGATAATGTTATGATTTCATTGACGTTGAAAACAAATTACAATGAGAATCATAAACGAATGATGGAATCAAACCCACCCAAAGGAGGAATTCTCCTTGGGTGGTGATTTACACCATGAGAAACACACACACAAGAACCACACTTGCAAAAATGCACTAGTGGGTCTATTTATAATATTCTAATAATTATTACATAAGAAACCCTAATTTTGACTTTTGCTTTTGTCTTGATGTTGACTTTGTCGACTTTGTCTTGTATTTGTTTTCTTCTGTTTATCAACTTGGTCTACGAACTCGTACAATGAGATCTTCAGTCAGCTGTGATTGTGATTTGGAAAGCTTCAGTATATCCAATTGTTGAACCCAACACTATCTCCTCATTAATCAGGAGGTTGTTTGAAGTCGACTACAGTTATTACATTGTAGAACAGTCCTCAACTCAAACAAAGTGACGTTCTTCATCTAGTCTTTAGAAAGATACAAACCTATAAGTAAAAAATTAAATCTATTAAAATAACGAATAAATATATATTTTATACAAATAACGAAATATAAAAATATATTTTAGGATACGTAACCTAGAGCCTTTAATAGTAGACGTTGTTTGTATAGTATGTCATCGGCCAGGAACTTTCATGTATTATCCATACATAATCAAGTCTAAACAGACTATTAGACATTAGTACCACTGTGAGTAAACTTTTTAAATAATAACCAGATGTTGAATGACTCGCCTCCTTGATTGCCTTGATATATTCCTTATCATAATCTAACAGTCCCAGAGCATAGCATGCATCTCTAAATGGAGGAAATTCTTCACTGTTAACCGTACTATTTCCTCAAATGAGCGGGGCTCTGTAACTTGTTTAGTAGAATCCTTAAAAATATGCTCTGTCGGCTGAAGGTGAAATAGAGTGAATCCTACCAATGGAAAATCCTCTTTTTCTTGGTTGCCAACATTTTTCATAAGTGTTTCATACAAACTTCATAGGAAACTCAACATATTTAAGTTCCCTAGCTTTCATATTAGAAGCATCACAGTTAATCCACCCCAAGAATATTGTGGATTCCGTAGACCGCTTGTTAAGAACATCTTCATTGTCATTGTGCAGGACCGGGTGAAGGGGTTAGCACTTTTACAACACAACAACACAATAAGGAGAGTGTATTAGAATACTTAACAGATCAAATGGGGAACCGATTATGATGATGCTAAGAACACAAAAGTAAACTCAGAAAGAAAGAACAAGATAACAACACTAGTGGTTGGTTTTCAAGGATGTTGTATATTGCTTCTCAAATTCAAGTTACAAGTATTCAGCATGCATACATTACAAGACTTTGAGATACTATATAATACAACCTACAGACGGCCATACTTTGAAGGCCAGCTGGATATATGAATTAGACAACACAATCCATGTAGAGTCAAAAGGCAGATTGCCTTTTGGCTAGTGACTATGACATGCCATAGCTCACATCCTAATATATTACAAAAAGGATAAAGGTACATAAAGTAGAAAGGTTTGACCCAAGACCTCAATGTACAGTTTTTCTAAAGCATGGACATTTTCACCAACTCATACAAGTTGGTGACCAACCAGAGTGGGCAGCGGCAAAGTGGTTCAGCTTTATCAGAAAAGGTACATCAGATAAAAGCATGTATGATAAAAGTCTTCGGAAGAATCTGTCTTGATTTCTTGGCTTCGGAAGACTTTGTCTTGAAGCTAAGGAAGACTTCATTTCTGGCTTCAGAAGATATTGGTCTTGGCTACAAAAGATTTTACACTTAGAATGTTTCTGAAGTGGTGTAAAACTTTCGTAGCAATACTAATTCATGTTTTGTGCAGCATGCAGGAAGACTTGATCATTACATAGAACTACTGAAAGAAGACTATCACAACTACTGAAGAATACTTCTTCAGTTGTGATAACTACTGAAAGAGGATCATCACAACTACTGAAGAGTACTTCTTCAGTTGTTATGATAACTACTGAAAGACTAGCACAACTACTGAAGAGTACTTCTTCAGTTGTTGTGACAACTACTGAAAACTGTTCTTCAGACTTTGTCTTCAGTTGATATCTTCAGCTGATGTCTTCAGTTGTTGTCTTCAGCTGTTGTCTTCAGCTGTTGTCTTCAGCTGATGTCTTCGGTTGATGTCTTCAGCTGATGTGATCAGTAGTTACCTTCAGCTGTTGTCTTTCAGTTGATGTCTTCAGCTGATGTAATCAGCTGTTACCTTCAGCTGTTGTCTTTCAGTTGATGTCTTCAGCTGATGTAATCAGTTGTTACCTTCAGCTGATATGATCAGCTGTTACCTTAAGCTGTTGTCTTTCAGTTGCTGTTACAAGAGTGTTTTTGGCTGCATCAGACTTCTAGGAATCCTTACAAACTCCCCCTAGGCTGATGCTACCAAAACACTTGAAGATATTCAACAGTTCACAGTCCTTAACATGATTATGACCATTCCTTTCTTCATTAGAGGGTCAGGATCACTCAGACTTGTGAAGTATCTTCTCATGTCAAAAAAATCATGCAGAGGTAAATTAAAGAGGTCTTCCAAGAGTAGACATTTACTTCACCTTGATCTCTGACTACATGCCATCTCTCCGGATTAGTTGAGTAAGTCCAGGATACGATAGGTCTTCCTGATGCAAGAGGAGCCATTTGAATTGGAGATGATTGGGCTTTCTCTTCTTGCACTTCCTTAGGATGCTCTGATTCATCCTGAGGTTCAGAGGAGGTTGATTTTGACTTCTTCTTCTTCTTTGCATCAGATTTAGAAGCCATCCTCTTCTTCTTCTTTCCAGTCTTTAAGTGCGAAGACTGGTCTGCAACACCTTGTAGATCAGTTGTGTCTTCCTCAGTTGGGTGTTCCTCCCTCACAGGTTCAGAAGGAGAGGGAGTTTGACCCTGTTGTGGGTCAGATGTTGAGGCTGGCCTTTGACCTTGCTGTTGGTCAATAGTTGAAGAGGCTAGCCTTTGACCCTGCTGTGGATCAGAAGATGAAGCTGGAGGTTCAGTTTGAGTTGTCTCTTGTTGTTCAAACTTAACCTCTACTTGAGGTAGAGCTTGACTTGGAGGAGTGTGCAAGTCAGCAAGCTCTCCATTCTTGATCTTCTGCTTGATTACCCTGATATGCTCATCCATAGTGGATAGAGACATAGGGCCAAGTCTCCTTCCGGAGAATCCATACAGCTTCAAGAAGCTCATCATTCTTTGTCTATCAGCAGATTTCTTTAAGTTTTTCTGAATGAGAGCTCTTGACTTAGCAGCTTCTTCCCTCATTCTCTTCTTTGTTGTCTTCTGCTCTTTGATTACTTGAAGTTCAAGTTGTTTGAGATACTCAAACTCAATGTACTCAAAGGGCAAGGGAACAAGTGCTTCTGCCTGATAGAGACCTGTGGCACTCAGGCAGTCTATCATCCTTTGTCTATCTGTTTCTTTATCTGCCTGAGGTTCTTGTGTAGCAGCCACAGCCTCTTGTACAGGACTTTCTTGAACTGGCGAGAGAGTAGGAACATACTTGTATAACCTTTGTTGTCTTTTCTTCTCTTTGTTCTCAAGAAGAATTCTTGCATCTTCAGTTTCCTTCCTCTCTCTTGACATTTCCATGTCAGCCAGATCATTCAAATCTTCTAAGGGGAGAGAGATAATCTCATCTATGTCATAGTTCCTGGTCTGTAAGTAAGTAATCCTGACTGCCCTCAACTCATCATTTTGAGTGTCTGGTCTGGGGGCAGCCCTGATTGCAGCTTGCATGAAGCTTGAAGACTGTGTGGAACTTATTCCATTTAGCTTCCTCTTTCTCTCTCTTTCCTCCTCCTCAATCTCCTCAGGGGTTAGAATCCTTTTCCCTTTGTCACCCACAGACCTTAGTGACGCAGGGTGGAGAGAGCTTTGGCCTTCATTGCTTGGTGCAGCATCTAAGCTCTGGCCGGAGAGAGACTGTGAGACACCTTCACCAGCAGGTGTTTCACTGAGGGGTTGAGTTGCTGAAGTAGTTGTTGTGACAGGTGTTTCAATCTCTGTCACTTCTTCAATTGATTGTAAGACAGGACTTTCAGGCTCTATCTCTGGGCCTTCAGTGAAGGTTTTCCCTTTGAAGCTAATCTCAGGGTCTACCTCAACATCCAGTTGACCAATGACATTACCTGATTGCCTTGGTCTATCTTCTTCAGCTTCTTGCCTTGAAACACCCTCCCCAAAGATACTTTGAAACAAGTAGTCTAGGATGTTCACATCAATGTGAAGTTGAGGTGGTTGCTGAGTAGGGATAGTTACAAGAGAGGATGGTGAGTCCTTAATGTCCATACTCCTTGAAGAACTCCCAGGTTCTGTGATTGTAGTGACTTTCTCCCCCTTTTTGGTAGCATCACCTTCTTGTATAGGTGAGCTAGGAGTTAGGTCAACCATATCCTCAGGTTCTTGTGGTCCTGGTTGAGCTCTTCTTAAAGGTCTCTCAGCTAGTTGTTCCTTAAGATAAGATATCTCAAGTTGCTGATCATTGACCCTATGGTTTAAGGTAGTCACTTGAAATTCAAGATGACTGATCTTAGAGACTAAGTAGGTGCAAATTTTTGACAGTTGTTGCACCTTTAGTCTCAGGTTCCCCTCATCTTCATCAGAAGAATCATGGGGGGATGAGAGAATTGGACCTAAGTCTTCACTCTCATCACCAGCTTGAGGTTCTTGGCTGCTGGATTTCCTCTGCTCATTGACAGCCTCAGATGAAGTGTCAATGGGCTGAGTTACCATGGTTGAGGTCTTAATAATGTAATCACTTGCAGAAGTGAGAGCCTCTTCCATATGGATCCCCTGAACAGGTTCAGAAGGACCCACCTTAGCAATGGGTGACTGATGTGGGATAGACATAGGGAATTCAGAAACACTCCTCTTTCTTTGAGTAGGGGAAGAGTAGAAAGATTCATGGTGTTCACTGAAGCCTAAGTCCTCATCAGTATAGAACTCAAGGTTGGGAATTTGGGTGTTTAAGTCCAAAGGCTGGGGATGGTAACTGTCCCCTGAAGGTTGTTCACTTGAGTGTTGAGACTCAGAGTGAAGGCTTAAGGCATTTGGGCTTATGAGCTCATCAGGCTGATCATGAGGAACATCAGCCCTGATTCTTGAAGAGATGGGAGTGGTTTGCTCCTTAGGAGAAGTGGGAGCTCTAGGATCCACTTCTTCCTGTATGGGTGAGTATATGGGGACCTGCACCGACTCAATAGCTTGAGCAGGGGTTCGTTTGGATTTTCTTTGGTAGGTGAGGGTGATTTGAGGCTGTTTTGGTGGTTGAGATGTAAAAGGTGTGGGTTCAACACTAGCTTGTGTTGCTAGGCTTTCACCTTGAGCAATGAGATTTAACATTTTAGGGACCAGGGCTGTTTCTACCCCTGAGAAGCCTACAGTTAGCTTCTTCATATAGTATTCTAAGGAATCCAAGTTAGCAAGCAAGTTTGTGTAAACAAATTGTGAGTACCTGAACTTGACCCCTTGTACCATTCCGTGAACTATAAAGGAGAGATCCTCAGGAATCTGGTCCCACCCACCATGCTTGTTGGACAAGTTGTGAATCACTACATGGAGTAGGTATTTCCACTGTGATGAGACCTTCCTTTTCCTGAAGGTCTTTACAGAGAAATCTCCCTCATAGCCCATCTGCTCAAAGGAATAGTTGACAGCTTCCATTAAGAAAGACAGTTCACCTTCTTCATCATCCAGCAGAAGATGGGTGTTGATGATGGCTGGAGTGATAAAGACTGACTGTCCTCCCCTGCACTATGGCAGATAGTGTCTTCTCCCCATCCATAATAACCTCTTGACATGTCCTCCAAAAGTCAAGCAGGTGATCCTCATAGAGAATAGGATCAATGGTGAGTGAGGTGTAGTAGTTGGATAGACCAAGAAAACGGCAAACCTCTGAAAAACTATAATCTTTCTCAGAGTGCAATAAGGCAACTTGATTGTGCTGCCTATGGAGTTGCATGGAGAAATTTTGGTTGTTTCTGTTTGGAATGTTGGCCATTTATAAAGAGCGTAAGGATGAAGAAGTGGTGAAGAACAAAAGCTTGAGGTTGTTTCAGAGAGATTTGGTTTGAGGTATGGGTGAATTTTAGAGCAGGTAGAGGAAAGAGGTGTAACCGTTGGATATTTGTATGAATTTGGATTTGAGACAAAGTTAATGGAAAAGGATAAACTTTGAAATCAATTGTGTTGGTCCCACCTCTGAAAAGTAGTTTGCTTTTTGCCCAAAAGGTAGTTTTCTTGGAAAAGAAAATCTTCCAAAGATAATTTAACTTTGGAAGTTTTGACCAAGAATCTTCCGAAGGTTATTTTGCTTTGGACGCTTTGACTAGAAAGCTTCCGAAGGCAAATTTTGCCTCCAAAAATATTTCAAAGATTTAAAAAAAATTCCTCCAAAGAGAAACTGGGGCTTATTAAAGTGATAGAATAAACAACATAGAACACACATAATTTTAGAAATAATATGATTAAGTTTTTAAGAAAAGCTACTCAAAGTTATCATCCCAATAGCTATATAAGATATTTAAATCTCTGTTCATCAAAAGCTTTTGTGAATAGATCAACATATTGTTCATCTATATGAACTTTGATTAGTTTGATTAATCCCTTTTCAAAATTATCTCTAATCAGATGATACCTGATGTTGATGTGCTTAGTTCTTGAGTGTTGCACTGGATTTTCTGTGATTGAGATAGCACTGTTGTTGTCTATGTGAATGGGAGTCTCTTTGAAGTAGAATCCATAGTCTAGCATCTGATTTTGAATCCAAAGCACTTGAGCACAGCAGCTTGCAGCAGCAATGTATTCAGCCTCAGCAGTTGATGCAGATACACAGGATTGTTTCTTGCATTGCCAAGAGACTATCCTTCCACCAAGAAATTGACATCCCCCTGATGTATACTTTGCAGTCATATTGCATCCACCATAATCACTATCTGTATATGCATACAGATTGAAGTCAGAATTTTTTGGATACCAAAGGCTAGGAGATGGGGCTCCTTTAAGGTATCTTAAAATTCTTTTGACAGTGATTAGGTGTGACATCTTGGGGTTGGCCTGATATCTTGCACAGATGCAAGTGGCAAACATAATATCTGGCCTGCTAGCTGTAAGATACATAAGAGACTCAATCATAGCCCTGTAGAGATGTTCATCAACACACTCCCCCTCAAGATCAGGTCCAAGGGAGTGGTTTCTAGCTATGGGTGTCTTAGCAACCTTACATTCAGTCATGTTGAACCTTTTAAGTATGTCTTGTACATACTTTGACTGATTTATGAAGATACCATTGTCAACTTGCTTCACTTGAATCCCTAGAAAGAAATTGAGTTCCCCCATGGCACTCATTTCAAATCTATCCTTCATCAGCTTCTCAAAGTCTTTGCAGAGCTTTGGATTAGTTGACCCAAAGATGATATCATCTACATATACTTGAACTAGCATTATGTCATTTCTTGTTCCTTTGATGAAGAGAGTTCCATCAATAGTACCTCTTTTGAACCCATGTTGACAGAGATACTGGGATAGAGTCTCATACCACTTTTTTGGTGCCCGATGTAGCCCATAGAGAGCTTTGTCAAGATTGCAGACATAATCAGGATGATCAGGATCTGCAAAACCAGGTGGTTGTTTGACATACACCTCTTCATCAATCACTCCATATAGAAAAGCACACTTGACATCAAGTTGATAGACCTTGAAGTTCTTGGATGCAGCAAAAGCTAGGAATATCCTAACAGCTTCAGTCTTGCTACTGGAGCAAAAACATCAGTGTAGTCAATCCCTTCTTCTTGAGTATACCCTTGAACAACTAGTCTAGCCTTGTTCTTGATGACAAGTCCTCTATCATCATTCTTATTCCTGAAAACCCATTTTGTGCCTATGGTAGTCTTTCCATGAGGAAGAGGACATAGGTTCCAAACTTTTTGTCTCTTGAATTGAAACAACTCTTCTTGCATAGCTTCAACCCAACTTCCATCCTTTAGAGCTTCATCAATCTTCTTTGGCTCTATTTGGGATAAGAAACAAGAGTGAAGACAGATATTGGCATTATGAGACTGTCCTCTTGTTCTTACACCAGTTCCAACATCTCCAATGATGTTTGTAAAGGGGTGAGACTTGTGGATCCTTAGTTGAGGAATCACAGCAAGTTGTTTAGACAGATCCAAATTGGAGAAATTCTGATCTGGCAAGGAGGATTCACCCTCTACAGCAGCACACCTATCAAGATTAACTTGATCCAATGAGTGTGTGACATCATTGGGATTTTCTTAATGGGATGGTTCTCAGCATCAAGGAATTCCTGATCACTATCACCACCACCATGTTCTCCAACATTTGAAGTTCCTACATTTGAGTTTTGTGCCTCAAAACTGGAACATGAAGGCAACTCAGATGTATCAGCAGGATTTGTCATTGATGTGCTGGTAGAAGCTTCATTTGCAGGATTAGTTACCACTAGAGCTGGAGATATGTTGCTTGAAGATCTTCTCAGCTCAATTCTTAGATCAGGATCACCTGTAGGTAATATATCTGTGGATCCTGAAACATTCTCACAAGATTTGTTAAAACAGTTGGTAACTAAGTCAAGATCAAACAGCCAATCTGGACCAGAACCTTTCACACTGGGAGTGTGTTCATTGAAGGTCACATTGGCTGGCTCCTAAACTACTCTAGTTCTGAGATTGTATACTCTATAAGCCTTAGCTTGAGAAGAGTATCCAATGAAGTGTCCATCATCTGATTTCTCAGCAAACTTGGCTATATGATCTTTGGTATTCAAGATAGTGCAAGAACATCCAAAAGACCTGAGAAAACCAATGAAAGGTTTCCTCTTATGCCAAAGTTCATAAGGAGTCTTACCATGTGTCTTAACTACTAAAACTCTGTTCTGCACATAGCAAGCAATATTGACTGCCTCTGCCCAGAAGGTGATGGGCAGTTTAGAGTCAGACAACATAGTTCTTGCAACTTCAATTAGTGTCCTGTTTCTCCTTTCAGCAACTCCATTTTGCTGAGGAGTCCTGGGAGCACTATATTGTCTTGTAATACCCTTTTCATCACAAAATGTATCAAGTATTTATTCTTGAATTCAGTACCTTGATCACATCTTATGGTTTTGACCTTGTGATCACATTGATTCTCAATCTTTAAGATGAAATTCTTTAGAATCTCAGGAGTCTCATCCTTAGTTCTAAGGAAGAAGACCCATGTGAATCTTGTAAAGTCATCTATGATCACCAGACAGTAAGAGGTCTTTCCTAAACTCATTACATTGGTGGGGCCAAAGAGATCCATATGTAATAAATGTAGGGGTGTAGTGATGGAATTTCTTTCCTTAGGCTTGTGAGATACCCTGTGTTGCTTCCCTTTCAGGCATGCAACACAATGATCATCACTTGTAAACTCTCTTTTTGGTATTCCAGTTACCAAATCATTCTCAATTTATTCATGTTCTTAATGTTTACATGGCACATTCTTTTATGCCAAAGGAAAGATTCATCACTATTAGCTTTAGAAAGAAAGCATGAAACTTCTCTTGAGGGAGATGTTTCTTGCAAATCCATCTTGTACATGTTCCCTTTCCTGGGGGCTCTGAGTAGGATGTGCTCATGAGGAATGACCATCCGGGCTTGAGAACAATGCACTCATGCTCAGTAAACAGCATGTTATGACTCTGATCACAAAATTGAGATACACTCAAAAGATTGTATCCAAGCTCTTTGACAAAGTTTACCTTGTCAATGCTGAGCTTACCATTGTGACCTTGCCCCTTCCAGTAATGTAACCACCTGCATCTCCTCCAAAAGCAACTGATCCTCCATCAATTCTCTCAAATTTTGGAGTAGTGACCTATTGCCTGTCATGTGCCTGGAACAACCACTGTCAATGATCCACACATTTTTGTTTGTCTGTAGCTGTTCCTGCACAAAGAGATAGCTAGTTACATTTGGAAACCCAAGCCTCATTGGTCTTGGCTCATTCAAACGTTGAAGACAATGCAACAGTAATAGATCCTATGGTTGTGCCTTGAGGATCTTGAGCTGTTGTTGATGAAGAACCTTCAGTCTTTTGTTCTTTCTTTGACTTCCACATCACCTTTGGAAGTTTAGACTTGACCTTCAATACTTCAGAAGCTTTTGAGACTTTAGAACTTTTGATGACTGGTCCTTCGGAAGATCTTGCCTTTACTGCAGCAAGCTTCAGTACTTCTGAAGCATTCCTTTCTTCAGAGACCAAATTTTCTTCCGAAGGCAGTTTTTCACTTGCCTTCTTCTTCATCTTGGAATTATTGGAAGTCTCTTTGTTTATCATGTGAAAAGTACCCTTAGGATTGTATGGACAATCCTTGGCCAAATGACAAGTACTCTCACACATGACACACATCAGTTTCTTCTTTCCAAGAGTCTTCTTCATGGAAGAGCACTGACTTTGGTCACATCCCTTCTCCATCTTCACCTTTGCAGGAGTTGAGACAGTTCTTTTGGGTTGAGAACCGTTCTTGGAGTTGGATGGTCCAAGTTGTGTAGCAGTAACACACAACCGATCAGTCTTCTTCTTGTTGCTGAGATGAGTTTGACATGAACCAGAATTCATGTCATCAGTCTTAACTACTTCAAACCCTGTAGATATAAAGACTTGTTTCTGCTTAGAGTCAAAAGTAGCCTTGATCTCTTGAGCCTTCCTTGATTTTCTTTTGGCTTTCCTGATCAAGTTCTTTCTCCTTGACTTGGTCATCCCAACAGCTTTACTCTCCTTTGAGGAATGGTGACCCTTCTCAGAATGCTTTTCTTCACTCAAACCAAAGTCATTCTTCATCATCTCCTCTTCATCCTCTTTAGTCAAAGGATCTATGAGGGGAAGCTCATCTTCACAAGTTCCACACCTAGGAGATCTTACAGACAAGATGGTGTGTAGAGGAGCTATCTCACTGGATCCCAGTCCCTGCTTGTTCTGATAATACACTTTTGCATGCAAGGATGAGGATATTATGTTCTTGAAGGTATCTTCTTCAAGAACACAATTTTCTGCCTTAGCTTTGCTAATCACAAGCTCAGCTTGGCATTCAGTTAACTTAGCTATGAGATCTTTGATTTGAGTCCTGTAATTTGTTAGCTCATGTTTAAGAGTTGAAATGGTATTCTCTAAATCTTCTATTTTAAGTTTATAGTCATTTTCAGCTCTTTTAAAATCAGCTTTCAAAATGTTTAAGGACTCAAGGTCAGATCTCAGCTCTAAGTTATATGACCTGTATCTATTAACTTTAGCAATACATTCAGAAGAGCAAAGATTTTCCAATACCTTGGTTTCATCATGATCTGCCATAAGAGCTTGGTTTGGAGATGCATCTTCTGTCTGAAAGCTCCAGTCAAAGCCTCCCTCTTCAACAGCAACTGCAACCTATTGCTTTGGGTTCTCATTCTGGTGAACTTTCTCATGTAGTTTGGTCTGGTTTATGTCTGGCCACCATTTGTTCTTGGTGCCTTACACTCTCTTGCAAAGTGCCCCATCTGGTCATAGTTGTAGCACTTTACCTTGCTTTTGTCTAGCCCAAACTTTCCATTGGATGTATTGCTTGGAAATCTTCTCCCAGTCCTCTTGTAGAACTTCTTGGCCCCTTGAGTGAGAAGAGCCATTTGCTGAACTATCTCCATATACTCCAGATCATCTGGATGGATACAGTCCAAGTCTTCAAGAGTGAAGAGAAGGTTGCCAGAGGTTTCATTAGCAGAGACAAAGGCATGAGAAGAACTTGTCTCTTGGAAGGGACTTCCTTGAGTGTAGCTTTCTCTTGGTGTCTCTGGAAGAGTGATGAAAGGCCCCTTCTGTGAGGTGTCAGGGTAGCATAACAACTGATGTTGTGGTTCAATGCATTCCCTGAAGAGCTGAACTCATTTGGTTTTTGGAGTTACCAGAGGAATTTTGCATGTTCATCTCCATCTGGAATGCACTCAGGATACCATACAACTCTGTAAGAGTAAGAGATTTAAGATCCGAAGTTCTCTTGATCACAACACAATAATATGTCCATAGTTTAGGAAGAGAAGACATGAACTTCCTTACTATGTCTCTGTTCTCAAGAGTTACTCCAATATCCACTAGAGTGTCCACTATCTCAACATACCTGAAGTATTGTTGAGTCAGTGTCTCACCTGCCTTGAAGGTGAAGTTTTCAAACTGCTGTTTCAAGAGATCATTCTTGTTCTCTTTAGTTTCCTTGGATCCTTCATACATGAGCTTCAGTGCTTCCCATAGATCTTTAGCTGTCTTGCACTTCTTGAAGCCTCTATAGATGGAGTTTGGGAGTGCAGTTTGAAGACAAGTCATGGCCCTTTGATCAAGCTCTATTCTCTTCCTGTCTTCTTCTGAGTAATCATCTACATCTTTAGGGATGATACGATTACCAGTAGCAGAAGGAGTGCTTGGTATAAAGGGACCCTTGATAACTAAGTCCCACATCCTTGAATCTTGACACTTGATGAAGCCTTCCATTCTTGTACACCATATGTCAAAATCTTCAGGAGTGATCAGTGGGGACTTGGTCATAGTACCAGTTTCCATATCAGCTTTAGAAAGAGATGCCATTTGAGTTGTTAAGTATTTTGTGTGTGTGAAGGATCTTAAGATGGTGAGATCTTATATCAATAGCCTGGAATGCTCTGATACCAAATACAGGACCGGGTGAAGGGGTTAGCACTTTTACAACACAACAACACAATGAGGAGAGTGTATTAGAATACTTAACAGATCAAATGGGGAACCGGTTATGATGATGCTAAGAACACAAAAGTAAACTCAGAAAGAAAGAACAAGATAACAACACTAGTGGTTGATTTTCAAGGATGTTTTATATTGCTTCTCAAATTCAAGTTACAAGTATTCAGCATGCATACATTACAAGACTTTGAGATACTATATAATACAACCTACAGACGGCCATACTTTGAAGGCCAGCTGGATACATGAATTAGACAACACAATCCATGTAGAGTCAAAAGGCAGATTGCTTTTTGGCTAGTGACTATGACATGCCATAGCTCACATCCTAATATATTACAAAAAGGATAAAGGTACATAAAGTAGAAAGGTTTGACCCAAGACCTCAATGTAAGTTTTCCTAAAGCATGGACCTTTTCACCAACTCATACAAGTTGGTGACCAACCAGAGTGAGCAGCGGCAAAGTGGTTCAGCTTTATCAGAAAAGGTACATCAGATAAAAGCATGTATGATAAAAGTCTTCGGAAGAATTTGTCTTGATTTCTTGGCTTCGGAAGACTTTGTCTTGAAGCTAAGGAAGACTTCATTTCTGGCTTCAGAAGACATTGGTCTTGGCTATAAAAGATTTTACACTTAGAATGTTTCTGAAGTGGTGTAAAACTTTCATAGCAATACTACTTCATGTTTTGTGCAGCATGCAGGAAGACTTGATCATTACATAGAACTACTGAAAAAAGACTATCACAACTATTGAAGAATACTTCTTCAGTTGTGATAACTACTGAAAGAGGATCCACACAACTACTGAAGAGTACTTCTTCAGTTGTTGTGATAACTACTGAAAGACTAGCACAACTACTGAAGAGTACTTCTTCAGTTGTTGTGACAACTACTGAAAACTGTTCTTCAGACTTTGTCTTCAATTGATATCTTCAGCTGATGTCTTCAGCTGTTGTCTTCAGCTGTTGTCTTCAGCTGTTGTCTTCAGCTGTTGTCTTCAGCTGATGTCTTCAGCTGATGTGATCAGCTATTACCTTCAGCTGTTGTCTTTCAGTTGATATCTTCAGCTGATGTGATCAGCTGTTACCTTCAGCTGTTGTCTTTCAGTTGATGTCTTCAGCTGATGTGATCAGCTGTTACCTTCAGCTGTTGTCTTTCAGTTGATGTTACAAGAGTGTTTTTGGCTGCATTAGACTTCTAGGAATCCTTACCCATTGTCCGTACCGTATATAACTTGTTGTTGACAAGGGAAATGAAATGGAAGTCTCATAACAGAAGGAGTCCTATAATGAATATCAAAGGTGTCACACCCCAACCTTGACGGCGGAAACGTCGAGATGTGAGGGTTACGATTGTTCACAGCCACATAACGCTATTTATTAAATCCAAATATATTATTCATAAGTTTTATTATTAACATTACAAGCAAAAGTTTCAACAAAGAATACATCATGTACAAATGCTACAAATAACATGATCATCCATTTTATCTCTAGGTCCAATCTTAGATTTAATAAGCTTCAAAGTGTGGAACACATAATTGAGGTATTCCTGAAACATGTTAAAAATAAAAGGTCAACATAAAAATGTTGGTGAGCTTTCCATAGTTTCCATACATAAGTATATAAAAGATGACAATTCAAGTCATAAGTTAGTGAATAAAGTGATTAGGGATGTTATGATCAAATGCAACAATCAAACCTTGACAAAGTTTTACAAGTCTCAAACGTTTACAAGATTATACGATTAGCTAAGTGTACTTAGATCAACCAAGCAGGCTTGTCAGGCCCATAGATCTATGACGTCGCCAGGCTAGCAATAGTTAACGATTGTACATATAAACGCCATAACATGGTAACCACAAAAGTTCAACTAACCATAACTTTGCATGATGAATTGCCATAAAGTTTACAAGTCTCAAATAAGTTTACAAGTGTAATGATAATAAGTTAACATGTTTCACCCCAAAGTGTGAAAATATGAAAAAGGGGTATGGAATAACTCACATTGATATAATCTTTATAAGATGATAAAAGATCAAAAGATAATCCAAGTATCCATTACAAGGCACCTAAACATATGTTACAAGTTTAGGTTAATGATAAGTTTAACGTTCAAATATAAATTAGGGTTTTGATAGAATTATGGGGTTTTAGTAAGTTTATAAAGTAATTATTTACATTTTGATTTAATTATATATATATATATATATATATACACCTATATTTAAGTATTTTAGAAATGAATTTAAGTATCAATAATGATGAGATTCAATATAGTTAACACTTTATAATTTATTTAAGATTAATTGGAATAACGTTTTGATTAATAACAAATTATTAATCTAAACCTTTAGTTATAGTATATTTTATAAGAAACAATATTTGTAAATAATTTGTGATATTATAAAATATATAATTTCTTCAATTATCATGATACAACTTTAATATAATACCTATTAACATTATAAAGATTAGTGTTTCAAGTTCAATTTTTATATATAAATAATTATTTAATTATTTAGAAGAAGTCATTGGTAGCAACAATTAAAGTTTAAATATAAATTTAAATAAATATTTTAAAATAATCAAGGTTTTAATAATGTTTGAACCAAAACTAATTTATTTTCTATTATTTGGAAATCCATTTTAATGGTGTTAAACCAAAATAACCCTTTTTAAAAAGTTTTAAACAAAGTTATTTAAATTTTAAGATTAATAAAAAAAACAGAAATTCTTTGATGTTCATACAAATTTTAAAGTTCACAAAAGCTATTATATATTTTTTTTAAAAAAAAATTCTAAAATGAAAATATAGTTGAAAAAGCCTTAAAAAAATACTTGAGGGTCCCCGGGTTCGAACCCGGAACCTCAAGTGTAACATGGAAGCATGGAACCGGTGAACCAAGGCATACAACCACGGTATCAACCGGTTTTTAAATTACATAAACACAAACACCAGAAGTCCCCAATTCTCTTAAGAACCCTAGGTTCTTAGAACCAAAATCGAAGCATCAAACGATGTTGATTCAAAAATTAAACATTGGGCTTTTGTTCCTCATCTAAATAGATCAAAAGCCCTAAAGAATTACCCTTCGATGATTGTAAAATCGATGCGTGCCAGTTCAAGCTTAGGTCGCGCCTGTTCTTGCTGCAGATGCGTTGGATGTGTGTGTTTCGAGTGAAATTGAAAGTTCCAGAGGTTTAGGAAACCAAATTCGAGTAGAAGCCCCTAAATTTATAGGTTCAATTCGTTCGATTTGGTACCCAACGGCTGCAACGTTTACATCGGCCGCTTCAAATGGTTTAATTGATTTACAAGGTTGTTTTAGATGAAATTGATGTTGCCAATAACTTCGAGATGATTACTTGAACCTTTCTGTACGTTTAATTTGTTTATTATTAAGTTTTAGATGCGTAACGGCTATGGGGATTTAAGACTCGTTCGTTTTCACGTATTAACCATCAAAACCCCGATTAATACACAATTAAAGGTCGTGCACAGGTTTGCGTTAGTCTCACGATTGAATTGGTGTGTTTTGGGATCGAAACCACGACCTAAAACCCGGTTTTTGGGCTTGGCCGGAGTTGCGGCCGGCGACGGCCGGCATCCTGCCGGAAATACGGGAAAGAGGGGGGGCGGTTTGGTTTTGAATATTTACACAAGTGGTCCCTGAATTTTAAAAAAGTTAGCAATAGAGAGTTAAAGTTTTAATTAAGTTTTAATTAATTACAATTTAGTCCTTGAAGTTTTAAAAAAGTTATTATTTTATGGAAAAAAACTCATTAATTATAAGCTTAATCATATTAAAACTTATATTATCATTTATTATTAATATTATTATTACCATTAATATTATTATTATTATTATTATTATCAATAATATTTTCTTATCTTTTAATTTAATAGTTAAACCCTCAAGGTTTCATAAAAGGCATAAATAGACCTTGAAAGAACTTAACAAAGTTAACTTTTAGTTAACAAAATTACAGGATGTTACAAAAGGCGTATATAAGCCAAGAAGCTCAGGCAGACAAATATCGGCAGTCATAGTTCTCTTTAACCTCATCCCTTGTATTGTCGTTAATATCATTTTTTTGTTATTCACAAGAGAAACAATCATTCGATCAGGTCCTTTGTTAATATACTTGAACTAATATTTAATAGATCCAACTTAATTACATCATTCAACATTGAGATGTCCTCGATATCGTTTCAATCGAATTTTGTTATATGGAACAACATTTCTATTATCTAACTTAACACCAGATTTTTAACAAAGTATCCTGAATCCCTTCGTCTATATGTAGGGAAGCCATCTGCATCAATTGAATTCTTTCCATAAAAATTTTACAAAAATTTTTTAAACACTTACCATCAACCATGCATAGATATATAAGATTATGTTGTCCACAAGGACCGTGAATCATGAACTCGCTAATAAGAGAATATAACTCCGAATTAGAATTTTTTGTCTAGGATCTCAGCGAAAATCAAAGGATCAATATGGTCAACACTCGGAAGCTTGTGTTTAGGATGCATAAACAAACAAATGTGGGCATGAGGCAACCCACACTTTTGAAATTCAACCGTGTAAACAACTATAATCATTACATGAAAATATTGTATTACTAATAAATGAAAAATAAGTGTTGAATTTTAAAAAAAAATAAGTCAATATGTATTGTAAAATCTTTTAAAAATATGTAATTTAAAAGAGTTGTTATTTTAATAAAATTATAAAGTTCCCGTCTAAAATAATATTTATAGTTGATATGAGATTAATAGGGATTTGTATGTAGGTAGTGATCTACATTGAAGCATAAAACATTTAAACTATACGTTCAAAAATCGATCTATTTTGAGTGATATTGCATATCGCTTATTTGTCTTTAAATCGTTTTTGGTAATTTTTCATTTTCATGAAAAAGTTACTAAAAATAGGCTTTATATCTACTGAAATGATAAACATATAGTAATATTATACGTACTTGCTTGAACTTTGCTTAGGAGTGCATTCACCTTCAGATCTTTTATAAGTTGTAACACCATGATATTTAATAAAAAAGAAAAGAATAAGAATAAGAAAGAAAAGTGAAATAATCCAAGTCAAGGGGTCTGTAAGGCCCCGTTCCCCGAGACCTCATAGTTGGTCATTCATAGCACTAAACATACATAATAATATACATTTCATAAAACATTGCAGCGGCATTACATTAACAAAAGCCCATTCAATTCATTAATAAATTACTGTTTTTATGCAAAACAACATTGTTAAGTTACAAAAGAAAACATCCATTAATTGCATTACAAAACAACAATAATAATAAGCATGAATGGATGCCAGTCTTACCCTGCCGAGTAGTCTCCCCTTGTGCCATCCTCAGCAAAATTACCTGCCAGCTGAAAATACATAAAAGTCAGCGTTGCTGAGTGAGTTCTAGTTTTCTATAAGTATTAAAAATATCTTATGTGTTTTATATACGAGATATACCTTTCCATAAAATACTTTACTTTCGTATACAAGCACACATTATACGTACATTCAAACAATATTCATTGTTTATTTATTTCTTTCATACTTTAATTACTATCTTTTATCATCGTATACATACTCTCCTTCCAATCTTTTCAATAACATTCTCCTTCATATACATACTTTCATTTTGTGCTTTTCACTATCTTTACTTTCATTCACATTCTTTCGTTTCGTCATTCTTTACTTTCATTCACATACTTTCTTTTCATACTTTTTATCATCTTTTACTTTCCTACGGATCGATGTACAATACCCCAAACATTGTGCACGAACCTGATGATGGGCCTGAGGTCTACAAATAGACCCCGAAGATTGTGCACGAAGTTGACCTAGTCACCTAGGGCAAGTCATCTCTCCCTTTTATCCGGACCAATGTGCAATATCCCTAACATTATGCACGAAGCTGATGCTGGGCCTGTGGTCTACAAATAGACCACGAACATTATGCACGAAGCTGACCTAGTCACCTAGGGCATGCCACAAGGGTTCCGTCAATCTCAATGATTGACCTTGTATGCATCCTTTGGGTTATTTAAACCGCACACAGTTGAGCTAACAACAACATGGTCGTGTACCTCCTTTCTATTTACTTGCAAGCCATTCTTTCATTACATTTCACTTTTCATCTTTGTTAACTTTCACTTTGTTATGTTATACTTTACGTTCATTCATATATTTGTCATACTACGTAAAGTCATAACATAATACTTAACGTATATTATATTATAATATATATATATATATACGTTTTGAAAACTAGTAAAAGATAACACTTTATACACCTATGCATATCATATATTCATCCTATCATCTTACATATTCTATCAATAGACCATCACATATTCATGCTCAAAATAGGCCAAAACAGTCCAAAGGTCAAGCTAGGGTCAAACCCTAAAATTCTGGTTCTCCCAAAAATTCAGAAAATTTTCTAAGTGTTTGGGCGCATGGACACTATTTGGGCACATGAGGACTATCTGGGCGTTTCTTCACTATGCAGACGCATGAGCGTATACTTAACTGTTTTTTATTAACCTTTGGGCGCATGAACTGTGCAGGCGCATGAGTCTATACTTAGGCGTTTCAACACTTAGGCGCATGAGCCTCTTGGGCGCATGGGCACTATTTGGGTGCTTCATCACATACTTAGCATCCTAAGTCAAATTTTCAGGCGCATGGGCCCTGTTTGGGTGCATGACCTTACTTAAAACTTTTCTAAGGCAAGTAACTAGGCGCATGGGCCTTGTTTGGGCGCATGACCACTAACTTATGCAATTCTAATATATTTATTAGTCCCAAACAATATCTTAACATTTGTAAGTTTCTCACTACCATTCTAAGCCTTAAAAAGCATGCACAACCATATAATACAAACACACAAGCATATATACATACGGTTATACATACAAAAGTTTTAAAAATGTTTTACATGCATTTTCAGCACCAAAATCTATAAAAACATATAAAATATGGGATCTAGAAACTCACCTAAGCTGCTCAGATGCTCAACTCCTTCAACTTGAACTTTCCAAGGAATTCGAACACCTAGATATGTCTAAAACACACAAACTCGAACACATATACACATAAGAACATATATTCTTGGTTCCTTAGTCAAAACACAAACAAAACCAAGCCAATTATATAAAATTTACTTACCAAGATCAAGTTTTGCTGCTCTCTCTCTCTCTCTAGTTACGAAGAAAATCTACTTTTCTTCTTCTTCTTCTTCTAATTTGGTCCACAAAAGCAGATGGGATGGAGGCTATATGGGCGGCCATACCCATAATATATTAGAATATTTGACTTTTGTACTTATTTTCACTTTACCCCCTTCCACTTTATTTCCTTTTCTTTTCCTTCTATATACCTTTTGTTTCCTTTTCTTTTGACCAAGTTTCCTGGTGTTACAGGGTTAAAGTTGCCCAATAAGCAAACTTTAATATTATGATGCTTAAAAAGGCATGGCCACCCATTATGTTGTTCCATCAACTGCTTCGGTTTTTAGAGAGAGAGAGAACAGAAGAGTTTATCTGTTTTAGAGGAGAAAGAAGAAGAATTGGCTTAAAGGTGAGGCCATTCATGTGTTTTGTTCGGTTTCAGCTGAGTTTTAAGCTTCGGGACCGAGTTTTACACGTTCTTATGTGTTTATGTGTGTTCGGTTGTGAGTTTTAAGTATGTTTAGGTGTTAGAACTCCTTGTGAGCTCAAGTTTGAAGAAGTGTTACTCGAAAGCTGCACTAGGTGAGTTCTAGAACCCCGGTTTTTATGTACTATAAACATTTTTCGGTCTGAAAATGCATGTAAAATGTTTTTACAATTGTTATGTATGGTAACTGTATGTATGTGTGTATAAATGCTTATGTTTTAGGGTTGTAAAGTTGTTGTTGATGTTTAGAATGCTAGAATTAAGTTGTGAACATGTTAGAGTGTATATTGGGTCTGGCATGATTTAGAAATACCTATAACGGTTGGCCATGCACCCAAACAGGGTCCGTGCGCCTGAAATTTGACTTAGAAAACTTAAGTGTATCTCATGCGCCCAAATAGTTCCTATGCACCTGAAATTTTGCCAAAATAGCCCAAGTGTTAACCCATGCGCCTAAGCAGTACCCCATACGCCCAACAATTTTGCTCAGACGCCTAAGTGTAGGCCATGCGCCTAAAAAATGGCCTATGCGCCCAGATTGCCCATACACCTAAGTGTTGAAGCGCCTAAGCAGCGCTCATGCGCCTGCATAGTGGAAATGCGCCTAAGCAGGGCTCATGTGCCTGCATAGTGCTAATGCGCCTAGACTGTTTTACTTAGAAAATTTTATGTTCATGCGCCTGAAATGTTCCATTTTCCTCTTTTTGGACTTAGGATTTGCTAAGGGGTTTTAAGAGGTAGATGGGTGAGATAGGCTCTGTTATGATGTGATGGTTTATGTATGCATGATGATGTGATGAGGGTTATGATGTGTATGTGTGTATGATGTGTTATCTTTCTTTGTTTAATGGTTTTCAAAACTTATGTATTATGTTATGTACAATGTTATATATTACGTTATGACTTTACGTGGTATGATGTATGTATGAATGAATGTAACGTATTACGTAATGATGTGAAAGATAACAAAGATGAAAAGTGAAACTTAACGAACGAACGAACGGTTTGCAAGAAAATTGAATAGAGGTGCACGACCATGTTGTCATTAGCTCAACTATGTGCGGTTTAGCTAACCCAAAGGATGCACACAGGGTCAATCATTGAGATTGACGGGACCCTTGTGGCATGCCCTAAGTACTGGGTCACGCTTCGTGCATAATGTTAGGGGCTTATTCATCAAAAGTGAAAGACAATGAAAAGTACAAAATGAACGAATGTGTACAATGATGGAAGATAATAATGAAAGTACGAATGTATGAGATGAAAAATGAATATTATCTGGATGTACGTATGATGTGTGAGCGCGTACGGAAGTAAGATATTTCCATCAAAAGGGTATTTTCGTATATAAATTATACAATGTATTTTAACGTGGTTAAACTAGAACTCGCTCAGCAACGCTGACTTTTATGCATTTCAGTTGGCAGGTAATCATTACTGAGGACGGTACGCGGGGAAGCTACTAGGCAGGACAAGACTGGCATCCATTCATGCTTAATAATATTGTTGTTTTACAATGCAATTAAAAGATCCTTTTGTAACTTATTAATAATGAAGTATTGCTTAACAACAGTAATTATTAATAAAGTGAATGGTTTTTGTTAACTTAATTCCACTGCTTAGTCTTATGAAATGTGTATTATTTTATATAATGATGCTATGATTGTCCAAGGATGTGGTCTCCGGGAACGGGGCCTTACAAGTTGGTATTAGAGCTAAAGTTTAAGAGAATTGGGTAAGTTGTTTTCAAAACCTAATCTTAAACTAAGAATGGGACCCAAAAGGAAAAGGATGCGAGCCCGAGTAGCTACATTCCATCAAGTATTTCTTTTCTTGATGTTAACCGGTATTATGTGCGTGTGCAATTTGAATTATGTGCTCTTAGTAGATTAGATACTAATGTGGTCAGGATAGAAAATGCTTGGGGTATGAAGAGTAAAGTAAGTGGCTAATCGCAACTGGCCACTGCTATGTTCAACATAAACTGAGCTATTACCTTGAATGAATGTGTTGGTGTTTGAATCTTATAGTGTTTAGATATGGCCGGAGGTCGATCATCAAAGGCCTCACGAGGTGGACCTGGTGCTGGACCACGTGTCATGAAGACCAGGGCTAGGACTGCCGAAACAGCCCCTGGAGAGCCCGACATCAACATCATAAGGGTGGTGATGAGAGTTCTAACTTGAGGGCCTCAGTGAAAGAGGCGGTAGTTGAGGAGGTTCATCAGGTCATGCAGAAAATTCTACCGTCTGTGGTGACCAAAGTTATTAGAGCTATGAGGGAGGATGAGAAGAGAGAGAAAACGGAAAAGGAGAAGGCTGATAAGAGAGGAAATGATGAGAGAGGAAAAAGGGAGCAGCACGAGGCTGAGACAGTTGTCTCCAGTGAGAATGATGAGGAGGAGGTTGTGCAGGAAACTGCACAGGGCTATAACTACAGGGTATTTCAAAGATGCAAGCCCCTGATGTTCGATGGGAATGGTAGTGTTGCTGCTTCTCCCTGATGGGTGAGGGAGACGGAGGCGGTACTTGATATTAGCGAGTGTCAAGAGGATCAGAAGGTGAAGTTCGCTACCCAGTCGTTTCTGGATTTGGCCTTATGCTGGTAGGACAACTTCGAGCAGGCCAAGGGTAGCAAGGCGATTAGAAGGATGAGGTGGAGTGAACCGAAGAAGCTGGTGATTGAGGAATTTCGTCTTCACCAAGAACTCGATAAGATTGAGAGGGAGTTCTTGCAACTAGAGGCAGGCACCATGACACACCAGCAATACATGACTAAGTTTAATAAAATGGCAAGGTTGGTGCTGAATCAGGTTACGCCAGTGTCAAAGGAAGATTAAGAAGTATGTGCAGGGATTGCCGGCTGATATCTGCAGGCACTTGATTACTGCCCGACCAAGTACTTTTAGGTCGGCAGTGGATCTGGCTGGGAGGCTATATGATGAGAGAGAGGTGGTGGTGGTTGAGATAAAGAAGATGGGTGGTGGTGATTAGAACTGGAGCGGGAAATGGTTTGGGCGTGGTGGTTTCACCCTGAACCACAAGAAGTCGAAGGTGGATGACCGTAGGGTGGTGTCATCAAGCTCGAGGATAAAGAGGTGCGATAAGTGTGGGAAGGAGCATACTGGTGAATGTAGGTTGGGATTAAATGTTTGCTTCAAGTGTGGGAAGCCTGGTCATATTGCTAAGGATTGTAGGGTGGCTAGGTGCTATAATTGTGGTAAAGCAGGTCACATGAGTAGGGATTGCAAGAAGCCAAGGGCCAAGAGTTCTAGGGTGAAGAAGAAGACGGAAGAAGGAGGGTAGAGGGAAAGTGCTAGAGCCTTCACGATGACCCAGGAAGAAGCCAAAGTGGACCCTGATGTCGTGTCAGGTATGTTTCTAGTAAACTAAACTTGTGCTTCTGTATTATTTGATTCTGGTGCTAGTAGGAGTTTCATTTCTGCTATTTTATGTGCTAAGTTGCCAGTTAGTAGTAGAAGTATTGATGAGCCATTTGATGTAGAAACTGCTACTGGTAAGTCTAGTAGAATTTCTAATATGATAGAAGACTGCGACATAGTACTAGAAGGCCATAGGTTTTCTGCTAAACTATTTGTGATGCCCCTAGGCGGATTTGACGTAGTACTAGGGATGGATTGGTTAGCAGCCTACAAGGTGAATATCTTTTGTAGTAAAAAGATGATTCGATTAATTGCGCCCAAAGGAAGTTTGGTAACAGTCTACAATGATCACGTCACTACGGTTCCAAATGTGATTTCTATGGCGGTGGCAGAGAAGTGCATGAGACGTGGATGTAGTGCCTATCTGGCTTACATAAAGGATGTGGACGCGTCAATACAAGAATGGTCTGATGTACAAGTTGTGTGTGACTTTCCAGACGTGTTCCAAGAAGATTTACTAGATGTGCCACCGGACCGCAAGACCAAGTGTCAGATTTATTTGATACCAGTGCTCATTCCGTTGCCAAAGCACCATACCAATTAGCTCTGACTGAGATGAAGGAACTAATGGTTCAACTACAGAAGTTGATGGATAAAGGGTTCATCCGACCAAGCATCCCTCCTTGTGGTGCTCCAGTTTTGTTTCTTAAAAAGAAAGACAGTAGTATGAGGATGTGCATAGACTACCGGGAGTTAAACAAGTTAATGGTGAAGAACCGATATCCCTTACCGAGAGTTGATGACTTATTTGACCAGCTCCAAGATGCTAGTTGGTTCTCAAGGATAGATCTTCGATCTGGCTACCGTCAGTTGAAGGTGAAGGAGCAAGATATTCCCAAGACAGCTTTTTGCACTTGTTATGGACATACGAGTTTCTTGTTATGTCTTTTGGTCTAACTAACACGCCAGGTGCCTTTATGGATTTTATGAACCGAGTGTGTTGGCCAATGTTAGATAAATCGATGCTCGTGCTTATTGATGATATCCTGATTTATTCAAATGGTGAAGAAGAACATGTCAGCCACATACGCGAAGTGTTGGAGACACTTAGAAGAGAGATGTTATATGCTAAATTCTCTAAGTGTGCTTTTTGGTTGCGTGAAGTTCAATTTTTGGATCACATGGTGAATTTTGAAGGAATTATGGTGGACCCGGCAAAGGTTGGGGCGGTGATGCAATGGAAGTATCCACAGACGCCATCTGAGATTTGTAGTTTCTTGGGTTTGGAGGGCTACTACAGAAGATTTATTCAAGAGTTTTCCAAGATAGTCTCACCCTTGACTAAATTGACTCGTAAGGATATGAAGTTTGTGTGGGGTCGAGAATAGGAGGATGTTTTCGAGGTGTTAAAGGCAAGATTAACTCAAGCTCCTGTCTTAACATTACCCGAAGGGAGTGAAGACTTAGTGGTATACTCAGATGCTTCTTATTCGGGATTGGGTTGGGTGTTGATGCAACGTGGAAAGGTAATAGCCTACGCATCCCGGCAGTTAAAAACCCACGAAGTTAATTATCCCACCCATGATTTGGAGGTAGCGGCTTTGGTCTTCGCGTTAAAGATTTGGAGGCACTACCTATACGGGACAAAGTGCACCATCATCACCAACCACAAAAGTTTGAAGTACTTTCTCGAGCAGAAGGATTTGAACATGAGGTAGAGGAGATGGTTGGAACTTATCAAGGATTATGATTATGAGATCCACTACCATCCAGGTAAAGCCAATGTGGTGGCTGATGCCCTCAGCCGAATGGAGAGACCCGAGCCGATCCGAGTGAAAGCTTATCAACTAGTGATGACCTCTAACGTGATGACCCAGGTCAAGGAATTTCAAAATAAGGCATTGAAAGAAGATTGCCTTAACCCTGAAAGGATGAGAGGTCTAGTCTCGGAGTTAGGAGAAAATACCTATGGAGTTAGAACCCGCTTCGTGCGGATGTGGATCCCTCGTTACGGAGACCTAGGGGCGGATTATGGATGAGGCCCATAAGACTCGATACTCGATTCATCCCGGTGCCACGAAGATGTACCAGGATATGAAGAAAGATTATTGGTGGCCGGGAATAAAGCATGACGTAGCCGAGTATGTGAGCAAGTGCCTTACTTGCTTGCAAGTGAAGGCAGAGCATCAGAAGCCATACAGGAATATCCAACCATTGGATATACCCGAGTGGAAGTAGGAGCACATCACCATGGACTTCATTACGAAGCTACCCCGTACGTCGAAGGGGTACGATACCATTTAGGTGATAGTTGATCGTCTGACAAAGAGTGCTCACTTCCTACCGATCCATGAGACATACTCATCTAGAAAGACTGGCGGATCTGTTCATCAAGGAGATTGTAGCTCATCATGGTGTGTTGGTGTCCATCGTGTCGGACCATGACACCGGGTTCACATCGAAGTTTTGGAAAAGATTCCATGATGCGATTGGGACAAGGCTACATATTAGCACAGCTTACCATCCTTAGACAGATGGTCAGTCTGAGAGGACGATTCAGACACTCGAGGATATGCTCCGAGCATGCGTGATCGACTTTGGAGGAAGTTGGGATGATCATTTACCATTATAGAAATTCTCATACAACAACATTTATCATGCCAGCATTGGCATGCCACCATACGAGATTCTATATGGTAGAAGGTGTAGGATTCCTGTATGTTGGGGAGACATTGGGAAAAAGGAGTTAGGAAGTATCGAGGTGATCTAGGCTATGACTGAAAAGTTAGAAAAGATCAAATCCTTTATGAAGGCAGTAAAGGATAGAAAGAAGTAGTATGCCGATAAAAGGCGTAGACTGGTTGAGTTCAATGTGGAAGATAGAGTTATGTTAAAGGTCTCACCTTGGAAAGGGATTATCCGGTTCAGGAAAAGAGGTAAGATGAGTCTGAGATACATAGGGCCTTTCCAAATCATCGCACGACTAGTAGAGGTGGCCTATCGATTAGAACTGCCTGATGAGTTAAGTGAGATTCATCCAACATTTCATGTATCTCATCTGAGAAAGTGCTTAGCTGATGAAAATATGATTGTACTGCTAGAGGACATTAAAGTGGATGAGCGACTCAATTACGTAGAGCAGCCAGTGGCGATCATCGAAGGTAAAGAGAAGAGGTTGCGGAATAAAGTGTTCCATTGGTGCGAGTACAGTGGAAGCGCAGAAAGGGACCCGAGTCTACGTGGGAGACTGAGGAAGAGATGAGACAGCATTACCCACAACTGTTCGAGGAGTGACAGGTTTCGGGACGAAACCTATATAAGGGGGGTGGACTTGTAACACCCGGAAGTTTAGTATAAAGGAAAAGAAAAGAATAAAGAAAGAAAAATGAAATAATCCAAGTCAAGGGATTAAAGTTGCCCAATAGGCAAACTTTAATATTATGATGCTTAAAAAGGAGGGCAAGGCCACCCATTATGTTGTTCCATCAACTGCTTCGTTTTTTAGAGAGAGATAGAACAGCAGAGTTCATCGGTTTTAGAGGGAGAAAGAAGAAGAATTGGCTTAGAGGTGAGTTTTTCATGCGTTTTCTTTGGTTTCAGCTGAGTTTTCAGCTTTGGGACCAAGTTTTACACGTTCTTATATGTTTATGTGTGTTCGATTGTGTGTTTTTAGTATGTTTAGGTGTTAGAACCCCTTGTGAGCTCAAGTTTGAAGAAGTGTTACTCGAAAGCTGCACTAGGTGAGTTCTAGAACTCCGGTTTTGATGTGTTTTAAACATTTTTCGGTCTAAAAATACATGTAGAATGTTTTTTACAATTGTTATGTATGGTAACTGTATGTATGTATGTATGAATGCTTATGTTTTAGGGTCAATCATTGAGATTGACGGGACCCTTGTGGCATGCCCTACGTATTGGGTCACGCTTTATGCATAATGTTAGGGGCCTATTTATAGCTTTGGCCCAGTATCAGCTTCGTGCACAATGTTCGAGGTATTGCATATTGGTCTGGACGAAAGTGAAAGATAATGAAAAGTACGAAACGAACGAATGCGTACGATGATGGAAGATGATAATGAAAGTACGAATGAATGAGATTAACAATGAATGTTATCTGGATGTACGTATGATGTGTGATCATGTACGGAAAAAAGATATTTCCATCAAAAGGGTATTTTCGTATATAAATTATACAAGGTATTTTAACATTTTAAAACTAGAACTCAATAAGCAACGCTGACTTTTATACATTTTCAGTTGGTAGGTAATCATTGCTGAGGACGACATGCGGGGGAAGCTACTAGGCAGGACATGAATGGCATCCATTCACGCTTAATGATATTGTTATTTTGTAATGCAGTTAAAAGATCCTTTTGTAACTTATTAACAATGAAGTATTGCTTAACAACAGTAATTATTAATGAAATGAATGGTTTTTGTTAACTTAATTCCGCTGCTTAACCTTATGAAATGTGTATTTTTTTATATAATGATGCTATGATTGTCCAATGGTGATGTCTCCGGGAAAGGGGCCTTACATAAATGAATGAAGTTTGATCTTAAATAATCTACATAAGAGGTCCGGTCTGTCTTCTGGATTAATTGTGCTCTCTCTTTGAAATCTTTTAATTTCCGGCCATTTAGGATTACAGGTAAATGTTATGAAAAAGTCAGGATAGCCAAACCATTTGCAAAGAGACATAGCATCTAATAAGTATTGCATCATGTATCTTGCACCACCTGTAAACGAAGATGGAAGAATCACACATTGTCCAGTATTTCCAAAATTTGTGTTTCCATTTCCGGCATGTTGAATAAGATTTTCATAAGAATTAGATAAAATGACCTTTTACTGAGAACGTATGAAAACCAATCTTTCGCTTTCAATCATAGTATATGGATTCACTAAAAATTATTGAAAAAGTCTCCTGGAATTTGAATTAAGGAGATGTATTAACACGGTCTTGAATTCTATATGCAAAGAACTCCCGCATTATCTATGTTTCACTCTTATTTTTTTTTTGTTTTTTGGTAACATTTCTGTAACGAATATCCGGTCTATATCCATCATCTCCGAATAGGATTAGCAACAGATACTATGAAAGAAGATATGAAGGATGGAGTTCACTTATACATTGCAAATAACAGAATTGAGTCTTGACTATAATATCTCTTGGCTCGATTGATTCACCAATGTCTCCAACAATTAAAGCCGCCACCTGGGATGTACTTGGTAAGTTATATGTTCTACCATTCTTATTTCTTTTACCAATTAACCGTATATGATGTTCCATATGTGGATGATTTTGAAAAGAATCTCTGACCATTCTATAAGATTTCACCAAGATGTTTTCAGAATCTAACATAGCCTTAATTTGACGCATAAGCTTAAGATCTTGGTGTTGAAAAGTAGAATCACAAATGTTTTTTAGAATAAACTTGCTTTTCCCATTAGTACCACTAAACAGATTCCTATATTCATCATTAGATAACTTTAAATATAGAAGTTGACCTTTTCCATACTTGTAGCATAGATAGTATGTATGTTTTTCCATGATTTTGCTTTCCTTTCAAATTTTCATCTTTTAATAATTTTGCATTGCATGTTAAACATAAGGCATTTTGATCTCTATGATGTATGTAATCTGTAAATTTAAATTACGTGCCATATTGTAAGGTACTATAAAGAAACAAATTTTGGTAGTAAAAAGTTAATATAAAATATCTTTAGTGGTGCTTATGAACAGTGGATTTTATAGCAACGAATATAAGGCCTTGAATGTTATATACTTTTCTCTGATTAAACCAATCAGAGAAAATGTGTAAATAATTATAATATACTTTTCTCTGATTAAAAATCAACAAAGAATTTAAGTTCATGTATAAATTAAATATATCTAATTATAAAAATGGCCATACCTATGCTACCCGATTTAGAGGTAGTTCATTCCAATATTGACCGAAAACCGGTGAACGAGAATCCATAAAGTGGGACATTGAAGTTATTGCATTTGTGAACGAGGTGTTGTATACAGGCACACCTTAAGAGGGTTGTCAAATGATTTAAAAGCAGCAGAGTTATCACTGATTGTGGGTTTCATGATAATCAAACTAGCCTTCTCACAAAAGAGTATTTTAAATCTAGTAAACCATTTATGAAAAACACTTGCCTATAGTTTGTTACCCTGCACAAAGAAGACATGAACATATGTGCTATAATTATGTAATTAATAATGGATAACAATAAAAAAATAATTGTTTAATAATACCTCTTCATCAACTAAATCATCTCATTGGATTCTCAATGGATAACAAAGAAGGTCTATGATGGATTCTTAAACCTTGATTGCCTCCAGAGTCTAAAAATTCAAACCTTCAGTGTGTAGTCATCCCTCGATACATCCAAATCACAGAACGAAGATATGTTAGCTACTTCCATTTTTATGTAAAATAAGAAACATAATGTATAAATTAAAGTTATTGAGTTAGGCTGCAATGACAAAAGAATATATAAATGATGTATGTAAGAGTATCAAATAGTACATACCTTAATAGTCAAAAGAAGAGTTGAAGTGTTTAGGACAGTAGTCGATAATGCTAATTGAGACTTATTGGGTGTTTGTGTTTATATAGACACTAGGTTAGAACCCATGTATTACATGGGCGGAATAAATTTAACTTTTTAAAATCATTATATTTATAATAGATGTTATCAACCATTAAAGTTAAGAAATAATAAATATTTAAAAATTATAAATGACACATAATTAAGATTAAGATTTAAAATTATATTTTAATATATGTTAGAATTTAGATATTATAATTTAGTAAATGTTAATAAAATATTTGCATAAAAAACTTACATTCTAGATATATAATTGTTTAGCTTATTTACTTAAAATCCTTATCAATTAATATCTTAAAAATTACTTACGAGTAATTAAATCATTCAAACAACATCATATAAATGATTTTAGAATTTATATTGGAAATTTTTAGGTTGTTTGACTATATTAAGAAATAAAAAATATTATTAATCTAATATGAAAGAAAGAAATACAGGAAAGAAAAATAGAAATTCAAATAAGTAAAGGAGAATATGATTGTAATAATTGTTGAAATTATTTAATTAAAATGTGTATATACGTTTAGTTGGAAAATTCAACACGAGAATGCATAATATTGTATCATGCGTCCTCAAAAACCTTAGTTTATTAGAATAGATGATCTTAAGTTCCATCTAGCACCTACATATCAAGTTCTGTAATTTTTATCTCCTTAATAAATAGCTCCAGTTCATTGAGCTTGGATTGTTAAGCTATGAAAGTTTCCATATCAAGTATGATTAACGATGTAGGTGGTATAATTCCATAAGTAGTTGTTGATCAGGTTAAAAGTTACTTAATGATCATATATAAAACTTAACTAATTAAATACTAATTAAAAGATAACATCCATGATCTGTACATTAGTTTAGTCCCTAGATCACAAAAGTGTGTTACATAGTGTAGCAACTTCCTTCTAACACATCTGAAGGCCATGCAACATACAAAATGGAATGAAGTTTTGTTTTCTTTATAAATGCGAGTCATGGCGTAAAGAGATTGCAAAAAAAAAACCTATGCAACATTAAGAATTACAGAGTTATAACTCCAATATATTTCTAATCTATTATTAGAAAAAAACCTATGTAAAGAGATTGAGAGTTATAATTATTTAATATTTCATTTATAATGTGTAAATTGAGAGTTATAACTCCAATATATTTCTAATCTATTATTAGAAAAAAACAATTGATTTTTTCGTTAAATTTAATTTAGGGTTTTGGTTTAGAAAGATTTATTTTTACTATGTTTTTAATATTCAATACTAACTAAGAATAACTCAAATCTTTCTTTTTTTAAAGGAATTTTAAGTTCTAAAAATAAGTCCCTATTTACTCTCAGTTTTAAATCACGAAACCATACCCCATGAAAATGATTTACGAAATATTATTTGTTTAGCTTTTATATGAGTTTGAATGTTTTCTACGTTATTAATTAGTTTATGAAAAAGAAATTGTGTTGTTAGATTTATATGAATTCATCAAGAAAATGTCAAATTTATATATCATTTAAAATTTTTTTTATTATAACTCTTAAATTTAATTATTTTTGGTTTTAAAAAAATAACTTTTTAAAAATACCAATTTTAAATATTTCTTATTTTTAAAAAAAGTCTTATGCTTTAAATAAATTTATTATTTTATAAAAAAATTATTTATTTAGAAATAACATTAATAAATAAATCACTTTATTAATTTATTAAATCAAAAAAGTGTTAAATAGTATTATTAGTAATTAAGGTAATCATTTAATAGGAGAGAGAGGCGGGAATAACAAATGGATGTTGACTGAGAGAACGACACGTGACAGATGGGTGGTTTAAGAGAGTGACATGTGGCATAAAAAACCTTTGTTTATTAGATAGGATAGATTTTGTATTTGTATATATTTATGGTATAGTTGGTTGTTGATTATAGTGATTATATTTTTAATGTTAATTATATTATAAATTTTGTTTTTGTATATTTATTCTTAACTGCTGATTATTAGTTGAATATATTGTTAATTGTAGAAATTAGAAATTTGACATAATTGAAGATTTCAATGAATTCCAGATATAATTGAAGAGGGAAATTTTGTTGAAACTATGTTTTTATATTTAAATTTAAATATATTGTATATATATAGTAAGCACGATTAAATATTATGTAATTTACAATTTTGAATAAGTAGTAATTAGGTTATCTTTGGTAAGGCAACACATTAGAAATGTTTAAAAAATATATATTCGTAATTTTTGTAGTGTTTAGAGAAATTATTTAATATTTTAATTAAAATGTTTAGGTGTGAAGTATTTTTTTCATACATCCATCGATCGCCCATACTGGTATAAATATATCAATCTGACTATCAGTTATGAAAAATTTAATTAGTACCACTTACCTTCCATAATCACTAATGTAACATATTAAATTATCAATATATATGGAAAGTTTCATGAAATATAACAATTATGAATAACCAACTAACAGATATAAGTGATCTTAATTTTAAATTAAAAATTTTTAATTGAAAGATAAGAGGAAAGTTCAATAAAACTAATCAATTACCGATTTGCAACTATAAGTGATCTAATACAAGTGATCTGCTATGATTATCTATTTCAAGTTTATATTACTAATAAAAGATTTTAAATTATCAATGTATATGGAAAGTTTCATTAAAAATTTTAAACTAAAAAATCACATTCATTTTATTTAATCTTCCTACTCTAATAAAAGGGTATCTGGGACGACACGTGTCAACACCACAATCATTCTCATCAAAATTTTCCCGCCCCTCTCTCCTATTAAATAATTACCTTAATTACTAATAATACTATTTAACACTTTTTTAGATTTAATAAATAAATAAAGAGATCTATTTATTAATGTTATTTCTAAATAAACAATTTTTTTATAAAATAATAAATTTATTTAAAGCATGAGACCTTTTTTAAAAATATGAAATATTTAAAATTGGTATTTTTAAAAAGTTATTTTTTTAAACCAAAAATAATTAAATTTAAGAGTTATAATCAGAAAATTTTTAATAATAACATTTTTATACGGTTTGTTTTAGAACAAAACGTTTATTTTTTTGAAAAAAAATAAAGTTTTAAAAATTTGATATCACTATTTTATAACTGACAGTCATTTCTAATACATAATTTAAATGATATTATATCTTAAAATATTATTTTATAATTAATAAATTTTGTTATATTAATTTTTTATTTATTCAACCCGTGTAACACACGGGTTACTATAGCTAGTCATATATATAGATTAATCTCTATCTTCCTACTCTAATAAAAAGTTATCTGGGATGACACGTGTCAACACCACAATCATTCTTACCAAAATTTTCCCGTCTCTCTCTCCTATTAAATAATTACCTTAATTACTAAAAATACTATATAACACTTTTTTAGATTTAATAAATTAATAAAGAGATCTATTTATTAATGTTATTTCTAAATAAATAATTTTTTAATAAAATAATAAATTTATTTAAAGCATAATGTAACATTTCGTATTTTCGTTAAATATAAGTTAACTTTGTTAAATTCTTGTAAGGACCATTCATGCCATTTATGAAACGTTGTGGGCTATTCTTGTTTCATTCCTTGTTTACTTAAGGTTCTAATCAATTAAATAGTAATATTAATAATAATAATAATAACATTAATAATAACAATAATAATAATAATAATAATAATAATAATAATAATAATAATAATAATAATAATAATGGAAATAATAATAATAATAATAATAATAATAAAAACTTGAATAATTAAATAAGTTAGATTAAAGTTTAAAAAGATGAGGGGGTCTTAATGTAATTTTATAAACTATAGATTAAAGTTTTAGCATCAAATAAAAGGGACTCAAAGTTAAGGGGCCCTTTGTGTAAAATCTCAAAAATTCAACCCAAACCCCCGCCCATCCCGTATTTCCGGTGACCGGGTCCGGCCACCTCCGGTCGGCTCCGGCGAGGGCCAATACCCCCTCAAACGCTCCAAATCAATAAATCAAACCATTCTACAAGCTTCGTGAACACGATTTAAACCCGTTTATGAGGTTTAATTGAGTTTAACAGCGGTTATGGGTTCCAACAATCGAGTAACCGATCACACTTAAACTCATTAGCCGTTCGAGCATTAAACGGCAATAATAATCTAATTAATCGAACGTACACGATCATATGATTAATACTAAACGTCTACAACTCTCAATTTCACCTGAAAACACCCAATCACACAAATCCAATCCTTCACATTACGCGGACCTGCAACTCAATCCAACCCACATTACGAGCATCCTTAATCGAGTTTGATTGAAGGCTTTCATTCCCCATCACCATAAGAAGCTGCACACAGGATTAATTGGATTTTCATTGCTTATTCCGTCTCCTTCGATCGACTCCCCTGCCGCGACTGTTCTTCGTGGCGTTCACCCGCGATTCGAACTCGATCAGGTAAATTAAATACATGAACCTGCTCGATTAAGCATGGGGAACAAAAGCCCCATGGTTAATTTGGTTGTAATCATCGACTAAAGGCTCGATTGATTCGTTATCATATTAGGGTTCATGGGTTTCGGGGGATTTAAGGGATTAGACTTTAAAACAATAAAAAACCGAGGCCTAATGCGGCCACGGCCTTTGGTTCACCGGTAATACATGCACAATATACACGGGAGGTCCCGGGTTCGAACCCGGCAACCCCCATTTTTTTTTAAAAAGGCCTTTTTGGCCCTTAGAAATCGTATAAAAATTCTAAAAATTATTGAAACCAATTTTATAAACTCTAAATATTTTTCTTTACATCAAACCAAATTCTGCAAATTTATTTCTTTTAATATCCTAATATTTTATTTTATTTTATTTAAACAAATAATAAAACTAGTTAAATAATTTATAAGATAGACTTTAAAAGTTGTTTATCTTAACAAAACATTACAATTGGATTATTTTCATGTTTTAGTTACTAATTCAAATAATGAATAATTATTTGTCTCAAATATTAAATAATAAAAGTGTGAATCCAAGGATCGCAATTCAGGAATTATCAGTATTAAAATAAATCAATTTAATGATCGCGGAATTATCATTAATTGACGTTTAATTGTTTGAATGATTAATTATGAACACAACCACAGAAACACAATAAATGCAAAATCAATAATTATTCAAAAGTATTTCATTAACTATAACGTAATGATTACAAAAGAATAATAATGAATACTATAAACAATCGAATACAGTGTATCAAATAATGTTGATGTTGATGCGACGGCGATTAGGGTTGCACAATGGTGTAACTTGACAGCCGTAATATTGATTGATTGTGTTCACCGAGATGTGAAACCTAGGACTCATATTTATAGATGATTTGAGTCGGTTTAGGAAACACCGGATCTCTCGGGATTTGTTGTTGATCTTGTTGACTTGTTTGACTTCTTGGAATTGATAATCACACAAGTATAATGGTCTTCCGCAGGGGTCTTGCCTTCCGCAGATCTTCTGTTATTCCGTAGGAGATTTGCTTTTCCGTATGAATGTTGTTCTTCCGTAGATAATCCTTCTTCCGTAGGAGTCTTCACTTCATGGAACTTGATCATCCGTAGGAACTTACACTTGGTCATTTGGTCTTGTATGAAACATATCTACGGATTAACAAAATTGTTCATCCGTAGATGTTTCCTACACTTGGTCAGTTTTATCAAATCCATCCCAAGAATATTGTTTCTCCTGTCAAAGCACAAATCAACACACATACATATATGGGGTTAACCTATAGATTCAAATCACATATATATATATTTTGACTGTTACAAATGTTAATTACAAGACTTGATTTTCAAGTACTAAGCCTATACAAAATTGATCTAGTCCTATACAATCTAGACCTAACAATACTCCCCCTTAGGCTTAGCTCCTTGTAATCAGTCCATCAAAACTGCTAGCTCCTTGACTCTAGCTATCATCTTATTGTAGAAGTAAGATACAGCAGTTTTCTGATCATCATATTTGTACTTTATCTGCATCCTGCTGATCTTCTTCAGTGTGTCATAACTCAGTCCTAAGACATCTTCTTCCGTAGTGAGTGTTTCCACTACACTATCATTATGAACAATCTCTAACTCATCTTCTTCAGATATCCTGAGCTCAGACACATCATCTATGTTTGTTCCTTTCAGTAACCCAGCCTCATGTTTTCTTCTCTTGTGTGCCTTTGCATGCAATTTATCTATCACTTGAATTATATGCACATACAAGCAGAGTCATTCTGGGCTTTTTCATCTGTTAGCTTTGGGAAGAATTTATCATGTAGGTATGATGTGTAGCTTGGATGCAGCATTTTTAGTTCCATTGGATCAAAAATTCTTATCCTGTCACCCTTCTTCCCATCTACATTTCTCAGCAGCACCATCTCTTTGTTCTTTTCAATGTATCCCCATTCCGTGATAGGGCAAGTGAATTGGTTTCCTGAGATGCTTTTGATGGTGTGAGAGCTTCTGGTACATCCCACTCTTCTTAGCAGATCATCATCTACAAGGGATGAGACTTCAGCTGTCTTTCTTTTCTGACTTTGCTTCATTCTGTTGTGCTCCTTATCATTTCTCTTTGCTTGCATGAGCACATCATCAGAAAAGCTTGTCTTCATGCCATTCACAGCTGCAGAGAAGTCTCTCCCCCTGAGATGGATTGGAAAGTTGAACATTGGGATGCTCTGAAGATCCCTGATGTCTTGCTCTGGGAGGCTGAGCAGGGCTTCTACATCATGGAAGTATTCAATCCTTCCAGATGTCCTCTTAATTATTGCACAATCCCAGTCTGGATCATATTTCCAGGCCATAATCCTGTTTTCTTCCACAGAACTGGGAGTTGTGATATGATCATACAACTGTACAAGAGTTGATTTCTTCTCTGTAATTTCTCGTACAGTTGTACCCAGAGGCCATACCTTTCCGGGAATCACTGCCCGTGGCTCTCTGATAAGTGTTTCCTTTTCCTTGTGCTGATCCTTTGGGTCAACTGTTATTGGATCAGCAACAAGTTTACTTGATTGTTCTTTTGGATGTGGAGCAGTGGTTCTGAATTTTACACCAGTTTCTAGCTCCACCTTCATCACGTGCTCCATCATCCTCCGCAGTTCTCCAGTTGTTCTTCCTTTGAGCTCATGCGGTTTGTAATTGTGCCCCTGTAACCAGCAGGTCATATTGTACTTTGAGAGTTTTGCTATGTCACAGTGACCCAAATCTTTTTTAGTTTCTCCACAGACTGGAATGTTGTAAATGCTTCATAGTCACAGTCTGGGATTATGAATCTTGCAATCTCAAATTCTTCCTGTGAATCCAAGGATCGCAATTCAGGAATTATCAGTATTAAAATAAATCAATTTAATGATCGCGGAATTATCATTAATTGACGTTTAATTGTTTGAATGATTAATTATGAACACAACCACAGAAACACAATAAATGCAAAATCAATAATTATTCAAAAGTATTTCATTAACTATAACGTAATGATTACAAAAGAATAATAATGAATACTATAAACAATCGAATACAGTGTATCAAATAATGTTGATGTTGATGCGACGGCGATTAGGGTTGCACAATGGTGTAACTTGACAGCCGTAATATTGATTGATTGTGTTCACCGAGATGTGAAACCTAGGACTCATATTTATAGATGATTTGAGTCGGTTTAGGAAACACCGGATCTCTCGGGATTTGTTGTTGATCTTGTTGACTTGTTTGACTTCTTGGAATTGATAATCACACAAGTATAATGGTCTTCCGCAGGGGTCTTGCCTTCCGCAGATCTTCTGTTATTCCGTAGGAGATTTGCTTTTCCGTATGAATGTTGTTCTTCCGTAGATAATCCTTCTTCCGTAGGAGTCTTCACTTCATGGAACTTGATCATCCGTAGGAACTTACACTTGGTCATTTGGTCTTGTATGAAACATATCTACGGATTAACAAAATTGTTCATCCGTAGATGTTTCCTACACTTGGTCAGTTTTATCAAATCCATCCCAAGAATATTGTTTCTCCTGTCAAAGCACAAATCAACACACATACATATATGGGGTTAACCTATAGATTCAAATCACATATATATATATTTTGACTGTTACAAATGTTAATTACAAGACTTGATTTTCAAGTACTAAGCCTATACAAAATTGATCTAGTCCTATACAATCTAGACCTAACAATATTCCCCCTTAGGCTTAGCTCCTTGTAATCAGTCCATCAAAACTGCTAGCTCCTTGACTCTAGCTATCATCTTATTGTAGAAGTAAGATACAGCAGTTTTCTGATCATCATATTTGTACTTTATCTGCATCTTGCTGATCTTCTTCAGTGTGTCATAACTCAGTCCTAAGACATCTTCTTCCGTAGTGAGTGTTTCCACTACACTATCATTATGAACAATCTCTAACTCATCTTCTTCAGATATCCTGAGCTCAGACACATCATCTATGTTTGTTCCTTTCAGTAACCCAGCCTCATGTTTTCTTCTCTTATGTGCCTTTGCATGCAATTTATCTATCACTTGAATTATATGCACATACAAGCAGAGGTCATTCTGGGCTTTTTCATCTGTTAGCTTTGGGAAGAATTTATCATGTAGGTATGATGTGTAGCTTGGATGCAGCATTTTTAGTTCCATTGGATCAAAAATTCTTATCCTGTCACCCTTCTTCCCATCTACATTTCTCAGCAGCACCATCTCTTTGTTCTTTTCAATGTATCCCCATTCCGTGATAGGGCAAGTGAATTGGTTTCCTGAGATGCTTTTGATGGTGTGAGAGCTTCTGGTACATCCCACTCTTCTTAGCAGATCATCATCTACAAGGGATGAGACTTCAGCTGTCTTTCTTTTCTGACTTTGCTTCATTCTGTTGTGCTCCTTATCATTTCTCTTTGCTTGCATGAGCACATCATCAGAAAAGCTTGTCTTCATGCCATTCACAGCTGCAGAGAAGTCTCTCCCCCTGAGATGGATTGGAAAGTTGAACATTGGGATGCTCTGAAGATCCCTGATGTCTTGCTCTGGGAGGCTGAGCAGGGCTTCTACATCATGGAAGTATTCAATCCTTCCAGATGTCCTCTTAATTATTGCACAATCCCAGTCTGGATCATATTTCCAGGCCATAATCCTGTTTTCTTCCACAGAACTGGGAGTTGTGATATGATCATACAACTGTACAAGAGTTGATTTCTTCTCTGTAATTTCTCGTACAGTTGTACCCAGAGGCCATACCTTTCCGGGAATCACTGCCCGTGGCTCTCTGATAAGTGTTTCCTTTTCCTTGTGCTGATCCTTTGGGTCAACTGTTATTGGATCAGCAACAAGTTTACTTGATTGTTCTTTTGGATGTGGAGCAGTGGTTCTGAATTTTACACCAGTTTCTAGCTCCACCTTCATCACGTGCTCCATCATCCTCCGCAGTTCTCCAGTTGTTCTTCCTTTGAGCTCATGCGGTTTGTAATTGTGCCCCTGTAACCAGCAGGTCATATTGTACTTTGAGAGTTTTGCTGTGTCACAGTGACCCAAATCTTTCTTTAGTTTCTCCACAGACTGGAATGTTGTAAATGCTTCATAGTCACAGTCTGGGATTATGAATCTTGCAATCTCAAATTCTTTCAGTGCTTTTGTCATATCTGAAGTGTTCATCCTCTCAACCATGTCATACGGAAACCCATGGTTGATGAGGGTCATAAACATGCTGGACTCAGGCCTCTCTTCTAAGATATCAGCAGTTGTTAGAAGGTCATCGGCCTTTCCACCCTTATCAGCAGTGGGGGAATCCATCCGTGTTAATTCCTCCCACTCTTTGTCACTTTCTTCTTCTTCTCCGGAAGAAACCTTCACAGCAGAAACTTCTACTGAAGGTGTGTGGTCAGGAGATTGAATTTTTGATTTCTTCGGAGAGGTTTCTTCTTCTTGTTTCTTTTGTGTGGCTCCGAAGTATTTTCTTTTTCGGGTGTAGGATATCAGCGGCTTAGTAGCTCGACCCGATTGTTTTTCTGTTTCAGCACTTGTATCCACTTTTGTTTTCAAATCAGATAGCTTTCTCTTCAGGCTCTCTATTTCCAGATCCTTTTGCTTAATTAGCTCGGCCTTTTCATTTTGTTCTTGTTTCAAAGTTGCCTCTAGTTCCCGTTTTGTATTGAACAATGCATCAATAATTTCATTATTGCATTGTGCATCTTCTCTCAGCCTTTTCAAACTGGCATCCTTCTTTGTTAGCTCTTCATCCTTTTCTTGGATGACTCCGTATAGCTCCGCAATTCTTTGTTTTCTTTTGTTGGATTTAAGCACCAACTTGTTGTATTTTGCAACCAGAAAGCTCTTGCTCACAGGGATGTCGCTGTCACTTAAGTCATCTTCATTGTAAGCAGTGACATCCTGAGCAGAAGTTTGAGTCTCCCCGGGTTCATCAGCAGGTATTGGCTCGGTATGAGCTGATGAAGGGGGTTCATCTGTGAGAGTTGGAGAGAAGGGAACAGTGCTGGCTACAGATAGTAATTCGGTGTCTCCTGAGTGTACAGAGTGTACAGACTCAGTCACCTCAAGTGGTTCAGTCTCAGCACTTTCCGGTGATTGGGGTTTTGGGGATTCTGGTGGTGGTTGTATGGGTGATTGGATTTGGAGTGGAGAGTATGGTTGTGTGTGATGAGATGAGGATGATGATATCAGAACAGGTGATTGGTGTGGTTGAATTGGAGAGATTGGTTGGGTGTTGAGGCTTGAAGGTGATTGTGGTTGTTGAGGTGATTGGCTTGATGATGCATGTTGTAGTGGTGGTGTTTGGATTGGTGATTGTTGTTGGTGTTGTGGTGTTTGGTGTGGTGAGTGAGAAGATTGAGCAGAATCATCAGATGTTTCAGCTTCATCTTCCCACGCCAACTCTTGTGGCAGATCAGCATGTGGATCAATAACATGAGCAAACATAGGCATGTCAGGACCCTCATATTTTCCACTCAGTTTATTCAGCACCGATTTGTTCAGGTGAGCTTGAACAAACACTTCTCCAACCCTGTTCAAGCTTGGGAGCTCTGAATTAATCACCAATTGCAGGAATCTGGGGAACATGTACATCTTCTCAGTCTTTTGCAATTTGACTTGCTCGCACAGACAGTTGAAGATGTATCTTGCATAATTGTAGATTCTTCCCTCGAACACCCCAATAATTCCTGATGAGATGTGTCGAGAAAATCTGTCTAATCCTGACTTTCGGTTCGACATACACTTCAGGTAGGTGTGACATAAGAACCTGTATGGTTTGCACAGCCTACCCTTCTTTATTTCTCCTTTCTCATAATCACCATCGTACCCCATGAGATTGAATACCTTTTCTATGTATTCATTCTCGAAAACGTCCGGGTGACCTATCTCTCTATCTCCGAGTTCCAAGCATCTTCGTAAGGTGCTTTCATTCACTCGAAGACGCTGACCCAGAACTTCAGCCACTATGACCTCCTCATTGTTTTGTTCTTCCACTCGAGCTGAATTCCAAAATCCGATTATGTGCGACTGATGAATCACAGGCTCAGCCGTCAAGGCGTAGAAGAGCCTGGATCGTCGGAGATATCTGATGATATCTCGACATCCTTCCGCCGCTGGATCATCAGCGTTCAAGTATGCGCACACATTATGCTCCTTAGCAAATCTAATCGCCATCTGCAAAGGAAATCAAGTTAGAAACCACACAGATGAATCGTTTGAATGACAATAATCGATTAACCAGTTCCTTATTGATGTTTACGACATGATTTACCTTTGCAGTAACTGTAATCGGTTACTGGATAATGTTGATATTTTGAAATTTTGAAAAGGGGGAAAAAGTGCGATTTTCTAGGTTAATCTGAAAAAGTGCTCTGTAAAAGTGAAATGAATTTTAAGAGTCAGACACCTTATTTGTAGTCCAACAAATTAACTTCTTTTATTAATTGTGTTGGGCTCACATTATGTTGGGCCCACTTTCATTTATTTCTATGTTGGACCCACTTTCATTTATTCCTTTTCATATCCCAAGTGTTTAGAATGCATTCTCTTCCGCAGAACATCTGCGGAACCTTGACATCTGCGGATGTCAACATCTGCGGAACCTTAACTTCTGCGGATGTCAACATCTGCGGAATTTTACATTGGATGTAAGTTCAAATAATGCATTTGTTTTGTTATGCTTGTTTTGCTGCTGAATCAGAGATCACATAATACTTCTACGGATGAGCGGTATTACTGTGACTTCTGCGGATGCAGAAATTTCACTGTTACTTCTACGGATGAGAAGTATTACTGAAACTTCTGCGGAACTTAAAGTTTTGAGAACTTTAAATGTATGATATCTACTTAGTAGACTCAATTGTTGATGTTGGAGATTGTTGACTTCATTTGCATGGCAATGTAGTACAAGAAAGCAAGTGTCCTGTATCCTGCATTCAAGTTAGTGCTCAAGATCCAATTCCTTCAAAATAATTCAGATCAATTATCAGCTTTTATTGTTTGTTTTTCATGCATGAACTACTCCCCCTAAATTTGTGATTAATGTGAAACTGTTGCATTCATCATAAATTTAAGTTGTGAACAGGCATGGCAGACTTATGACATTCTAAATGAGAGAAATTCTGTTGAAATAACAATTAAGCATCGGTGAAACAGGTACATGCATGCATATGTATATAGAGGGATCATACTATAAATTGGCTTCTGCTGATGTTGTTAGTTGATTCAACACATATCTGATTGCAAGTATATAAATCCACTTAAATTCAAACAAGAGTGTTGTATCAACTAGGCATGCAAGTTATCATGTTGTGAAGTTTGTTAATCAGTAGCAGTCATGAGTCCCACATTCAATTATCGTTAGAGTATGTCTTCCGTAGATGAGGCAAATCACTACATGCCACACTTAAAGACTATGTACATTAAGTTATAAGTTCTATCTTGAGACAATGTTCAGTCTCATGAATGCTTTGATGTGATAGCTCTTGAGCTTGATGTTCAATGGATCACAAGTGATTCCTTTTTAGAGCTGAAATATGATCTTCATAGTCACCAGGTCTTTACTTTCGTAAAACAGAGGTGAACTTTAACCCAGGTCTTTGTTGACACAAAACAGAGGGAGAATGAAGATCACACTTGTTAATCACATTCCCAGGTCTTTGTTCACACAAACAGAGGGAATATGACTTTGCAAAGATAGAATATTATAAAGTATTTTACATAGTGTGCTTGTGTAAGTGATTTGAGCACAGTAGAAGAGAACATACCGTCATGAGTCTGAAATGGAATCCGCACAGACAGTTACCTAATGTTTTTAGTTTGGCATGCTCTTAGCTTTGTTTTCACTCAAGTTGAACCTACTCACATATCAGTATGATATAAGTCAGATTGAGTGTTTGTTTAATAGCCAAGTATAGTCTACTATCATTTCCCATATATAATGCATGTATAGATGTTCTAACAGACACTTAATTTATCCTCAAAGATTACTCTACACAAAGTCAATCATATGCTTTTGTTGATTTATTCTAAGTTAATCATCCCTAAAGATTCTATCAGAAAATTGAATCTAACAGAATCAAATGCTTTAGTAAACAAATCAGCAAGCTGATTAGTTGTGTCTACTTTGACTAACTTGATCAGACCCTTTTCAGAGCAATCTCTCAGAAAATGGTATCTGATTTCTATATGTTTTGTTTTACTATGTTGAACTGGGTTAGCAGTTATAAACATAGCAGCTGAATTATCAATATGAATTGGTGTATGAAGGAAATTGTAACCATAATCAAGTAATTGGTTTTGCAACCAAAGTACTTGAGAGCAACCTGCTGAAGCAGCTATGTACTCTGCTTCAGCCGTGGATACAGAGACATTTGTTTGCTTCTTGCACTGCCATGAAACAAGTCTTGGTCCTAAAAATTGACATCCACCAGTTGTGGATTTTCTGTTGTTGTTGCACCCTCCATAGTCACTATCTGAGTATGAGTAGAGGCTAAAGTCTCCATCTTTGGGATACCAAAGTCCCAATGCAGGTTTGCCTTTCAGATATCTGAAAATTCTCTTTACAGCATTCAAATGTGACTCCTTTGGGTCTGATTGATACCTGGCACAAACACAAACAGCAAACATTATGTCAGGTCTACTGGCAGTTAGATACATTAAAGAACCGATCATAGATCTGTACAATCTTTGATCTACGGATTTGCCAGCAGGGTCAGGCACAATCTTGTCTATTGTTGATGCTGGTGTCTTGCAGGAAGTGGAATCAGCAAGATTGTACTTCTTCAAAATTTGATGAATGTACTTCTCTTGATTAATGAAAATGCCATCTGGTTTCTGATGAACTTGTAAGCCAAGGAAGAAAGTCAATTCTCCCATGGAGCTCATCTGAAATTCAGATTTCATTAAGTCTTCAAAGCTTTGACACAGCTTCTTATTGGTGGATCCAAATATGATGTCATCAACATATATTTGAACAACCAAAAGATCTTGATGTTCTTGTTTGAGGAAAAGTGTCTGATCAATAGTTCCTCTCTTGTACCCATTCTTCAGCAAGAAGGATGATAGTGTATCATACCACTTTCTGGGTGCTTGATGAAGACCATACAAGGCTTTGTCAAGCTTGTATACTCTATGTGGATAATCAGGGTCTTCAAAACCAGGGGGTTGTGTCACATAGACTTCTTCATCAATTTTCCCATAAAGGAAAGCACACTTGACATCCATCTGATAGACTGTGAACTTCTTGAATGCTGCATAGGCTAGGAAGACTCGTATAGCTTCAATCCTTGCAACTGGGGCAAAGACTTCATCATAGTCTATTCCTTCTTCCTGAGTGTATCCCTGTGCAATGAGTCTAGCCTTGTTTCTTATTATGATACCTCTGTCATCCAGTTTGTTCTTGAAAAGCCATCTAGTGCCAATTGGATGTTGACCTGAAGGCAAATCGACAAGAGTCCACACTTTCTGTTTTCTAAATTGTTGCAACTCTTCTTGCATGGCCTCAATCCAGCTGTTGTCTTTCAGTGCAGCTGTGATGTTTGCAGGGACTGTTTGGGATAAAAAGCAGGTGAACAAACAAATGTTTGCCACACCTCCTTTGCTCCTTGTGGTTCTGGCATGCAGGTCCCCAATGATGTTGTCTGTTGGATGAGATTTGTGTACTCTGCTTGTTGAAACAGCATCAACTTGAACTGTGGAGTCTAAGTTTGAGAATCCCATTGAAGCAGATGGTGTTAGCTGAGAAGTTGAGTCGATGAAATAATCAAAAGACTCTTGGTCATTAGGATCAGCTGATGTTTGATTTGCTGCTTTGTCTTCTTCCGCAGGAAGTTCTACGGAAGCAGTATTTTGTTCTTCCGCAGGAAGTTCTACGGAAGCAGTATTTTGTTCTTCCGCAGGAAGTTCTACGGAAGCAGTATTTTGTACTTCCGCAGGAAGTTCTACGGAAGCAGTATTTTGTACTTCCGTAGGAGTTATATCATCCACGGATGAACAATGTTGGTCAGCTGGTAATGGTTGGATGACTGCCTCCTCTTCATTTCTAGCATCAGTAGTAACATCTACGGATGAGGGAACATCTGCTGATGAATTTACATGTGCTGGGGATGAAGAGTTAGCTTCTCCAGAAATAGGTTCATGCTGCTGACTTGATCTTTGCTGTGGTTCAGGTGGCACACGTGCTCTTGGTGGATCAGCTGTTAAAGGCACTTCATTCACACTTGGTGGCACAAAAGGATAACATGTATCCGCAGTACCTGCATTGATCAAATAACCAGTGTTAAATGATTCTGTTAATGCATCTATATCAAATAACCAAGATGATCCTTTTACATTGGTAGTAAACATGGATTCATCAAAAGAAACATTGGGAGTTTCTTCAACTATGTTATGTTCTGGAATGTACACCCTGTATGATTTAGAAGTGGATGAATATCCAACAAAGAAACCATCATAGGCTTTTTCAGAAAATTTTCCCAATTGTTCTTTAGTATTTAAAACAGACACATGACACCCAAAAGCTCTAAGATATCCTATAAAAGGTTTTCTTTTAAATAAGAGTTCGTAAGGTGTTTTATTATGTTCTTTGACTATCAAAGTTCTGTTTTGAACGTTGCAAGCTGTATTCACAGCTTCTGCCCAGAATGTAATGGGCAGTTGAGAATCAGCTAGCATTGTTCTGGCTGCTTCTATCAGTGTTCTATTTCGCCTTTCAGCCACTCCATTTTGTTGTGGAGTTCTTGGGGCACTGAATTGTCTAGCTATTCCTTTAGTCCTGCAAAAAGAATCCAAATCAGCATTAACAAATTCAGTTCCATTGTCACTCCTAAAAATTTTAACTTTTAAATCAAGTTGATTCTCAATCTTGATTACAAAGTTCATTAATGTTTCAGATGTTTCACTTTTATGTTTTAAGAAAAAGACCCATGTAAATCTAGTGAAATCATCAACTATCACCAAACAATATTGTCTTTTTCCAATGCTCAGCACATTGGTTGGACCAAAGAGATCCATGTGAAGTAATTTGAGTGGTGTAGTGTTTGTGTTGATTGTTTTGGATTTATGAGACACTCTGTGTTGTTTTCCTTTATAACATGAAGAACAGTGATTAGAACAATGAAATTCTTTCTTTGGTAATCCAATGACTAAGTCATTTTTCACCAATGTATTCATGTTCTTCATGTTGGAATGGACAAGCCTTCTATGCCACAATTGAGATTCATCTTCGGAAGATTTGGACAGCAGGCATGTCTCATGTTGTGTGAGTGTTGTGTTGTTCATATCCAAGAGATATGTGTTGCCTTTTCTTGATGCTTTAAGAAGTATCCAGTCTTCTGGAACTGTAAAACCGGGCTTAAGAATGTAACAGTTAGTGTTATCAAATAGTGTTAAATAATTTTGATCACAAATTTGGGAAACACTAAGTAAATTATACTGCAAATTTTCACAGTAATTTACTTTTTCAAATGTTAAAACACCATTAGTTACCATTCCTTCACCAACAATTTTACCTCCCTTCTTATCCCCACCAAATGCCACATAAGAGGCATGTTTATGTTTGAAGTCATGGAGAAGTGCACAGTTGCCTGTCATATGCCTGGAACAACCACTGTCAACATACCACTTGTTGTCAGCTCTCCATAATTGTTCCTCTTTGGCCATTGGGGGAACTTTGTTTTCCATATGTGCCATCAGTGCTTGATTCTCCTCTATCACTTCCTTCTCATACAAGCTCCAGTCACAAGTTCCATCCTGTAGTATGATCAGCCCTGTCTCTTTAGAGTTACTTGGTCCTGCTGCTGTATTTGTGGCTGGTGGGGATGTGAGCTGAGGTTGTCTATGCAGAGATCTTTGAGAGGTTGGCTGCTGATTTTGATAGTGTTGTTGCTGATGATGTTGTTGTTGCTGCTGCTGATGCTGTGGAGTTGATTGTTGATTGCATTCTCTAGAAAAATGACCATAGAGATTGCACTTGTAACATCTGACCTTAGACTTATCAACTCCAATCTTCGATGTTTTGCTAGCTGCTGCCAGATTTTTGTTTCTTCGAAGATATTGCTTGGCTCTGTAGGCAATCATAGCCATCTGCCATTGCAGATCCATCTCTTCTACAACATCAGGAGGAAGTTCCTCCAAATCTTGCTGGCAGATGTTTGCTGCTGTAAGGGAACTTCCAAGATAAGCTTGAAAGCTAGAACTAAAAGCTGCAAAGGCTGCTTTTTGTTCTTCAGAATCCAATATCACAGTTATTGGTTCTGAGTTTGCTGTTGCTGATGTTTCTCTTTTCTCTGAAGATTTAGCCTTTTCCTTTTGAGTTTTGCTTTGAGATGACTTCTTAGTGGGTTTGGATGCATAGAAACTTACTTCCTCTTCATCATCACTCAAAGCACAAGAGTTATCATCTTCATTATTAGAAATAAATGCACTTCCAGCATTCTTTGTTTCCTTGAAGTGATAAGGTGAGACATGAGTTCTCACACTCTTGTTTCTTGATTGTTCATCCAGTTCAAGTGCTTCAACCTTGGCAACTAGTGTATCTAGACCAGTTGTCTTCAGATCTATGGTGTTTTTGAACATGGAGACTGTTTGCTTCCAATTTTCAGGCAAAGTATGGAGCATCTTCTTGTTAAGTTCCTCAGTTGTGTATTTTAACTCCAAGATGTTCATCTCAGTGACGAGTTGCATGAATCTATGGAGTTGCTGAGGAATTGACTCACCCTCAATATGATGAAAAGTTTCATACTGTGATCTAAGGGTGTCTTTCCTTATGCTTCTGATTTCATCACTCCCTTCACAGAGAGTGTGAAGTATCTTCCATAGGGAATTTGCTGTTTTATAGTTCTCGCACCTTATCAAGATTTCTTCAGGTAAAGCCATACTAAGCAAGCTGTATGCTTTAATATCGACTTTAACCTTCTTGACATCATCAGGTGGCAAGTCCTTAGTGCTGATTGGCTGGTTTTTGTCATTATAATCCGGCCCAAGAGTGGGTGGAATATAAGGACCTTGTGTGATGGACTCCCACAAGTCAGAATCAGTGTAGTTCACATGATTTCTGAACTTGATCTTCCAGGATTTAAAGTCAGCTTTTGTTTCCAACTTTGGTGGTTGATAAGATCCTCCTCCAAAAGTACTCATGTTTAACTGCAAAACAAGATTTAAAATTTAAGTGCTTGAATTGACAAATCTATCAAAGACGCAGATCTAGTATTCAATGGATTTGAATATAGATCTAAATCAAACAAGCAATAAGAGAATGCTTGCTGAAAGACAAGTCGTTGATTTAATTGTTTGAAAATCAATTAAACAATTTTAATACTGATAGATCAATTGATCTAAATCAATGAGCACCAATGCTCTGATACCACCTGTGAATCCAAGGATCGCAATTCAGGAATTATCAGTATTAAAATAAATCAATTTAATGATCGCGGAATTATCATTAATTGACGTTTAATTGTTTGAATGATTAATTATGAACACAACCACAGAAACACAATAAATGCAAAATCAATAATTATTCAAAAGTATTTCATTAACTATAACGTAATGATTACAAAAGAATAATAATGAATACTATAAACAATCGAATACAGTGTATCAAATAATGTTGATGTTGATGCGACGGCGATTAGGGTTGCACAATGGTGTAACTTGACAGCCGTAATATTGATTGATTGTGTTCACCGAGATGTGAAACCTAGGACTCATATTTATAGATGATTTGAGTCGGTTTAGGAAACACCGGATCTCTCGGGATTTGTTGTTGATCTTGTTGACTTGTTTGACTTCTTGGAATTGATAATCACACAAGTATAATGGTCTTCCGCAGGGGTCTTGCCTTCCGCAGATCTTCTGTTATTCCGTAGGAGATTTGCTTTTCCGTATGAATGTTGTTCTTCCGTAGATAATCCTTCTTCCGTAGGAGTCTTCACTTCATGGAACTTGATCATCCGTAGGAACTTACACTTGGTCATTTGGTCTTGTATGAAACATATCTACGGATTAACAAAATTGTTCATCCGTAGATGTTTCCTACACTTGGTCAGTTTTATCAAATCCATCCCAAGAATATTGTTTCTCCTGTCAAAGCACAAATCAACACACATACATATATGGGGTTAACCTATAGATTCAAATCACATATATATATATATTTTGACTGTTACAAATGTTAATTACAAGACTTGATTTTCAAGTACTAAGCCTATACAAAATTGATCTAGTCCTATACAATCTAGACCTAACAAAAAGTTTGTAGAAATTATATATATTATAATTTCATGAATCATTCTAAAATATTCTCTTATAAAAAAAATACTAACTAAGGGTTAGATTAATAATTTGTTATTAATCAAAACGTTATTCCAATTAATCTTAAATAATTATAAGGTTTTATATATATTAAACCTTATCAATTTCCATACTTAAAATTTATTCTTAAAATACTTAAACACACATATAAAATTCCCCTAATGGATCGAAACGCGAATAATCACTTTATAAATTTAATTACTCGACAAACCTCACAATTCCAAATGAAACCCTAGTTCACGTTAAAACATTAAAGCTTATTATTAAGACTTTAACCTTGTGAATATATATTTACATATTTAGGTGCCTTGTAACGATTCACGTTGGAACGACGCCTAATATTATTCTTATTAATCGTCATTATATACTTATTTGACAAGTGAGTTTTCCTTGCCCCTTTTACTTTATTTCACACCATTTTGGGGTGAAACATGATACTTATACATTACACACTTATAAACATTTGAGACTTGTAAAGCACTTGCAATTCATCTTTATAACTTGTCATGGTTATTTGTATGTTGTAAGTGATTATATGAGATACATAGTTTGTTACAATCATTAACTATTGCTAGCCTGGCGACGTCTTAGATCTTTGGGCCTGACAAGCCTATTTGGTGCTAAAGTCGATGTATTGCCGACTCCTAGGAGCCGTATGCTTGTGCACTAGGGAACCAAATGCACTTAGCCAATCTTATATACTTGTAATCAAGTCGAGGTTTGATTGTGAAGATATGTGTTCTATAACCTTACTAGCTTATAACCTATGACATGAATTGCTACTTATAATCTTTTCATATTATGTATGAAAACTTTGGAAACTCACCAACTATTTTTAGTTGACCTTTTATTTTTATCATGTTTCAGGTAACCCCCAAGTTTAAAGTGGTCTTTTGAAGCTTGCAATAAAACTAGGACGTGGACCTAGTTAAATAAAAGAAATGTCATGTTATGTTTTGATATTTGTTTGAATGTATTTCGTGGTTTAGACTTATGTTTGTAATTCCTATTGAAACTATTAATTTGATTATTTACATTTAAACATAGCGTTATGTGGCTGTGAACAATCTTATCCCTCACACCTCGACGATTCCGCCGTCAAGGTTGGGGTGTGACAGATTGGTATCAGAGCCCGTAACTATAGGGAATTAGGTTATTAGAAATGGTGACCTAGACTATAGCATATGCATGAACCTTATAGAATTATATTTCTATCTTTTAAAGTATATGGTTTGCATGCTACATGATGCTATGTTCCCTTATGTGCAATTTGATGACTTAGCATAGGATTGCCTAAACATTTCTACATGTCTCCCAAAACTTACATTTGACTCGTAGACTCTCCCCGAACATGAAACCACTTAATCTTATTCTCGACGACACGTGGAGATCGTATACTTATGCTTATGACTTGGATCTTTAGACGTTATGTCTAATCTATATAAATCTCATCAAGGTTTTGATTTTATGAACCTAAGAAATATTGTGTGACACATAGACACCTGTATTCTGGATTTCCTGGCAAAAAGCCTTCGGGCTAAGGCAAGCGTATTCGTATAAATCTCATTGAGGGGCCCGTTACGCTTACCTGGGGATTTCTGGGATGAGTGATAAACTATGGTCAAAATACACATATCTCTAAGGCAAATGGGTCAATTCACCTTGACGTGTCAACGTTTCCAAATGGTAATGCGTTACCCAAATGGAATCATTCTGTGTACCGTACAACCCTTAGCTTGTCTTTGTCTAAACTACTATCCTTTGTTATTCTCATTCCTGTAACTAACTCATTTTGTATATCTAGCATGTCTCGTCATCATGGAAAGCGTGGAAGTTCCGATCGAAAACTTGCAGCAATGATAGCCCGACAAATGGCTGCTGTGCTCCCAACCATGGTTGCTGAGCTTAATAGCACCCTAATGGCTAATAGCAACAACAACACTAATGGGAACAATAGTGGTGCTCATGGAGAAAATAACAACAATCAACAAGGGAACACCCGTACTTGCACTTTCAAACACTTCAACTCGTGCAAACCCACTAGTTTTAGTGGAAAAGAAGGAGCCACTGGACTCCTCGAGTGGTTTGAAAGTATGGAGAACACCTTTATCGTTAGCGAATGCCCTGATGAGTTCAAAGTTCGCTATGCTGCAAGTGTCCTTCAACAACGGGCACTAACTTGGTGGAATAGTGAAAAGAAAAACCGTGGAACTGAGGTTGCTTTGGCGTTGTCCTGGGAAGAATTTAAGGATATCATGATCCAAAAGTTTTGCCCGAGGAGCGAGTTGCAAAAGCTGGAGGAGGAGTTCTGGAACCTCAAACAGGATGGTGGGAATCATTTGGCTTATTCCACCCGACACCATGAATTGAGTATGCTTCTACCACACATGGTAGACACAGTGCCTCGTAACATTGAAAAATTCATCAAGGGGGTACCACCTCAAATTCAAGATGCCGTGGTGGGTAGTAGGCCCACAACCTTAGAGGAAGCCATCACAATCACCGCCCAACTCACTGAGAACCATATACGAGCGGGCACCATGTCTGTGAAGGGTGCAAAGAAGGTGGAAAAGACGGCTTCTGAGGCTGTTAAGGAGACTAAAGCTGAACCGTCTCACAACAACAACAACAACAAGAAGCGTAAGTTTACACCGGCACGCAACTATGCCGTGGCTGCAACCAAACAACCCCAAACGCAACTTGTACCTGTCGCTGCACCTGTGGCACAAGTGCCTGGGGCTAGAGCTTACGCTGGTCCCCAACCTATGTGCAACACGTGTAGATACCATCATCCGGGGAATCAACCATGCCGTATCTGTACCTTATGCGGTAAATATGGTCACTGGGTGGCGACTTGTCACCGTGCACCTAACAACGCCGCCATGGTCACAAATCGTGTTTGCTACAATTGTGGGGAACCTGGTCATTTCCGCCCACAATGCCCTCGCCTGGTGAGTAATGTTCCACAAGCTCGAGGACGTGCTTTCAACATCAACGCTAACCAAGCACAAGCAAACAACGACGTGGTGAATGGTATGTTAACTTACTTGTAACTTTTGTGATCCGATTCTTTTCATACATTACTTGTATCGTTAAATACCTTAAAAATTGAACAGGTATGTTTCTTATTAATAAGACTTATGCCTATGTCCTATTTGATTCTGGAGCCGATAAGAGTTTTGTTTCATTAGAGTTTGAACCCGTACTTACTAAGCCACATACGAAACTAGAAAGACCTCTCACCGTTGAAGTTGCCGATGGAGAACCGATCACTGTAGATGTTGTTATCCGTGATTGCATCTTAAGTCTTGACACTCACGATTTTCTTATTGATCTGATTCCTATGAAACTTGGAAGCTTCGATGTCATCATTGGTATGGATTGGTTAGCCAAACACCATGCCGAGATCGTTTGTTTCGAGAAGTGCATCCGTATACCGTTACCATCTGGGGATACTTTGAAAGTGTTTGGCGAAAAATCTTCTAAAGGGCTTAAACTCATGTCTTGCACTCAAGCCCGGGAGTGCTTAAGCAAGAAGTATATGGCCTTCTTGGCTTACGTGGTCAACACGAAAGTCAAAGGGAAAGAACTTAAGGATGTCCCTATCGTGCGAGACTTTCCTGAAGTATTTCCCGATGACCTTAGTGGGTTACCTCCCGTGCGGGAAGTCGAGTTTAAAATTGACTTGATACCAGGAGCAAACCCCGTGGCTAAGTCACCATATCGGCTTGCACCATCGGAAATGCAAGAACTCTCTAGTCAACTTCAAGAGCTAACCGAGAAGGGTTTCATTCGTCCTAGTTCTTCGCCTTGGGGTGCACCTGTTCTCTTTGTGAAGAAGAAAGATGGATCGTTTCGTATGTGCATCGACTATCGTGAGCTTAACAAGCTTACCATCAAGAACCGTTATCCTCTTCCTCGCATCGATGACTTGTTTGATCAACTTCAAGGAGCTGCTATATTCTCGAAGATTGATCTACGTTCTGGATATCATCAATTACGAGTCCATGACGATGACATCCCAAAAACCGCGTTCCGTACTCGTTATGGGCACTACGAGTTTATGGTGATGCCTTTTGGTTTAACTAATGCTCCTGCTGTCTTCATGGATCTTATGAACCGAGTATGCAAGCCTTATCTAGATAAGTTTGTGATCGTCTTCATTGATGACATACTTATCTACTCCAAGACTAACACTGAGCATGAATTGCATTTGCGACAAGTTCTTGAGTTGTTGAAGAAAGAACAATTGTACGCGAAGTTCTCGAAGTGTGACTTCTGGCTCGAGGAAGTTCAATTTCTAGGACATGTGGTGAATAGCCAAGGAATTCATGTTGACCCTGCAAAGGTGGAAGCTGTGAAGAATTGGTGTGTTCCCACGACTCCAACCGAGATTCGTTCTTTCCTTGGTCTTGCTGGTTATTACCGACGATTCATCGCCAACTTTTCAAGGATCGCGAAGCCACTCACTTCCTTGACACAAAAGAATAAACTATTCGAGTGGGGGCCCGAACAAGAGGAAGCTTTTGAAGCGTTAAAGCACAAACTGTGCAATGCTCCTATCTTGACCCTACCCGATGGAAACGAAGATTTCACCGTATATTGTGATGCATCAAAACAAGGCCTTGGTTGCGTTCTTATGCAACGAGGAAAGGTCATAGCATATGCATCAAGACAATTGAAGGTTCACGAGGTGAATTACACAACCCACGATCTCGAGCTTGGTGCTGTTGTTTTTTCCTTGAAAATTTGGAGGCATTACCTTTATGGTACGAAATGTATAGTCTACACCGATCACAAAAGCCTTCAACACGTTTTTACTCAAAAAGATCTCAATATGAGACAACGTCGGGTTGAGTTGATTAATGATTATGACTGTGACATTCGTTACCACCCTGGGAAGGCAAATGTCGTAGCCGATGCACTAAGTCGTAAAGTCCATAACAAGATGACCTCGTTTCAAGAGATTCGCGATCGACGACAGTGGTTTGATGCTTTGAGAAGATTCGATACTGAAATTCGACTAGATGTCAACAAGGCTACCGTGCTGCTACAAAATTTGAGAATAGATAGTGACATCGAGTCTAGTATCTTGGAGGCTCAACAAGTGACTCAACAAGAAGGAAGAATGAAGGATGAACTGGAGCATAACCTTCTAACTCAACTGGAGACGAAACCTAATGGGTTGATGTACTTCGCGAATCGAATTTGGGTTCCAAATCGTGATAATCTTCGTACCCTTGTCATGAACGAAGCTCATCAAACTCGTTATTCTATTCATCCTGGCTCCGATAAGATGTACATGGACCTGCGTGGTCATTATTGGTGGCCTGGAATGAAGAAAGACATAGCGACTTATGTAGCTAAGTGCCTCACGTGTACGAAGGTTAAAGCCGAACATCAACGTCCAAGTGGATTACTTGAACAACCCGAGATTCCTATGTGGAAGTGGGAACACATATCCATGGACTTCATAACCAAGCTACCCCGAACCTCTCGTGGACATGACAGCATATGGGTGATCGTCGACCGACTGACCAAGTCGGCACATTTTATACCCATACGTGACACTTACAAGACATCAAGGTTGGCTCGTATATACGTTGATGAAATTGTAAGTCGTCATGGGGTACCTCTTCACATCATATCCGACCGAGACGCTCGTTTCACTTCGCACTTTTGGTCGTCTATGCAAGAACTCTTGGGTACTCAATTGGATCTAAGCACGGCTTACCATCCCCAAACTGATGGTCAAACCGAGCGAACCATCCAAACCTTGGAGGATTTGCTACGCCTTTGTGTCCTTGATTTTGGTGGTGATTGGGATACGCATCTACCGCTAGCGGAATTTTCGTATAACAATAGTTACCACTCGAGTATCAAGATGGCACCGTTCGAAGCGCTTTATGGTCGTAAATGCCGTTCACCGATCTGCTGGACCGACATTGGTGAAAACTTCATCACTGGTCCTGAACTTATACAAGAGACGACCGATAAAGTTTCTATCATCCGAAAGAACCTTGAAGTGGCAAGAAGTCGACAAAAGAGCTATGCTGATAAGAGACGTAAACCGTTGGAATTTCAAGTTGGGGAGATGGTTCTTCTTAAGGTTTCACCGTGGAAGGGTGTCGTTCGCTTTGGGAAGAAGGGTAAACTGGCTCCAAGATTTGTAGGTCCTTTCAAGATTCTGAAAAGGATTGGAAAAGTGGCTTACAAACTGGAATTACCTTCCGACCTTAGTGGGATTCATCCTGTGTTCCACGTCTCAAATTTGAAAAAGTGCTTGGCTGATGAAAGTCTGCATGTTCCGTTGGAAGACATCCAGATCGACGAGTCATTGCATTTCGTTGAGAAACCTGTTGAGATCATGGATCGCATTATGAAGAAGACCAGAACTACCACTACCCCAATCGTCAAGGTTCGTTGGGAGAATAAACGTGGTGCCGAATTTACTTGGGAACGTGAGGAGCACATGAAGAAGAAATACCCGTTCTTATTTGTATAGTTTCATTTCTTAATTTCGGGACGAAATTCTTTTAAGTCGGGGAGACTGTAACATTTCGTATTTTCGTTAAATATAAGTTAACTTCGTTAAATTCTTGTAAGGACCATTCATGCCATTTATGAAACGTTGTGGGCTATTCTTGTTTCATTCCTTGTTTACTTAAGGTTCTAATCAATTAAATAGTAATAATAATAATAATAACATTAATAATAACAATAATAATAATAATATTAATATAATAATAATAATAATAATAATAATGGAAATAATAATAATAATAATAATAATAATAATAAAAACTTGAATAATTAAATAAGTTAGATTAAAGTTTAAAAAGATGAGGGGGTCTTAATGTAATTTTATAAACTATAGATTAAAGTTTTAGCATCAAATAAAAGGGACTCAAGTGTAAAATCTCAAAAATTCAACCCAAACCCCCGCCCATCCCGTATTTCCGGTGACCGGGTCCGGCCACCTCCGGTCGGCTCCGGCGAGGGCCAATACCCCCTCAAACGCTCCAAATCAATAAATCAAACCATTCTACAAGCTTCGTGAACACGATTTAAACCCGTTTATGAGGTTTAATTGAGTTTAACAGCGGTTATGGGTTCCAACAATCGAGTAACCGATCACACTTAAACTCATTAGCCGTTCGAGCATTAAACGGCAATAATAATCTAATTAATCGAACGTACACGATCATATGATTAATACTAAACGTCTACAACTCTCAATTTCACCTGAAAACACCCAATCACACAAATCCAATCCTTCACATTACGCGGACCTGCAACTCAATCCAACCCACATTACGAGCATCCTTAATCGAGTTTGATTGAAGGCTTTCATTCCCCATCACCATAAGAAGCTGCACACAGGATTAATTGGATTTTCATTGCTTATTCCGTCTCCTTCGATCGACTCCCCTGCCGCGACTGTTCTTCGTGGCGTTCACCCGCGATTCGAACTCGATCAGGTAAATTAAATACATGAACCTGCTCGATTAAGCATGGGGAACAAAAGCCCCATGGTTAATTTGGTTGTAATCATCGACTAAAGGCTCGATTGATTCGTTATCATATTAGGGTTCATGGGTTTCGGGGGATTTAAGGGATTAGACTTTAAAACAATAAAAAACAGAGGCCTAATGCGGCCACGGCCTTTGGTTCACCGGTAATACATGCACAATATACACGGGAGGTCCCGGGTTCGAACCCGGCAACCCCCATTTTTTTTAAAAAGGCCTTTTTGGCCCTTAGAAATCGTATAAAAATTCTAAAAATTATTGAAACCAATTTTATAAACTCTAAATATTTTTCTTTACATCAAACCAAATTCTGCAAATTTATTTCTTTTAATATCCTAATATTTTATTTTATTTTATTTAAACAAATAATAAAACTAGTTAAATAATTTATAAGATAGACTTTAAAAGTTGTTTATCTTAACAAAACATTACAATTGGATTATTTTCATGTTTTAGTTACTAATTCAAATAATGAATAATTATTTGTCTCAAATATTAAATAATAAAAGTTTGTAGAAATTATATATATTATAATTTCATGAATCATTCTAAAATATTCTCTTATAAAAAAAATACTAACTAAGGGTTAGATTAATAATTTGTTATTAATCAAAACGTTATTCCAATTAATCTTAAATAATTATAAGGTTTTATATATATTAAACCTTATCAATTTCCATACTTAAAATTTATTCTTAAAATACTTAAACACACATATAAAATTCCCCTAATGGATCGAAACGCGAATAATCACTTTATAAATTTAATTACTCGACAAACCTCACAATTCCAAATGAAACCCTAGTTCACGTTAAAACATTAAAGCTTATTATTAAGACTTTAACCTTGTGAATATATATTTACATATTTAGGTGCCTTGTAACGATTCACGTTGGAACGACGCCTAATATTATTCTTATTAATCGTCATTATATACTTATTTGACAAGTGAGTTTTCCTTGCCCCTTTTACTTTATTTCACACCATTTTGGGGTGAAACATGATACTTATACATTACACACTTATAAACATTTGAGACTTGTAAAGCACTTGCAATTCATCTTTATAACTTGTCATGGTTATTTGTATGTTGTAAGTGATTATATGAGATACATAGTTTGTTACAATCATTAACTATTGCTAGCCTGGCGACGTCTTAGATCTTTAGGCCTGACAAGCCTATTTGGTGCTAAAGTCGATGTATTGCCGACTCCTAGGAGCCGTATGCTTGTGCACTAGGGAACCAAATGCACTTAGCCAATCTTATATACTTGTAATCAAGTCGAGGTTTGATTGTGAAGATATGTGTTCTATAACCTTACTAGCTTATAACCTATGACATGAATTGCTACTTATAATCTTTTCATATTATGTATGAAAACTTTGGAAACTCACCAACTATTTTTAGTTGACCTTTTATTTTTATCATGTTTCAGGTAACCCCCAAGTTTAAAGTGGTCTTTTGAAGCTTGCAATAAAACTAGGACGTGGACCTAGTTAAATAAAAGAAATGTCATGTTATGTTTTGATATTTGTTTGAATGTATTTCGTGGTTTAGACTTATGTTTGTAATTCCTATTGAAACTATTAATTTGATTATTTACATTTAAACATAGCGTTATGTGGCTGTGAACAATCTTATCCCTCACACCTCGACGATTCCGCCGTCAAGGTTGGGGTGTGACAGATAAGACTTTTTTTAAAAATACAAAATATTTAAAATTTGTATTTTTAAAAAGTTATTTTTTTAAAACAAAAAATAATTAAATTTAAGAGTTATAATAAGAAAATTTTTAAAAATGACATTTTTATACGGTTTGTTTTAGAACAAAACGTTTTTTTTGAAAAAAATAAAGTTTTAAAAAGTTGATATCACTATTTTATAACTTACAGTCATTTCTAATATATAATTTCAATGATATTATATCTTAAAACATTATTTTATAATTAATAATTTTTATTATATTAATTTTTTATTTATTCAGCTCGTGTAACACACGGGTTACTATAACTAGTATATAATAAAAGAAAATATTTCAACTGACATGATTTGAACAATTACATTGGCACTTTGGCATTTTTTTTATATGCAACGTCCACGTGGCTGAACCTAATAATGTTTTAAACAAAAACACACACGGGTTTGATACCCGATCCATGCTTCTATTCTGGTTTTAATAAAACAGGCCCAACAACACTTCTAACCCTAATCTCATCCTCTTCTCCACAGCAGCTCCCATGCTCTCCTCTCTGCATTAAGATCTCAATCTCCATCCTTACCTCTGTTTGCATCACGGCGATTACCAATTAATCATGGTGCTCAGGTAACCATTTACATTCTGATTATTTCGATTTGTTTCTTAGCCAATCGTCCTTTAACGAAATTTTCGGTCATGTTTGTTTTTGTTCGATTTCAAACAAAAAAACGTACGCCTCTAATTCAGTGTTCGAATTCATTGTTTAATGAGCACTTTATGTTCAAATCATGTCGATTTCTCTTAATTTTTGTTCGATTTCATTGTGTAAACTACCGCTTGTGAAATAAACCACACATCCATGAATCTCATCTCGAATTCGTTGGGTTTTTGTTGGATTTAATTTTGACATCGTCCGCATGTGCTTCAAAATACAATTTCGCATGCTTTGTATTCGATTTCTTCGATTTAATTGTGTAAAAGACCCCGTGTTCTTCAACCCGTCGATTATAATTTATTTCTGTTCAAATGGGTTTGTGTTGCTCTGTTTCTCACTTACAATCGAACGCTATGTTGCATTAATTTATTTTGAAAATTATACTATTGGTGCTTTGGTTACGTTTCTTTTTTTATTTCATACATTGATATATTGTTCTTATGGAAAACATTACGGAAAACTATACTGATTGAGTTTTAGAACAAATTTTCATGTATTAATCAATTCTGCTTTACTCAGGACTATTACATTTTAAAGACCATGTTTGTGTTAATTTTTATTTTATGTTCATAGGAAGACCGTGTGTAACCAATTTTTACCACTGATCTATTGGTTTGTTTCAGGATGTCGCATGAGTTTTTTGTATTGATTGACCGGTTTTGCCTGAAATATCATTTTTTTGCAAATTTACAGTTTATATTGTTATAACATAATTATAATTTTCACAGTATCTCCGTAATTACTACGAGGAACTCCGTTTCGAGCAAGGTTTTCCTTATGGGCAAACTATGATCACAACAGATGATCATGTCAAATGGAAAGTAAACATCTGAAAACAAGATATAAAACTAAATAATAAAAAAAACTTTACTAATTAATATATAATTATTATATAATTATCAAATTACGACAAAGATATTCACTGAAAGGTCTTAAATAATCACTTACAATGAACAAAAGATTTATCTTCAGTATGATTGTTGTAGCGGTACAAGAAAGCGCAACAGAAGAACAATGAATAATAAAATTTATATTCAATATGATCGTTCTAGGTGTACAATAACTAAAATAGAACACATGAACACTCAAAAATAGAATTTATATTTTTTACTTATTGACTTGGGTGGACTCAAATCGAATATAATGGACGTAGGCGAGATCGAAATAAAGGAATGGGTGAGATCAGTATAAAGGCATAGGTGAGATTGGTATAAAGACGTATGCGAGATCGATTTCTCGTATGAGACTTGGTTTCTTAAATGCGTACTGATTACAAGGATTATCAAAATTAAACCAAGGAACAAAAGTATACCGACTGCTCGGATCATCAATATCATCTTCCTTAAGACTCCTAGTCATAGTGAAGAGCCTCCAACCATGAAGCAACTATGGCTTTAAGTATACCGATTGCTTGTGCTTGGTTTGCATTGATATTGAAAGCACGTCCTCGGGCTTGTGGAACATTACCCACAAGACGAGGGCATTGTGGGCGGAAGTGACCAGGTTCCCCACAATTGTAGCAAACATGATTTGCAACCATCGCGGCATTGTTTGGTGCACGGTGACAAGTTGTCACCGGGTGTCCATATTGTAGGATTCTATATGTCCAAAACACGTAGAATATTGATGCGGTTAGTACGTTATGATCCAAGTCGGGTTATACCCAATAACAAGCTTAGCAAACACCAATTAATATTTAATTGATGATATGATCATGCAATTAAATATTAACACCAATTTAGAAAATGGGTTTTCTAAACAAGTTGCATATGAGATGGAACAATTTATTAGGATATTTTGTTCAATGATATTATTTGTAATGTTATTTATATAAGTTAGATGACATTACAAATTAATAATGGGATTATATAGGTTATACAATTAAATGGTTAGTTGTATATATCTACTAAGAGATCAAATTACAAGACCATTTTAACATGTATTAAGTGTCTAATGAAAAAAAAGGGGGAAACCCTTTTCAAATGAGAAATTCGGCCGCCCCCCTATTTTCTATTGGACCAAATTCCTTGTGATACTAATACACATTAAGTGGTCTTAAAGTTCACTCTTAGACCAGCCATTCTCATTGCATGCAAACTTGAACTCTCTCTCTCTTTTTTTCTCTCTAAGTTTCGGAAACAAGGCAGAAAAAAGGGGCATTTGGGAGCTGATTTTGTGGTGTTCTCCCTAACAAGAAGAGTGTTTGCACACAAGCTTGGGGTATACAAGCTTGAGGGGGCCTTCTTTGGACTCTTGGCCGAATTCACAAGCATCTTTCAACCCTTTCTTTGGTCGTTTTTAGCTGCAGAAAGGTAGTTGTTCACAGCTTTATGTAGCTGTGATTTTATGCTCATTAACATATTGTTCATAGCTTGATTATTCACATATAATGATACTTTTGATTTGGGTTTGTTTTTCATCTTAAAACATCACTAAGAACATGAAATTTTCAGCTTATAAAATCGGTTTTAAAGCTATATATCCGCTGCGTTTTCTGAAAGTTTAAATGGTTAAACTTGGATTTTGTGTTCTAGCAAACCCGTCAATGGCATCAAGAGCCGGTTATGTGGATGACTTGCTTGTTTTGTCCTTTAAAATTGGTTTTAAAGGATGATTATAATCTTAGTATAGGCTGATTTTGGGCTGCTATGTTTTGTTTGAATGATTCCCCAAACTTTCAAGGTCATATCACACATGCTAGTGATTAGACCTTGAAAGATATATATTATGAAATGTTGATTGTTTGGACAATGTTTAAAACCCAAAATTTCAGTTTATATTGGCTGAAATTTGGTGGTTTTAAGTGCGGTTTCATTATATGTTTTGATGATATGATCATTGGATGTTAGTGTGCATAACCTAGCCATTGACATTGTGTTGTTTGGATGCTTGCAATGTTTGTTTTGGTTGTTTTCATTTGGGATTGTAATATTATTCTTTTGTGCTTTGTTTAAAAATGTAATTTGTCTATTTATTCATTGGGATGTAATAATAGATTAGGAGTGTTTTTTCTTATACTAGAAATATGTATTAGGATATATATTTTGTAAAAGAAGATGCTCAGGAAGGAAGAACAAAAGGAAGACACAAAAGAATGACTTGAAGCATATGGATGCAAGTTAAAGTGGGGGTCTATCAAGACCTCAATTTTGTGTTGTATTCAACCCTTAGGAAAGACCAAATGACCACACTTGTGATGGCAAACAAGTGTGGTCACAATAGTAGCTAAGGTTATGCACATTATGGTTGTTTATGTTTATGACTTGTTTGGATGTTTGTTATTTGATTGTATGGTTGGAATTTTGACATGCATTACAAACTAATTAACAAACTTAACAAGTTATAAAAAATGATGGTTCTTAATCATTAAAAAGTAATAAAAGGTTATTAAAATGATTTAATGATTTTAAAGATTAAAATAGGTTTTAATCAAAGGACCATAGAGTATCTTGTATTTGAAAGCATACAAATACAAGTACATAGAGTTTTCTAAACTAGAATTATGAAACCTCTAAACATTTGAAAAACAAGATCAACACCGTCCTTTTACACAACACTTAAGTCACTTGGGAACTCTTAGTGGGATAAAGGTCATCTAACCACTTTGAGGGAACTTATGACTTAAGGTGAGAACGCCGTATTCGTGGGATAAAGGTCACCTAACCACTCATTTTGGCAAACTCACACTTGTGTAAGTAGGATGTCTTGATTTGCAAACCATGTTAAATGCATCACCTACAATATGGTTTTCAAATGGTGTTGATGGGATTAACATACCGACTTTACATATGATGTTTAATGTCGATCCCATACCTCTAGAAGTTGCAAGTGGTTGCAATCGTCAAACGTTGACCACCTTATTAGTTTAAATCGTGGGATAAAGGTCACCTAACCACAATTTAAATGTAATGTTGGGTTCTAGATTTTAATATAAAAATGACCTTAAAAGGCATTAATTATTAAAAATAGCAATATGGAAAATACTAAAACAGATCTTTGTTAAATTTTGTAGATGGCCACCAATAATGAAAATCACGATAACTCATCCGCGTCCAACCAATCATTACGAGCGATCCTCCAAAAAGAACGTCTAAATCATAACAACCTTATTGATTGGTATCGAAACTTGAGAATCGTTCTCAAGCAAGAGAGAAGGTCATATGTTTTAGACGATCCTATCCCTGATCAACCTACTGAGGATGATGAGGAGGCCTACAACGATTGGCTTAAATACATTGAGGACTTTGTCCAAGTGTCTTGTCTCATGCTAGCGAGCATGACTCCGGATCTCCAAAAGGAGTATGAACATCACGGAGCTTACGACATGATAACCCAGCTGAAGGAAACGTTCCAACAGCAAGCAAGGGTTGAGCGCTTCGAAACGGTTCGAGCACTCCATGCATGTCGTATGGACGACAACCAATCTGTTTCATCTTATGTACTTAAGATGAAAAGTCATATTGACCGCCTCGAGAGGCTAAATTGTCCCGTCTCGAAGGAATTGGCCACGGATTTGATCCTAAATGGCCTAACCAAGAAGTTCGAGACATTCGTGTTGAACTACAACATGAATGCATGGGAAAAAAGCATTGGTGAGCTTCACTCAATGCTCAAAACGGCCGAGGCGACCATGGGTAAAAGGGTTTTACCCGTTCTCACCATCAATGAAGGTGGGAACAACAAAAGGCCTCATCCCACACCCAATGTAAAGGTTGCCAAGGGTAAGGGACTCGTTTGGGGAAAGGGGAAAGGGGTGGAAAGGGTAGCACCCAAACCACAAGAGAAGAAGCAAAAGGTTGCTACAAATGACCCATGCTTCAAGTGTGGGGAGATAGGACATTGGGCAAGGAATTGTCCTGTCCATCTCCAAGAGTTGAAAGCAAAGAGGGATGTTGGGCAAACCTCAGGTACAATATACATGATTTATATTGATCTTAATGTTACATCTTCTAACACATGGGTATTGGATACCGGATGTGGAACTCATATTTGCAATTTGTTGCAGGGGTTCACAAGAAGTAGGGACTTCAAACAAGGGGATGTTACCCTCTTCATGGGTAATGGGACTAAAGTCTTAGTTGAAGCTCGTGGGGACTACATCCTAAGACTTCCAAGTTGTTTGGAAGTTATTTTGAATAATGTTTTGTATGCTCCTAGTTTGACTAGGAACATTATTTCTGTATCCCAATTAAGACATTATGATTATGTATTATCCTTTATTGAAAATGATATTAATGTTTCTTTAAATGGTATGTTCTATTTTATAGCTATTCCAATTAATGGTATTTATGAATTGGTTCATGAAAATACTTTAAATAGTTCATTGTACCATACTAACACCAAGAAACTCAAGTTGGACTTGAGTGATACCTATCTTTGGCATTGTCGTCTTGGTCATATAAACAAGAAACGCTTACAAACACTTCAAAAGAATGGTCTTTTAAAAACAAATGAATGTGATTTATTTGATATTTGTGAATCTTGTTTACAGGGAAAGATGACTAAGGCACCCTTTAGTGGAACTAACGAAAGGGCAAAAGATTTATTAGGAATCATACATTCGGATGTATGTGGTCCTTTTAAGCCAATGACTAGGAATGGTGAAAGATACTTCATTACCTTTACCGACGATTATAGTTGTTATGGATATGTGTACTTATTAAGGCACAAAGATGAAGCTTTTGAAATGTTCAAAATCTTTAAGAATGAAGTAGAAAATCAACTTAATAAGTCAATTAAAATTCTCCGTACCGATAGAGGAGGTGAATACCTAAGTGACGCTTTTCAAGATCATCTTAGGAGTTGTGGAATTGTCTCACAACTTACTCCACCTAGAACACCACAACATAATGGTGTGTCTGAGAGGAGGAATCGAACCTTATTGGATATGGTCCGATCTATGATGGCTAAAAGCACATTACCACTATCATTTTGGGGTTTCGCTTTGATCTCCGTAGCCCGTATTCTAAATATGGCACCAACCAAAAAGGTGGAAAGGACACCTTTTGACATATGGCATGGAAGAGTTCCATCCCTATCATACTTAAGGGTTTGGGGATGTGAGGCTTATGTTAAGACTCCCACCCCAAACAAATTGGAAGTCCGATCCACCAAGTGTATCTTTGTTGGATATCCTAGAGATTCTATGGGATATTATTTCTATGATCCACTGGAACAAAAGGTGTTTGTTGCCAGAAAGGGTGAGTTCTTAGAAGCAAAGTTCCTTATGGAAGGAGCTGGCGGTAGAACAGTGGATCTTGAAGAGGATCAAGAACCACAACCCGATGCACGTTTGGTTGAAACTAGCACTCATCGTGAGGATGTTGAGGATGATCAAGGGGTTGATCAATACACACAAGACGTTCACAGAAGTGGTAGAACTAGTAATCCACCTGAAAGATATGGATTTTTCATGGATGGATGCTATATGGTAGATTCAAATGAACCGACCACATACCATAATGCAATGTCCAATTCGGATTGTGACAAATGGCTAGAAGCCATGAACGTTGAGATGCAATCCATGTATGACAACCAAGTTTGGGAACTTGTTGTACCACCACTTAATTCCAAGGTAGTTGGAAGTAAGTGGGTTTTCAAGAAGAAAACCGATATGCATGGAAACTTGGATACTTATAAAGCTAGACTTGTAGCAAAGGGTTTCACTCAAACTCAAGGGGTTGATTATGATGAAACCTTCTCACCTGTTGCGATGCTAAAGTCTATAAGGATATTGTTTGCCATAGCTGCTCATTATGATTATGAGATTTGGCAAATGGATGTTAAAACGGCTTTCCTAAATGGACATCTTGAGGAAGATGTCTATATGGTTCAGCCTGAAGGTTTTGTCGATCCAAAACATCCTAATAAAGTATGCAAGTTAAAGAAATCAATCTATGGATTGAAACAAGCATCGAGAAGCTGGAATCACCATTTTGATGAGGTTGTAAAGAAATTTGGCTTCATCAAAAACGCTGATGAGGCTTGTGTGTATAAGAAGGCTAGTGGGAGTACAATAACTTTCCTAGTATTGTATGTTGATGACATACTACTATTTGGAAATGACATTCCAACCTTGGAAGGTGTAAAAACCTGGCTTGGAGGTTGTTTTTCCATTAAGGATCTTGGTGAAGCCGCCTACATTCTGGGAATAAAGATCTATAGGGATAGATCAAGGCGGTTGATTGGTTTGAATCAAAGTGCATACATTGATAAGATCTTGAAAAGGTTCAAGATGGAAAACTCTAAGAAAGGTACCGTACCTATTCAAAGAGGAACGATATTGAGTACGACTCAATGTCCAAGCTCAAAGGATGAGCAAGACAAAATGAAGGCAATCCCATACGCATCTGCTATTGGATCCATCATGTATGCGATGGTATGCCCTCGACCGGACGTGTCATGTGCCTTAAGCATGACAAGCCGATACCAGCAAAATCCTGGAAACGGTCATTGGATGGCTGTTAAGAACATACTCAAGTACCGAAGGAGGACAAGAGATATGTTCCTAATCTATGGATCTGGTGATGAGGAACTCGTAGTAAAAGGTTACACGGATGCGAGTTTCCAAACCGATCGTGACGATTCACGGTCATAATCGGGATACATTTTCATTCTGAATGGAGGAGCGGTCTCTTGGAAGAGCTCCAAGCAGGATGTGGCGGCTCTATCAACTACAGAATCAGAATACGTCACCGCCTCATTGGCAGCTCAAGAAGCTGCATGGTTGAAGAAATTCATTGCCGATCTAGGGGTTGTCCCTTCCATTCAGGACCCCCTAGAGATCTTTTGTGATAACGAGGGTGCAATTACTCAAATCAAGGAACCCCGTGCTCATCAAAAGACTAGGCAGATTGAGCGGAGATTCAACTACATACGAGATGAAGTTGAAAAGGGAAAGATATGTATTCGCAAAGTTCACACGGATCAAAACATTGCAGATCCTCTCACGAAGCTCCTTGAAAAGGCAAAGCATGAAGGTCATACTTGTGCCATGGGACTTCGATATTCTAGTGATTGGATTTGATCTGTAAATTTTGTATTTGAATATGTAGAACTCTTTATTATTTGAATAAATTTATTTGGTTATAATGTTTCAATTAATGTTTCAAATTAGCATGTTTAATCCATGAGTAAAATGTTTACTCTAAATGTCCGTAGTCGTTCAGACTTGTGGGAACAAGTATGAAGGTAAGATTATTGTGAACTTGGATTGGTTGATATTCATAAGGATGAATATAGAGCAATGGGTTGCTACCAAGGTTCATAGATATTTGTGGGATACAAATATTGGACTAACCCGCATCTCAAATTTTACTACATGGAATCTTATTGATTGATCATAAGTAAATTTGAGTAAAGGCGAATATCATTTGGTATCCTCCGACCTAAGATACATATTGGGTTTTGATATTCACCAAGTGTCATACCTTGAGCTAATTCTTCACTGTCCTAAAATAGTGGACAGTACATAAGGGTATGTTCAGGTATGACACGAGGTATTTGTGAGAAACGTATGTAGTCAAGATGGAATTTGTTCCTCTTATTTGTTGAGAGTTAGATGTCTAAGGTCTGATTAAGTTAAATCAACAAGGAATGATCATTCTATGTCCTTGGATTTAACATGATAGCTGTAACAAAAGGATAGATGTTTAATTCACCTAAATCATTTCAAGTAGGGTACTTGAAAGGGATGATGTTATTGAATGGCTATAAGTCATGCGTATTAAGGGTAGTAAACCGTTGTTAGGCGATATTTACTGCTTGCATCAATCTTCTATGAATCTTGGGCAAGTGGGTGATTGTACGATTCTATATGCCCAAGACACGTAGAATATTGATGCGGTTAGTACGTTATGATCCAAGTCGGGTTATACCCAATAACAAGCTTAGCAAACACCAATTAATATTTAATTGATGATATGATCATGCAATTAAATATTAACACCAATTTAGAAAATGGGTTTTCTAAACAAGTTGCATATGAGATGGAACAATTTATTAGGATATTTTGTTCAATGATATTATTTGTAATGTTATTTATATAAGTTAGATGACATTACAAATTAATAATGGGATTATATAGGTTATACAAATAAATGGTTAGTTGTATATATCTACTAAGAGATCAAATTACAAGACCATTTTAACATGTATTAAGTGTCTAATTAAAAAAAAGGGGGAAACCCTTTTCAAATAAGAAATTCGGCCGCCCCCCTATTTTCTATTGGACCAAATTCCTTGTGATACTAATACACATTAAGTGGTCTTAAAGTTCACTCTTAGACCAGCCATTCTCATTGCATGCAAACTTGAACTCTCTCTTTTTTTCTCTCAAAGTTTCGGAAACAAGGCAGAAAAAAGGGGCATTTAGGAGCTGATTTTGTGGTGTTCTCCCTAACAAGAAGAGTGTTTGCACACAAGCTTGGGGTATACAAGCTTGAGAGGGCCTTCTTTGGACTCTTAGCCGAATTCACAAGCATCTTTCAAACCTTTTTTTGGTCGTTTTTAGCTGCAGAAAGGTAGTTGTTCACAGCTTTATGTAGCTGTGATTTTATGCTCATTAACATATTGTTCATAGCTTGATTATTCACATATAATGATCCTTTTGATTTGGGTTTGTTTTTCATCTTAAAACATCACTAAGAACATGAAATTTTCAGCTTATAAAATCGGTTTTAAAGCTATATATTCGCTGCGTTTTCTGAAAGTTTAAATGGTTAAACTTGGATTTTGTGTTCTAGCAAACCCGTCACATATTTAGCGCGCAAGGTGTAGATGCGACACGAAGCGTTCCCCGGATGATGGTACCTACAGACATTGTACAAAGGTAGAGGACCAGGATAGGCCCTAGCTACAGGTGCTTGTGCCACAGGTGCAGCCACAGGTACAAGTTGTCTTTGAGGTGCCTTACGTGCAGCCACAACAAAGTTACGAGCCGGTGTGAGCTTGCGTTTCTTGTTGTTATTGTAAGACGACTCAGTCTTAGTCTCCTTAGCAGCTTCAGGAACCGTCTTCTCAACCTTCTTAGCACCCTTGACAGACATGGTGCCCGCTCATATATGATTCTCGATAAGTTGAGCAGTGATAGTAATGATTTCCTTCGAAGTTGTGGGTCGACTACCCACCACAGCATCTTGGATTTGGGGTGGTACCCCCTTGATGAACTTCTCGATGTTGCGAGGAACAGTGTCGACCATATGGGGCAACAGTATGCTCAAATCGTGATACCTAGTTGAGTAGGCCAAGTGATCACCACCATCTTGTTTGAGGTTCCAAAACTCCTCCTCCAGCTTTTGCAATTCACTTCTCGGGCAAAACTTCACAATTGCAATATTTTTGAACTCGTCCCAAGTCAGTGCTAACACAACATCAGCACCACGGTTTCTTTTCTCACTATTCCACCATGTAAGTGCCCTTTGTTGTAGCATACTAGTGGCATAACAAACCTTGAGCGCATCAGGACACTCACAGTTGATGAACGTGTTTTTCGTGCTTTCGAACCACTCGAGAAGTCCAATGGCTCCTTCCTTTCCACTATAGCTAGTGGGCTTGCATGAACTAATGTGTTTGAACGTGCATGTTTGGTTGTTGCACCCTTGGTTTGCGCTATTCTCTCCTTGACCATTTCCATTGATGCTAGAGTTGGTCATCATGGTGCTATTTAGTTCAGCAACCATGGTCGGTATGACAGCAACCATTTGAAGAGCAATCATGGCGGCTAACTTGCAGTCGGAACTTCCACGCTTTCCATGGTGACGAGACATGCTGGATACAAAACAAATAGGTCATAGGAATTTGGAGATTAAAGGACAGTAAATCAAACAAGGATTATTCAAGACTTGTAAAACACACACGGAATGATTCCATTTGGTAACGCATTACCATTTGGAAACATTGACACGTCAAGGTAAATTGACCCATTTGCCTTAGAAACTTGTGTATGTTGACCATAGTTTATCACTCATCCCAGAAATCCTCAGGTAAGCATAACTAGTCCCGTAGGATTTATGCGACATGCTTACCTTAGCCCGAAGGCTTTTTTCCAGGAAATCCAGAATACAGGTGTCTATGTGTCACACAATATTTCCTAGGTTCATGGAATGTAACACCCGGATATCTTCTTTAAAGCCGACGAAAGAAGAAAAAGAAATAAAGTCCAAAGTCGGGGGACTAAACTTGTCAAAACGCGAGAAAGTTCGGAAGAGAACGAGAATAAGAGGGGGAGGGCAGCCCACACCCTCCCCACATCTCCAAAATTCTGCAACATAGAGATAAAGAGGAGAGAAAAGGGAGAAAAGAAGAGAAAGGCTTGGTTCGAGTGGGTTCGAGCTTGAAAATTGTCGTGTAGTGGGTCTAGACGAAGCTCTTCTCCTTCTTGTAGTTTGTGTGTGTTCTAGGACCCCTATTTTACTTGTTTTCAACTGATTTGGGGCTGGAACACATAGTAAACCTGTTTTTATATGTGTGGGTGATTGACCCATTTGGGTGTGATTGTGTGTGATGCGTTTGAAGTTTGATTCAGGCTTGTGTGTGCTTGAATGGTGTTATAGTATGAATTCCTAAGGTCTAGGAGGGTTGATTTGGGCTTAAAATGAGTTTGGATGAGCTTGGGGGTCGAAAATGGCAGATTGGGTTTGGGATGAACTTCATTCTGCATCAGCTAGGGCTAGGCGATCGACTGGAGGCCATCCGGCCGACTGAGGTGAGATTGGAGTTCATTCGCACGACTGAGGTTCAGTCGCACGATTGGGGGTCCAGTCGTATGGGGGTCATGCGACTGAGAGCCCATTCGCATAGGTGCTCATTCGTATAGTGTTCAACCGCATGAGGTCCATTTGCATAGTGTTCACTCGCACGATTGAGGGTCCATTCGCACAATTAGGTGTTTATCCGCATTGGAGTTCATCCGCATAGGTCCATTCGCATGATGTTCAGTCGCATGGAGGCCATGCGACTGAAGGGTGCCCATACACCCAAATAGGGCTGTTGTACCCCAGGAGGAACATAGTTAAAGTACTGACTTTCGGGGGATAGTACAGATGTAAGTTTTGACGTGGCAGTTCCCGTAAATACATGTAAGATGACCATTGAGGTCTTAGAGGGTAGATTGGGCATGATGATGTTGCATGTTTATGCATAATGTATGTTATGTATGTATGATGATGTCCTGTATGATGATGCTATCTGTATATGGCGATGTTCCTTATTATAGCGTATGTTTATGTTTCCTGTGACTTTACGTGTTATGTTAAAGAATGAAACGAAAGTATTATATAAAGTAAAGTGAAAGATAATGAAAGAGGAACATGATGAATGAATGCATGCATTAATAAAGAATAGGAGCAAGAAAGGCTTGCAAGCAAATATAGGAGGTGAGCGATCTTGTTGTCGCAACAGAATCAAAATGGAATCCATGTCTTTCGACCTCAGTAATTGTGGCTGTGTGCTGCGAAGAGGGTAAAGCTTGACACTATGATTAACCATTTGTATAGAACCATTGCTGCATATCCTAGGTACTGAGGCCAGGAGGTGCGATGCATCGTTATAGATGGTCTATGATAGGCCTAGGTCCAGTACCACGAAACAGAAGGGTATTGCATATGGAAATGGTACACCTAAACTTTACCTTAGGTACTGTGGCCAGGAGGTGCGGTGCATCGTTATAGAAGGTCTATGATAGGCCTAGGTCCAGTACCACGATACAGAAGGGTAAGGCTTATGGGTGATGGAAAGAAAAGAGGTAATGATGAAAGAGTAAGTATGACAAGAAAGTATGACGAAAGAATGAAAGTTAAAGTAATGAACGAATGAAAGTAATGAACAGACGAAAATAGGATCCTTGTCACTCGACCTCCGTAATCATGGCTGAGTGCCATGAAGAGGGTAAAGTTTGACAGGATCTTGATAGAAGTAAAAGATAACGAATGATGAATATAATAATGATATTATCTATGTGTACGTAAGATGTGTGATCGCATGAAAGTAAAGAAACGGTTTTAAAGAAAGTAAAATATTTTATTTATAAAACTAGAACTCACTCAGCAACGCTGACTTTTTATGTGTTTCCAGTTGGCAGGTAACGTTGCTGAGGATGGCACGGGACGACTACTCAGCTCTTTTTGGATGGCATTCTTTTGTTTAACGCTTTTGCATTGTAATACGAACAAACGATGTTTTGTAATGAATGTTGTATTATTTTGTAAAAGTGTTTATTAAAGGAAATGAAATGTTTATTTAAAAAATTTCCGCTGCGTGATTTTAGTAAAGGTATATAATTATGTGTTTTAAGTGCGATGAACGACCAGCTGCAAGCGTCCCGGGAACGGGGCCTTACATGGAACCAAAACCTTGATGAGATTCTCATAGATTAGACATAAAGTCTAAAGATTTAAACCTTCGATATAAAGCGTACGATTCCACGTGTCGTCGAGAATAAGTTTAAGAAATTTCACTTTTTGGGGAGTACTTAATAATTAAGAATAAGTTTCGGGGAGACAAACAACCAAGTTTAATCCATTATAAAGTACACTTATCTAAAGGCATCAAGTTGCACATTCAAAGGCATTCCTAAAGAGATAGCATCATGTCAATAATATATATTTACAGGAATATAAAGATTCTTCTATAAGGTTCATGCATAAACGATAGTCTAGGTCACCATTTCTAATAACCTAAATGCCTATCATTATGGGCTCTGATACCAATCTGTCACACCCCAACTTTAACGACGGAATCGTCGAGATGTGAGGGTTAATATTGTTCACAGCCATATAACGCTACCATTAAATAAAAATATTATTGCCATAAGTTTTAAAATGCAAATTACAACCATAAGTCTCAAACAAAAAATACACATAACATAAGATAAATATTCCAACACAATTTATTCATTTATCTAGGTCCAATCCTAGATGTGAGCACACTTCAAGAGATGAAATCAAACTTGAGCATTTCCTAAAACATGTTAAAAATAAAAGGTCAACTATGAAAGTTGATGAGTTTCCATGGGATAAGTATACATAAATATAGCAAAAGATTTACAAGTAGCAACTCATGTCAATGGTTATGCATTATGCAAGTTTATAGAACACATATAGCTACAATCAAATCTTGACAGATTACAAGATTACAAGATTAAACAATTAGCTAAGTATACTTGGTCCCCATAGTGCTCAAGAATACGATACTAGGGCCACCAAATAGGCTTGTCAGACCCATAGATCAATGACGTCGCCAGGCTAGCAATAGTTAATAATCGTCAACATATAATGTATCTCATATAACACCTACAATAATACAAATAACCATGACAAAAATAAGTATGAATTGCATGTGCGTTACAAGTATAAAAAGTTTACAAGTGTAAGTTTATAAGGTTAACATGTTTCACCCCAAAAGATGTGAAATAAAGTAAAAAGGAGTATGAATAACTCACATGACGTATATGTGTATAAGATGATAATAAGAATTAAACGACGTTTCAACGAATTCCTTTACAAGGTACCTAGATGTATATATTACAAGATTTAAGTTTAATAATAAGATTAACGATTTAATGTGAACTAGGCTTTTGATAAGAATTTGGGAGTTTTTATAAATAAATAAATAAAATTAGTTAGTGAATCATATACATATTTTGGTCTAATAAAAGAAAAATACCATTTATACAATTTTAAAGGAATTAAATCCTTTATAATAATTTATAAAATTTAATTATAAAATATATATAAATTCTATAGTTATCATAATTAATCCATAATTAAAGATAACATAATGACCATTAATAATTTAAACTTTTATTTAAAGTCTATTTTTATAAAAATAAACTAAATATAATCTTTGTTTTATAAAAATATTAAAGAAATAAATTCACAGAGATTGATTACATGACTTTAAAAATAATTAAAGTTTACAAAATTGCTTTTAATAATTTTTTAGAAATTTTATATATTTTTTAAAGGCTAGAAAAGCCAAAAAAAATGGTTTGAGGGTGCCCGTGTTTGAACCCGGGACCTCAAGTTATGTAAGTGAGTGTGTAACCAGTAGGGCCACAGCCGTGGTAAGTTATGGTTTTTAAAACTTAAAACATAGTTTTAAAGAAAGCCCCATTTCTCTCAAGAACCCTAGATTCTTAGAACCAAAATCAAAGCATCAAACGATGTTGATATAGAAATTAACCATGGGGCTTTTGTTCCCCACGTATAAACGAATCAAAAGGTAGTTGATTACCTGTTAATTCGATGGGAATCGGTGATGTCAAGATCGAATAAGGTGCGATGGGGGCGTTTTGATTCACAGGGTTTGAGTGAACTATAACCAAATTCCTTGCACCAGTAGCTTAGAAACGTGTTTAGGATCAAAAGTCCTTTGTCAATTTGGGTTTACAATGTGTAGAAGTTGGTGTTCGACAACGTTGTAGATTTGGAATGTTCACGAGTGTTTAATTGGTTAAAGAAATGATTTCAGGTGAAATTAAGCACGCCATTAGCTTCTAAATGATTAAACGAACAGTTATACATGTTTAATTGCATCATTACTACGATTTAAGTGTGAGAATGGTTGTGATGTTCGACGAGTTTCGGTTTCGAATTTGTGGGTGTTAATAACCCGCTTTAAAGCTCAATTATTTCGTTTATTATTGTTGGAAATTGATTCACGAGCGTTTTGGTGCAATTTGGCAACACAAAACGTCCTTTGTCGACAGTTTGTAGGTTGGCCGGAGCTGCGGCCGGAGTTTGGCCGGCTCCCGGCCGGAATTGCAGGGGAGAAGGGAGGTTTGGGGTTGGGTTTTTAAATTATTCCATTTAGTCCCTGCGGTTTCCTTTTGTTTAACTACAACCCAAAGTTTGGGTTTTAGTTTCAAGATAAATTACACTTTAGTCCCTGTGGTTTTTAATGTTATAATCTTATGTAAAAGACTTATTAATTACAAGTTTTAAAGTATTAAAAATTATATTTTCTTTATTTACTTCAAGCTTAACAGTTATTAAGAATATTGTTATTGTTATTATTATTACTATTATTATTATTATTAACTTATTTTTATTAATATTATCTTTATTATTATTATTATTATTATTATTATTATTATTATCATTCTTATTACAACTATTATTATTATTATGCTTAATTAAATAGTTAAATTATTAACTTTTAAATTAAAGAATTAATGTAAAACAAAGAAACAAGCATAAGTAACCCACATAGTTTCATTAATGCCAAAAATGGCCCTTTCAAGAATATAACGACGTTAACTTTTATTTAACAACAATACGAAAGGTTACACATGACAAATAGTTTGGGAGAAAACCTATGGCCTTCTAGTTCTATGTCTCAATCTTCTATCACATCAAAAATCCTGGTAGTCTTATCAATAGTAGTTTCTACATCAAATGGCTCATCAATACTTCTACTACTAACAGGCAACTTAGCACAGAAAGCAGCAGAAATAAAACTTCTACTAGCACCAGAATCAAATAATATAGAGGCACAAATTTGGTTTATTAGAAACATACCTGACACGACATCGGGATCCACTCTAGCCTCCTCCCACATCATCGTGAAAGCTCTAGCACTTGCTCTCTATCCTCCTTCTTCCGGCTTCTTCTTCATCCCAGAACTCTCGGCCTATGGCTTCTTGCAATCTCTGCTCACATGGCCTTCCTCTCCACAGTTATAGCACTGGATAACTCCGCACATCTTCGCCATATGACTGGGCTTTCCACATTTGAAGCACACATTCACTCCCCACTTGCTTTCCACCCTACGGTCATCCACCTTCATCCTTTTGTTATTTGGAGTGAAACCACCACGTCAAAACCTTTTCCCACTCCTGTTCCTTTCACCACCAACTGCCTTTTTCACCTTAACTATTGCCACCTCCCAGCCAGATCCACAGCCGACCTGAAATTGATTGGTCGGGCAACAATCAAATACCTGCGAATAGCAGCCGGCAATCCCTGCACATACTTCCTAATCTTTCTCGACATTGGCATCACCTGATCCGGTACCAGCCTCTCCATTTCATTAAACTTGGTGGTATATTGCTGGTGGGTCATGGATCCCACCTCCAGCTGTAAGAACTCCCTCTCAATCTTGTCCAACCCCCTGTGAGGACAGAACTTCTCAATCACGAACTTCTTCAGTTCTGATCACCGCATCCTGCCGATGGCCCTGCTACCCTCAGCTTGGACAATATTGTCCCACCAACATAATGCCGAGTCAACAAATGAGTAAGTGGCGAACTTCACCTTCTGGTCCTCGTGACACTCACTAATTTCCAACACCACTTCTATTTCCCTTACCCAACGGTGGGTAGCTGCAGCATTGCCATTACCATCAAAAGTCGAGAGCTTGCATCTTTGAAATGTACCATAGTTACAACCACGTGTAGTTTCTTGCACAACTTCCTCCTCCTCCTCACTCGAGACGACCGTCTTAGTCTCTGGTTGTTCTCTTTCTTCTCTCCCAGTGGTCCTCCTCTTTTCCTTCTTTTCATCCTCCGTCACAGCCTTAATCACTTCAGTCACCACAGACGGTAGAATTGTCTGCATGACTTGGTGAACTTCCTCAACTACTGCCTCTTTCACTGAGGCCCTCAGATTGGCGCTCTCATCGATGCCCTCATGCTGATGAACTTTGGGATCTGTAGGGTTCGTTTTAGCAGCTCTAGCCTTGTTCCTTGTGGCACGCAGCTCAACGCCACGTCCACCACGTGCTCCACCTCTAGAAGCCTTAGAAGATCTACCTCCAGCCATCTCTAAACACTAAAAGATTCAAACACTAACACGGTCACTCAAGGGAATAGTTTAGTTTATGTTGAGTATAGTAAGTCCCTAATTACAGTGGCCGGTTATGATTAGCCAATTACTTTACTCTTCACACCCCAAGCATTTCCTATCCTGGCTACATTAGTATCTAAATCTACTAAGAGCACATAATTCAGACAACACATGCACATAATACTGGTCATCTTTAAGAAAAGAAATACCTGATGGCACGTAGCTACTCAGGCCGGCATCCCTCCATTCGTCCCATTTTAGTTTATGTTTAGGTTTTGAAAATATTTTCGTAATTCACTTAAACTTTGGCTCTGATACCAACTTGTAAGGCCCCGTCCCTGGAGACCTCACAGTTAGTCATTCATAGCACTAAACATACATAATAGTATACATTTCATAAAACATTGCAGCGGAATTTCATTAACAAAAGCCATTCATTTCATTGATAATTACTATTGTTATGCAATACAACGCTGTTTAAGTTACAAAAGCATCTATTAATTTCATTACAAAACAATAATAATATTATGCGTGAATTGATGTCAGTCTTGCCCTGCCGAGTAGCCTCCCCGTGTACCATCGTCAGCAAAATTACCCGTCAATTGAAAATGCATAAAAGTCAGCGTTGCTGAGTGATTTCTAGTTTTAAAGTGTTAAAATACTTTATACAGTTCATTTATGAAAATACTCTTTTCATTAAAATACTTTCTTTACTTTTGTACGTGAACATTCATCGTTCATACAACAAGGTATAACCTTATTCATCGTTCATTATCACACGTATTCGTTCGTTTCGCACTTTATCATCATCTTTCACTGAGTCTAGATCCTGTCAAAACTTTACCCCCGTCATGGCCCGCAGCCACCATTCCGGGCACAAAGCCACTTCATTTCCTAGCACAAAGCCACATCATATCCTGGCACAAAGCCACATCATACCTGGGGTAAATTGACAAGGATCTCGTTTCGTACTATGGATCAGTCACAAAGACTGATCCCCCAGTGTGTTACTCGATGCTGAGGGCATCCCCGAAGCGCGGGGGATTTTGTAACATTTCTAATTGGTTGTCTTGTATTTCTAATAAGTTTTTAATCGTTGGCATGTTGAATCATATACATAATGGGCTGGTTTAGATCGATCCTAACCGGATGATTATGAATTACTTTTATTCATATTCAATAGAATAATAAAAAACAGTCATAGAATTTTAAAGGTTAATTTCAGAATTGACGTGAAATCCAGGCTATTGTCATTCAACCGCTACAAGATCAACAATTCCATAAGCTTGGGCCTCTACCTTATGGGTAGCCAAAATCGCACGCTATAATACACACAGTTGAGCTAACAACTCTCAATGAGTTGTGATCCTCCTTTCATTCTACTTGCAAGCCTTTTCTTTCATTCGTTCTTTATGTTCCACTTTCATTATCATTAATCTTATCTCTTTCTTTAATGGTAATACTTTACGTTTATAATCATAAATACACCATGTAAAGTGATACATCAATATATATAAGAAACATAAGAACAGAGCATAACCATACATAAAATAGGCACATATAAGCGTTAAGTTAAACTAGGGTCAAAACCCTAAAAATTTGATTTTCCAAAAATTTCCGAAAATTTTTTAAGTGTCCAGGCGTATGGGCACTATGCAGGCGCATGAGCCATGCTTAGGCCCATAATCACTCTTCGAGCGCATGGCCCTACACTTAACTGTTTTTCACTAACTATTGCGCGCATGAACTATTCAGGCGCATGGGCCTACACTTAGGCACCTGAGTAAAATTAGGCGCATGACCTATTCAGCCGCATGGGCCTACACTTAGGCACCTGAGTAAAGTTGGGCGCATGGGCACTATTGGGGCGCATGACCCTAATACTTAGGCGTCTTGGCAACTACTTAGGTGCATGAACTACTGTTCAGGCGCATGAACATACACTTGGTATTTCTAAGACATTATTTAGGCGCATGAGCTACTGTTTGGGCGTATGATGGTACTGTTTGGGCACATCAACATTACATAGACTTTCTAAGTCAATTTTCCGGGCGCATGAGCCCTATTTGGACACATGACCACCAATCTAACATATTTCTAAGATATTTTTAGTCACAAATGTCATGCTAACATGTTCTAAACTTGTTACTACCATTATAAGCATCAACAAAGCATCATAACCATAAAAAATTAACATACATACATAATTACATACGGTTACATACACAACATTTTTGAAAAACATGTTACATGCATTTTCAGCCCCAAAGAAGTTTAAGAACATGTAAAACCAGGGTCTAGAAACTCATATTTACTGCTTTCAAACACCTCTGCTTCAAATTCAAACTTTCAAAAATTTCTAACACCTAAACATGTCAAAAAAGCATCCAATTAAACACAAATAGACATATAAAAACATTTACTCTCGGTTTCATGGTCGAAACCCAACAAAAACCGAGTCAATTAAGTAACAAAACACTTACACAGCCAAGAACAGCTTCTTTCTTTTTCTAAAACCGAAGAACTCTACTTTCTCTCTCTAAAAGTGTCGAAGCAGTTGATGTAACAGAAGTAATGGGCGGTCATGCCCACTTTAAACATAATAATAATAATAATAATATTTTACCTTTTTTGCACTTTTAGCCCCTCTACTTTTATCCATTTTATTTTCTCTCAACATACTTTTCTTTTCTTTGTAGATATTTGTAGGGTTTGTTTAAAGATAAAACCGATTTTTATCCTCTTAATCTTTCAGAAAACGCAGCGGATAAATATATATTTTAAAACATGATTATGAATCTGAAATTTCATGTTTTATGGTGGCATATGTAAGAAAGAAACAAACCCAAACAAAAGGATCATATATGTGAATAAAACAAGCTATGAACAATATGCAAGTGTACATAAAATCACAGCCACATAAAGCTGTGATTAACTACCTTTCTCCAGCAAAATATCGACCAAAGATGAGTGATAAGATGCTTGTGATTCGGCCAAGACTCCAAGGGAGGACTCCTCAAGCTAGTATACCCCAAGCTTTATAGCACAACACTTTCTAGTTAGGAAGAAAAACACCACAAAATGCAGCTCCAAAACTCTTTTCTTTGGCTGTTGTTTCCATAAACAAGAGAGAGGAGAGGAGAGAGTTTTGTTCAAGTTTTGCATGTGTGGAAGATGGAATGAATGGAGTGCAAGACTAGTTAAGTGTTGTCCCTTCTCAAGACACAAAAATGGTCCAATAATATCAAGGGGGGGCGGCCAAAAGGATTTTAAAAGAGTTTCCCTCCTTGTAATTTTTAACATACAACACATTTTAACTAGTCATATATCACACAATAAAAAGTCACCATCTAGACTTATTTTATAATTGTGACATATATGTTCTTTAATTAAACAATTTAATTAAAGTACACTCATATGTTATTACTGTCACACCCCAACCTTGACGGCGGAATCGTCGAGGTGTGAGGGATAAGATTGTTCACAGCCACATAACGCTATGTTTAAATGTAAATAATCAAATTAATAGTTTCAACAGGAATTACAAACATAAGTATCAATCATGAAATACATTCAAACAAATATCAAAACATAACATAACATTTCATTTATTTAACTAGGTCCACGTCCTAGTTTTATTGCAAGCTTCAAAAGACCACTTTAAACTTGGGGGTCATCTGAAACATGATAAAAATAAAAGGTCAACTAAAAATAGTTGGTGAGTTTCCAATGTTTTCATACATAATATGAAAAGATTATAAGTTGCAATTCGTGTCATAGGTTATAAGCTAGTAAGGTTATAGAACACATATCTTCACAATCAAACCTCGACTTGATTACAAGTATATAAGATTGGCTAAGTGTATTTGGTTCCCTAGTGCACAAGCATACGGCTCCTAGGAGTCGGCAATACATCGACTTTAGCACCAAATAGGCTTGTCAGGCCCAAAGATCTAAGACGTCGCCAGGCTAGCAATAGTTAATGAATGTAACAAACTATGTATCTCATATAATCACTTACAACACACAAATAACCATGACAAAATATAAGGATGAATTGCAAGTGCTTCATAAGTCTCAAACGTTTATAAGTGTATGATGTATAAGAATCATGTTTCACCCCAAAACGGTGTGAAATAAAGTAAAAAGGGGCAAGGAAAACTCACAATGACGTAGGCATTACAAGATGATATAAAAGGTTAAACGATGATCCGTAGTATCCATTACAAGCACCTAAATATATAATTTACGAGATAAAGATTAAGGTTAATATTATAATTAACGTTCAAATAAGTTTGGCTTTCGATAGTTTTAAGGCTTAATAATAAGATCAACGTTCTATTAGGGTTTTGATAGATTTAAAGGGACTTGTCCAGTAAATAAATTTTAGAAATAATTCTTTATAAGTTTTTCAGATTAATTGCAATAACGTATTGATTAATAACAAATTATTAGTCTAAACCATTAGTTTAAAATGTAACTTATAAGAAATAATATTCTTAAATACTTTGTGTAATTATAAAATATAAATAATTTCTACGATTATCATGATAAATCTTCAATTAATATAGTGTCCGTTAATATTATAAAGATTTATTGTTTCAAGTCCAATAGCTGGTTAATTATTTTAAAAGAAACCCATTTATACATAAAAGTTAAATAAACATAAAAATAATAATTATGTTTTTAGGGAGTAACATTTGGACCAATAATAATTTATTAATTTATTATTTAAACTCCATTTTAATAGAAATAACCCAAGAATAACTTTTGTTAACATGTTTTATTAAAAGATATTTAATTATTTAAATTTAAGAAAATTACAGAAAGTAATTTGATGATTTAAAAATAAACAAGTTTATAAAAATTATTTTTATAATTTTTAGAAATTTTCTAAATTTAAAAACAAAGACTAAAAGCTTTAAAAAAAATACATGAGGTTGCCCGGGTTCGAACCCGGGACCTCATGTAGGGGAGGCGTGTGATTTAACCAGTAGACTAAGGCTTACAGCCGCGATATGACTTTGACTTTAAATGTTAAAACAAGCCTTCAATAAATCCCCCAAATCTCAAGAACCCTAATTCGTTACTCAATCAAATCGAAGCTCGATTCGATCTTGTTGGAGACTGGAATCATGGGGCTTTTAATGCCCATGTAATAACGAGCATTTAGGTGTATTACATTACCTGTATGGTGTTCGAATTGATGCTAATCCCAGCGAAGAACAACCGCGACAGTGGTGGTGTTGATTAGGTAATCAAATGGTGATATTAATCAAATTAATTTCACAGGTAGTTTCAAATGAGGCCAATGATCGAATGCCCTCTATCAATTTCGTGAATTGAAACTCATAAGGTTGAATTCGATTGAGTTGCAGGTCGCGCAGAAGGAAAGATTCAAATTCGATGAATGGATGTGTTTCAGGTGCAATTGGAAGTTGTAGTTGATTAGTAACATTTATAGGGTCGTTTAGGTTCGATTAATTAGATTATTGTCGAGTTTTAGTGCGATCCGTCTCTGTAAAGGAGCCGACAATGAAAGTGGATCGGTTAGATCGCACTACTAAGCTGAATTTTTAAATTATTATGGGTGTATGGTTCGAATCTTGCACATGGTGATGTCGGTAGCATTTGATTGAGCTTAAACCGCGTGGTTTAGCCGTTTTATCTTTCACCGGAGCGTTGGCCGGAGACGTCGCCGGAACAGGGGTCGACGGGGAAGGGGGTTGGGTTTTAATTAATTACAGAATGGTCCCTGGGGTTTTGTAACTTTATTATTTCATGTTTAAACCTTTTAAAATAGTTTTCAAAAATTACAAACTAGCCCCTGGACTTATTAAATCCCATTTAATAAATTTTATAAATAATTATTATTAATATTATTATTATTATTATTATTATTATTATTATTATTATTATTTTATTATTATTTTTATTATATATATATTTTTTTACCGCAAATACGCGATGTTACAGTCTCCCCTACTTTAAGAAATTTCGTCCCGAAATTTAATCATGAGAAATAAATTTTAAGGTTATGAGGAGACTTAGATTTCATTTCGTGTTCACGAGTGCACTCTTGGGAACGTTTAAATTCAATAAGTTTGACTATGATTCTTAAGTTTGTTAAGTTTCACCGTTCATAATCTTATATGTTCCTTGACAAAGTGTGCTAAGTTATTCCTTTAAAATTTTTAATTGATAAATGTTTGTATTCCAAATGGTTCAATATGGTTAAAAAGTTTTGTCATGTGTGAAACACCATACATTAGATCGATACGGGACTCGGCTTAACGAACATGAGAAATAAGTTCCAGATGTTTTTGGATGAAATTCATAAGAGCTTCTCAAGCAAGTAACTTTAACGGGTTTCTAGGTGATCGATTCTTGTTTACTCATGTCAATGTGGGTTCAAAGTGTTATTAGTGTAACATTGATACAAGTATCGTGTTTGTTAAGATTAAAGATTAACTTTAGTATGAGGACAATCGTTGTAATGGGTTTTTAGAATAAGTGTGGTTTTGAGGGAAAGACATTATTACTAGAGGTTGTTATGAGGAGTTCAAAGATGGTCCAAGAAATGCCACAATAATAGGAATTGCATTGATCAACGACGATAGCGTTCACGATTAGATTAAAATTTAAATAATTCAGGATGTTGCTGATAAAGGCAAACACAAGTAGCTTTCCAAGTACGGTTTGCACACGCGGTTCATCAAACTCATAAACACAGCTGAGAACATTCGTGTGGCTAGGAAGCCATGAACACAAATTGGTAATGTCTTTACTTGGCAGGAAGATTGTTTAGGAAACTATCATTACGCAATTAGGTTTCAATGATAACTCAAATAAAAGTTGATAAGTAGGGAGTAAATGGTTCCATATAACTAGATCAAATCAGAACATGAGAATAACGGGAAAGAAATCAATTTAAGAATTTACATGCTTCAAGCTTGGAATCAAAATCAACCTAAAACGATCGGGTCTTCTTTTAAGTTCAGAGATCATGCTTTGGCTTAATAGGTCAAAACACTAACATTGTTTCACCCGTTAAGTTACTACATGCTTCTCGTCACTTGATTACAACATTGGTAAGTTGAAGATCAATAAATGAGAATAGTCATTAAGGTGTGGTTTTCACACCTAACTTGATGGCGTATTCCCAAGATATGACCATTAACTTACCAATCAAAAAGTTCGATCCCAACTCATTGTTGAGGATCTACAGAAATAAGACGAGGTAACTCACCATTAAGGTAAGGGAAATCACTCCTATCTTAACGATGAAGTTTTACAAAAACAAAATATAACAGGATGAACTTCTTCATCAAAATCCAGAATTCACTCCTACTTTGATGATGTAAGGCCCCGTTCCCGGGCACCTCACAGTTGGTCGTCATTACCCATAAAACATACATTTAATACAATTTAATAAAAACCATGCAGCGGAAACTTTAAATTTACTATAAATGCTTTTGCAAAGTAATACAACACCCGTTACAAAATTTCATTTGTTTGCATTACAATACAAAAACATTAACAAAAGAATGCCATCCCAAAAGAGCTGAGTAGCCGCCTCGTGCCATCCTCAGCAACACTACCTGCCAACTGGAAAATACATAAAAGTCAGCGTTGCTGAGTGAGTTCTAGTTTTGTAATAAAACATACTTTTACTTATTTAAAAGTATCCTTTCGCGCATGCGTTCATACATCATACGTACATAGAGATAATATTCGTTATTATCTTCATCATTCGTTATTCATCGTTATCTTTAACTTCTCGTATGGATTATGTCAGGCTTTACCCACTTCATAGCACTTGGCTATGATTACTGTGGTCGAATGACAAGAATCCCGTTCATACTTACTTGCACGCATTGAAAGGTGAATTGTACCAATACCATAGGCTACACCCCGAACGTTATTAGCTACCGGGCCGAAGTCAACATATGAACAACAAAACGTATGCCACGGTACTAGAGGTAAGCGGTAGAGGTACCATGACCATGGTCAATCACATAGAAGGACCAATCGCGTTATTCAATGCTTGCAAGACATAATTCGTTCGTTCATTAATGCATGTATTCATCATCATTCTTCTTTTCGTTCATTCATTAATATATGCATTCGTCATCATGTTCCTTTTTCCGTTCATACTTACTTGCACGCATTGAAAGGTGAATTGTACCAATACCATAGGCTACACCCCGAACGTTATTAGCTACCGGGCCGAAGTCAACATATGAACAACAAAACGTATGCCACGGTACTAGAGGTAAGCGGTAGAGGTACCATGACCATGGTCAATCACATAGAAGGACCAATCGCGTTATTCAATGCTTGCAAGACATAATTCGTTCGTTCATTAATGCATGTATTCATCATCATTCTTCTTTTCGTTCATTCGTTAATACATGCATTCATCATCATGTTCCTCTTTCATTATCTTTCACTTTACGATACATAATACTTCATTAATTCATTTCTCGTTATTCGTAAAGTTTCAGAAAGATAAGCATACACAATCACAAGGAACATACACACATCATACATATTCATCTTACATTCATCATCATACGTAGCATCATCATATCATACCATACTTAACAATATTTTAATAATATTGTTAACAATAATATACTAATAATAATATTAGTAACAATTAGGGTTAATCATACTCATCATTATATGCATGAGACATCATCATTTATTAACCCTAGTCAACCCTGGTCAAACCTCGAACTACGGACTTACTGGAAATTCCTGAAAATTTCTAAGTGTTTAGGCGTTTTAGCCCTATTGGGCGTATAAGCCCTCTGGGCGTATGAGCCCTGTTAGCCGTATGAGCACTGCTGGACTTTTCACTTAACACTTAGATTTATCAACTGGTCATACGACCACACTGTTGGTCGTATGACCACTGGTGGTCGTACCATCCCTGGACTTGGGAACATATTTGGATCATACGACCACTGTTGGTCGTATGAGTCCATACTTAGAAAATTTCATCATAGTCATACGACCACTGTTGGTCGTATGAGTCCTGTGGGTCTCATACTTAGAAAATATCACTTATTCATACGACCACTGTTGGTCGTATGAGTCCTGTTAGACTCATCAACACTTAGAAAAAATATATCTCCTAGTCATACGACCACACTGTTGGTCGTATGAGCACTAGTGGACTCATCAACCTGTAAATAATTATTCTAAGTCCCATTTTCAGACATATTTGCAACCTGTTTATGTGTCTAATACATAGTCCAAGTCCCAAACATCATAATGCCTAGTTCTAAACATATACATATGATTCTAGGCATAAATCTAACATATACATAATCATACATACATTCATTTCATACGGGTATCAAACCAAAGTTTATAAAAAACATACTTACATGCATTTTCCAGCCCCAAAACGTTTAAAACAGGTAAAAAGGGGTCTAGAACTCACCTTTGTTGCCTTCTTCAAATGTCACACTCTTCACCTGAGCCTCCTCAACTGTTCTAACACCTAGAACACACACACACCACACCACCCGAACACACAAGTCACATTTATAAGCTCACATACGGTTCTAGAATCATCTAAACTTCAAGAATTCGAGATTTCTTACCAAAAACTTCGAATTCTCCTTCTTTCTCTTTCTAAAACTCGAATTCTGCTTTCTCTCTCTGAAATGTCCGAAGAAGGTAATGATGTGAAACAAGGGTGGGCGGCCATACCACCTTTTTGTGCCAAATAAATATAAACTTTGCATATTTGGCACTTTTGGCCCCTTCACTTTGGTTGACTTTTGTTTCTTTCTCTTTTCTTCCTTTTTCTTGTTATTTCTTACTAAATAAAAATACGGGTGTTACAAGTCCACCCCCCTTATATAGGTTTCGTCCCCGAAACCTGTCATTCCTCAAACAGATGTGGGTAGTGTTGTCTCATCTCTTCTTCAGTCTCCCACGTAGACTCGGATCCCTTCCTGTGCTTCCACTGTACACGCACAAGAGGAACCACTTTATTCCTTAACCTCTTCTCCTTACGATCAATGATTGCCACTGGTTGCTCCACGTAGTTGAGCCGTTCGTCTACTTCAATGTCCTCCAGTGGTACAACCATGTCTTCATCAGCTAAGCATTTCCTCAGATGAGATACATGGAATGTGGGATGAATTCCACTTAACTCATCTGGCAATTCAAGTCGATAGGCCACCTCTCCTACTCGTGCAATAATTCGGAAAGGTCCTATGTACCTCGGGCTTAGCTTACCTCGTTTCCTGAATCTAATGATTCCCTTCCAGGGCGAGACCTTCAACATGACTCGGTCACCAACCTTGAACTCTATCGGTCTTCGCCTCTTGTCAGCATACGACTTTTGTCTATCTTTCGCCGCCTTCATGAAGGCTTTGATCTTTTCTAACTTCTCAGTCGTTGCTTCGATTACCTCAACACCTCCCAACTCTTTCTGCCCAATGTCTCCCCAGCACACGGGCGTCCTACATCTCCTACCGTATAGCATCTCGTAAGGTGGCATGCCAATGCTGGCGTGATAACTATTGTTGTACGAGAATTCTGCTAACGGCAGGTGGTCATCCCAACTTCCTCCAAAATCGATCACGCACGCCCGAAGCATGTCTTCGAGTGTTTGGATCGTCCTCTCAGACTGACCGCCCGTCTGAGGGTGATATGCTGTACTAATGTGTAGTCTCGTCCCCATCGCATCATGAAATCTCTTCCAAAACTTGGAGGTAAACCGGGTGTCGCGATCAGATACAATAGACACCGGCACACCATGACGAGCTACAATTTCTTTGATGAACAGATCCGCCAATCTTTCGGATGAGTACGTTTCACGGATCGGTAGGAAGTGGGCACTCTTTGTCAAGCGGTCAACTATCACCCATATGGCATCATACCCTTTAGGGGTACGTGGTAACTTCGTGATGAAATCCATGGTGATATGCTCCCACTTCCACTCGGGTATATCCAACGGTTGGATCTTCCCGTAGGGCTTCTGGTGTTCTGCCTTCACTTGTAAACAAGTCAGGCACTTACTTATGTACTCCACTACGTCGCGTTTCATACCCGGCCACCAGTAATCCTTCTTCATATCGTGGTACATTTTGGTAGCACCGGGGTGAATGGAGTATCGAGTCTTATGGGCCTCGTCCATGATTCTACTACGTAGATCCCCGTATCGAGGAATCCACATTCGCTCAAATCGGGTCTTAACACCAAAAGTGTTCTCACCCAATTCCGTCACTAGGCCTCTCATCCTTTCGGAGTTAAGACGATCTTCTTTCAAAGCCTCGTCTTGAAACTCCTTAACCTGTGTCATCACATCGGGGGTCATGATCAGCTGATAAGCCTTCACCCGGATCGGCTCAGGCCTTTCTTTTCGGCTAAGGCATCAGCCACCACATTGGCCTTGCCCGGATGGTAATGGATTTCGCAGTCATAATCCTTTATGAGCTCCAACCATCGCCTTTGCCTCATGTTTAAATCCTTCTGCTCGAAGAAATACTTCAAGCTTTTGTGGTCTGTGAAGATAGTGCACTTTGTCCCGTATAGATAGTGCCGCCAAATCTTCAACGCAAAAACCACCGCGGCTAATTCTAGATCGTGTGTGGGATAGTTGACTTCGTGGGTCTTCAGCTGTCGAGATGCGTAGGCTATCACCTTTCCACGTTGCATCAACACACAACCTAGCCCAGAACAAGATGCATCCGAATAGACCACTAAGTCTTCACTTCCCTCAGGCAAAGTCAAGACAGGAGCTTGTGTTAGTCTTGCCTTCAACTCCTCAAAAGCCATCTCCTGCTCTCGACCCCACACGAATTTCACGTCCTTACGAGTCAATTTTGTCAAAGGTGAGGCGATCTTTGAAAAGTCTTGAATAAATCTTCTATAATAGCCCGCCAATCCCAAGAAGCTACGAATCTCGGATGGCGTCCTTGGTGATTTCCATTGCATCACAGCCTCAACCTTTGCTGGGTCCACCATTATTCCTTCTGCATTCACTACGTGACCCAGAAATTGCACCTCGCGTAACCAGAAGGCGCACTTGGAGAACTTGGCGTACAATTTCTCCCTTCTCAACGTTTCCAACACTTCCCGAATATGCCCGGCATGCTCTTTTTCACTTCTTGAATAAATCAGAATATCATCGATGAATACAATTACTGATTTATCCAACATTGGTCGGCACACTCGGTTCATCAAATCCATAAAAGCAGCCGGCGCATTGGTCAACCCAAAAGACATGACAAGAAACTCATAGTGACCATAGCGCGTACGAAAGGCTGTTTTAGGGATATCTTGTTCCTTCACCTTTAGTTGATGGTAACCCGATCGAAGATCTATCCTTGAAAACCAACTGGCACCCTGAAGTTGATCAAACAAGTCATCGATCCTCGGTAAGGGGTATCTGTTCTTCACCGTCAGCTTATTCAGCTCGCGGTAGTCGATGCACATCCTCATACTACCATCCTTCTTCTTTACGAACAGAACCGGAGCACCCCAAGGTGAGATACTCGGTCGGATAAACCCCTTATCCAGCAGCTCCTGCAACTGTTCCATCAACTCTTTCATCTCCGTCGGAGCCAAGCGATACGGTGCTTTTGCGACAGGTTGGGCACCCGGTATCAGGTCGATCTGGAATTCGATCTCTCGGTCAGGTGGCAATCCCGATAAGTCTTCGGGAAACACGTCTGGAAAGTCACACACCACTGGCACATTGCATAGCTGTGGTGTTGGCGTCTCTACATTCTTTACATAACATAAGTAGGCGCTACATCCGCGCCTCATACACTTTCCCGCCACCGCCATCGAGATCACCTTCGGAATCGTCGTAACTCGATCGCCATAAATTGTCACCGGACTTCCGTCGGTCGCCGTCAGTCTAATCATCTTCTTTCGGCACACGATATTCGCTTCGTAGGTTGCTAACCAGTCCATCCCTAACACTACGTCAAATCCTCCTAAGGGCATCACATGTAATCTAGCAGCAAACCTATGACCTTCTAACTCCATGGTACAGTCCTCTATCACATCAGTAACTCTCGTGGACTTACCAATGGCAGTTTCTACATAAAAAGGCTCACTAATGCATTTGCTACTAACATGCAATTTAGCACAGAAAGTAGCAGAAATGAAACTCCTACTAGCACCAGAGTCAAATAACACAGAAGCAAGAGTTTGGTTTACTAGAAACGTACCTGACACCACATCGGGGTCCGTCCTAGCCTCTTCCTGCGTCATAGTGAAAGCCCTGGCACTTGCTCTCGGACCTTCACTTCCCGTCTTCTTTACCCCTGAAGCCTCAGCCCTCGGCTTCTTACAGTCCCTGCTCATATGGCCACTTTCTCCACAGTTAAAGCACTTGCCCATCCGGCAATCTTTTGATATGTGCCCTGTCCTCCCGCACTTAAAGCAGAGGTTGGATCCCCACTTGCACTCCCCTGAGTGCTCCTTTCCACACTTACCACACTTCCTTACCCCAGCTCCAGACACGACCACTCGGCGGTCATCCACCCTTGCCTTCTTGTTGTTTGTCGAAGTATCACCCCGACCAAATCTCTTCCCCTGCCAGTTCTTTTCTTCACTTCCTTTCTTGCTTCCCTCAGCCTTCACCAAAGCAGCACGTTCATCGAATAACCTTCCCGCCAAATCCACTGCCGACCTGAAGGTGCTTGGTCGGGCAGAAATCAAGTGCCAACGAATTTCAGCTGGCAGCCCCTGAATATACCGGTTGATCTTTCGGGACACAGGCGTCACCTGCTCCGGCACCAACAGCGCCAATTCGTTAAACTTGGTGGTATATTGTTGGTGGGTCATCGTCCCCGCCTCCAGCTGCAGGAACTCTCTCTCTCTATTCTATCCATTTCCCGACGAGGACTGAATTCCTCGATCACCAGCCTTTTCAACTCAGCCCACTTCATCTTCCCTATAGCCCTGCTACCCTCGGCTTGGACTATATTTTTCCACCAGCATAAAGCCGACCCTGTAAAAGAGTGGGTGGCAAACTTCACCTTCTTGTCCTCCTGGCAATCACTAATATCGAGGACAGCTTCCATTTCCATCACCCATTGGTGAGCATCAGTAGCAGTACCAGACCCATCAAAAGTTGGGGGTTTGCACCTCATGAATGCCCCGTAGTTACAACCCCGGGCGGTCTCCCGTAACTGTTCTTCTTCCTCTTCCTCTTCATCATCAGATAGTACCGTTTCTGCTTCCACCTGTTGTTGTCTACCTGAGGACCGATTCCTCCCTCGTCTATCGTCTTCACGTACTGCCTTTATCACTTCAGTCACTACAGACGGTAAGATCGTCTGCATGACTTGGTGCACCTCCTCGATCACCGTCTCTTTCACCGAGGCTCTAACATTATCACTCTCATCCACTCCCCCCGAGGGAGTAGTATTAGGTTCTTCGGGAACCTTCTTCTCTTTTCTAGGCCTACCTCTTGTGGCTCGTGGTTCCACACCACTTTCGCCACTGCCTCCACCAATTGGGGCTTTAGATGATCTACCACCGACCATCTTCTATCACACTGAAAGATTTAAACACCAACACGGTCATTCAAGGAAATAGCTCAGTTTATGTCAAGTATAGTAAGTCCCTAATTACAGTGGCCAGTTGTGATTAGCCACTTACTCTACTCTTCACACCCCGAGCATTACCTGTCCTGACTACATTAGTATCTAAGTCTAACAGTACACATAAACACATAACATGCGCACGTAACACTGGTTAACTTTCAAGAAAATACCTGATGGCACGCAGCTACTCAGATGGCATTCTCATTCTCCCTGTCCCATTCTCAGTTTAAGTTTTAGGTTTGTTTTAAAAAAATTTACCCATTTCACTTAAACTTTGGCTCTGATACCAACTTGTAAGGCCCCGTTCCCGGGCACCTCACAGTTGGTCGTCATTACCCATAAAACATACATTTAATACAATTTAATAAAAACCATGCAGCGGAAACTTTAAATTTACTATAAATGCTTTTGCAAAGTAATACAACACCCGTTACAAAATTTCATTTGTTTGCATTACAATACAAAAACATTAACAAAAGAATGCCATCCCAAAAGAGCTGAGTAGCCGCCTCGTGCCATCCTCAGCAACACTACCTGCCAACTGGAAAATACATAAAAGTCAGCGTTGCTGAGTGAGTTCTAGTTTTGTAATAAAACATACTTTTACTTATTTAAAAGTATCCTTTCGTGCATGCGTTCATACATCATACGTACATAGAGATAATATTCGTTATTATCTTCATCATTCGTTATTCATCGTTATCTTTAACTTCTCGTATGGATTCTGTCAGGCTTTACCCACTTCATAGCACTTGGCTATGATTACTGTGGTCGAATGACAAGAATCCCGTTCATACTTACTTGCACGCATTGAAAGGTGAATTGTACCAATACCATAGGCTACACCCCGAACGTTATTAGCTACCGGGCCGAAGTCAACATATGAACAACAAAACGTATGCCACGGTACTAGAGGTAAGCGGTAGAGGTACCATGACCATGGTCAATCACATAGAAGGACCAATCGCGTTATTCAATGCTTGCAAGACATAATTCGTTCGTTCATTAATGCATGTATTCATCATCATTCTTCTTTTCGTTCATTCGTTAATATATGCATTCGTCATCATGTTCCTTTTTCCGTTCATACTTACTTGCACGCATTGAAAGGTGAATTGTACCAATACCATAGGCTACACCCCGAACGTTATTAGCTACCGGGCCGAAGTCAACATATGAACAACAAAACGTATGCCACGGTACTAGAGGTAAGCGGTAGAGGTACCATGACCATGGTCAATCACATAGAAGGACCAATCGCGTTATTCAATGCTTGCAAGACATAATTCGTTCGTTCATTAATGCATGTATTCATCATCATTCTTCTTTTCGTTCATTCGTTAATACATGCATTCATCATAATGTTCCTCTTTCATTATCTTTCACTTTACGATACATAATACTTCATTAATTCATTTCTCGTTATTCGTAAAGTTTCAGAAAGATAAGCATACACAATCACAAGGAACATACACACATCATACATATTCATCTTACATTCATCATCATACGTAGCATCATCATATCATACCATACTTAACAATATTTTAATAATATTGTTAACAATAATATACTAATAATAATATTAGTAACAATTAGGGTTAATCATACTCATCATTATATGCATGAGACATCATCATTTATTAACCCTAGTCAACCCTGGTCAAACCTCGAACTACGGACTTACTGGAAATTCCTGAAAATTTCTAAGTGTTTAGGCGTTTTAGCCCTATTGGGCGTATAAGCCCTCTGGGCGTATGAGCCCTGTTAGCCGTATGAGCACTGCTGGACTTTTCACTTAACACTTAGATTTATCAACTGGTCATACGACCACACTGTTGGTCGTATGACCACTGGTGGTCGTACCATCCCTGGACTTGGGAACATATTTGGATCATACGACCACTGTTGGTCGTATGAGTCCATACTTAGAAAATTTCATCATAGTCATACGACCACTGTTGGTCGTATGAGTCCTGTGGGTCTCATACTTAGAAAATATCACTTATTCATACGACCACTGTTGGTCGTATGAGTCCTGTTAGACTCATCAACACTTAGAAAAAATATATCTCCTAGTCATACGACCACACTGTTGGTCGTATGAGCACTAGTGGACTCATCAACCTGTAAATAATTATTCTAAGTCCCATTTTCAGACATATTTGCAACCTGTTTGTGTCTAATACATAGTCCAAGTCCCAAACATCATAATGCCTTGTTCTAAACATATACATATGATTCTAGGCATAAATCTAACATATACATAATCATACATACATTCATTTCATACGGGTATCAAACCAAAGTTTATAAAAAACATACTTACATGCATTTTCCAGCCCCAAAACGTTTAAAACAGGTAAAAAGGGGTCTAGAACTCACCTTTGTTGCCTTCTTCAAATGTCACACTCTTCACCTGAGCCTCCTCAACTGTTCTAACACCTAGAACACACACACACCACACCACCCGAACACACAAGTCACATTTATAAGCTCACATACGGTTCTAGAATCATCTAAACTTCAAGAATTCGAGATTTCTTACCAAAAACTTCGAATTCTCCTTCTTTCTCTTTCTAAAACTCGAATTCTGCTTTCTCTCTCTGAAATGTCCGAAGAAGGTAATGATGTGAAACAAGGGTGGGCGGCCATACCACCTTTTTGTGCCAAATAAATATAAACTTTGCATATTTGGCACTTTTGGCCCCTTCACTTTGGTTGACTTTTGTTTCTTTCTCTTTTCTTCCTTTTTCTTGTTATTTCTTACTAAATAAAAATACGGGTGTTACAGATGAGATCGTTTCATTTGAGAGAATACAATCCATAAAAATGAAATTATCATCAAGGTATGGAATTCACGCCTATCTTGATGATTGAGCTTCATAATAATAAGGAAACATCAAAGATTAACATTTGTCACCAAAGTACGGGTTTCAATCCTATTTTGGTGAGATCATGTCATTCGTGAAAAGCCATTCCAATGAGAATAATTGAAGTCAATCATCAGGATAAGGTAATCACCCTAATCCAGAGGATGAAATTTCATAAAATACACAATTGGAAACCATTTATCGAAACGAATAGAGAATCATCAAAGTAAGGGAATCACCCATGCTTTGATGAGTTAGAATTGTTTAGGTGATACGAGTGTTCTTAGTTATAGATTGACTTACAAACTCTTGCACCTCCCATGATGCAGACGGTTCAAGGTTCGACTTTACAACGAAAGGAAAAGAATATCACTTAGAAATTTAGAAAATTTCAAGTTACATCAATGTAACTAAAAGGAAAATCATGCTTATAAAATTTAAGGTCAAAGTTCGAGATAACAGGATTTGTTATGATGTTCAAATCTCGGATGTTTTAAGTCGGGAAGACGATGTCAAGGACAAAAATGATTCGACATCGCAATGAGATGTGAACATTCGATTCACAATTGAAAGGAATACATGGACTTCTTAAGATATAAGGTCAGTCATAACGTTATTGAAGACACGCGTACTTATAGGTGGTAACAAAGTTATAATTTGTTTATTCGATCATTGAGATGAGTGACCACTTTAAATTAACAAAGTTAATATTCAATTAGCAAAGTATCCCGAGATGTAGGAATTCCATCTACAGCTTTGCATGTTCTTAGTTATGGGACACATCCTTAAGCCTCGGAAGAAGAAGTCTTCCAAAGTTTGAGAAGCCGAGATAAGTGAAGTTTTGGTAGCATCAGCCTAGGGGGAGTTTGTTGGATCATGAGGAAGGTTGGTGCAACCAAAACCATTTCACTTAGTCAAATTTTGGTGCTACATTCAAAGGCTTCCTAAGCTAAGTATGAGAACTTCCGAAGGTTGAAGAGTTCTTCCGAAGACAAGTGAAAGATCAACTTCCAAAGACAAACTCTACTTTCAAAGACAAAGGAGAAGTTCCCAAGCCTCAGAAGAAGAAGTCTTCCGAAGTATAAGTGGCTTCGGAAGAAGTTATTCTTCCGAAGCAATTTAACCTTCGGAAGACACTGCTATAAACCAGTGGACATAAGTATGGTCTCTAACATTCCGCTGCAGACTTCTGATACAATATGGCTTCTTCCTAAAGAGCCATGTAGTTGACCATACTTTATTCCACTGTTTACCTTTTTATGATAGTACATGTTACCAACCTTAGTTGGTGACAAAAGGTAAGTCAGGCACATGTCCTGAGTACCAAATCTCAGATAAAATATCCGAGATACCTTAACCTATAGTCTTGTAGTATAGGCTTTTGGTTATAGGTTTCCAGCTGGAATCAAAGTATATCCGGCTGTAGGTAGTATTATATATATAGTTCTCATTATAACTCATTAGATAGAGATTGTGCTTGCAAGAGTCTTGTAATCCTTTGAGTTGAGAATCAATATATAAAAGTACCTTGAAAATTTACTTCCTGTGTTGATTATCATTTGTTACTTGTTATATTGTGATCAACTCTTGTTAGACTCGTTCAAAGTGTTGTTCTAGGTGAGTTTGAGAGAAAAACCACTTGTTAAGTGACCAACACCGATCCTGCATATAAGTTTATTAAGTTTAGGAAGTCTACTTTCTAATCTAAGTACTTTCAAAAAGTGGTCAAATATTGTATCCAAAATTAAGTTTAGGAAGTCTACTTTCTAAACTAAGTACTTTCATGCAAATCCAATAACTTTTGAACCCTAAATAGTCAATACAAAATCAATTTTCAAATCTAAAATTTTGGGCAAACTATTATTCCATGTTTAAAACATCATAACTTCTTTTATTTCTTATCCAAACGAGGTTATTCTTCTTCTAGAAGTTACCTTCATGCATTACCTTTCAAACCCCATTAAAATCTCGATGTTCATTATTGCTTCGAGCCTCAAGCATCTTCCTGAAGAATGATGTACGTACAGCAAAGCAAGCTGAAATATTTGTATAAAAGTAATATATTGAAAAAATAACCTGAATAATAGAATGTATCATCCTGAAAATTTGATAGATAGAGTTTCTAAACTTCCAACAAGCATAACTTGAGCTAAATATAGAGGTAGGGGACTTGTAACCGGTCAACAAAAAGCTCTGGAAAAACATCTTAAGAATATTTGACAGGAAGGCGCTGCAGACCGCATCGCATTACGGTTGCGGTACGCAGCGGCAAAACTTACGAGTGGCTCGAAAACTGCCACGTGCCCCGTGTTGTTACCTCAAAGGAATACGACCCGCATCCTATTTATGTTGTGGTCCCCTATATTGATTAGAGGTCAACTATTAATAGAGAACATTTGACATCACATTTGAATTACAAAAACCTTAAGAGTGCCTGCCTAGCAAAAGATCAATGGATGGTAAGATATTCTTCCTCTTTCTTAGGTTAGTGGGAAGATCGGGTCAGGAACCGAGGGGTATGTGGATAGGGTACTCGTAGGGCACAAGCTATGTGCCTAGGTAGTAGTTATGGGTATCACTCAGGATAGGGTCACGAGTCATGAAACCCATGTAATACAAGCAAAGTTGTAAAAGTCGCTAGACGTTACCAGGTCGGTTTACTAGGGAGTTGCTGCTACTCGACCTAGGTGAGGGGTACTCAAACATAAAGAAATTAGTTCCCTGAAATTATAAGTATGCCAAATATTATAAGTGTATTAATATTTTTAACAAAAGAACATGAATATCAATATAAATCAAACGGATACATATTCACTCAATAAAGTATTTAAATAATGATATTCATTCTTTAATACTATAACATAATAATCAATTAAATCTTATGTTCGAAGTTATCTCCATGAAATAAAGTGAAAATCCAACAAGAATCTGTGGAAACAATGAAAATCCGACTTGAGAGAGCTGTATCGAGTTAGGTGAGTTTTACAATGGATGAGATACATATTAGTAATGCATGTTGGAATTTAGTCATATTGCTAAGCGCTCGATCCAATATGTGGATTCGCTTAGGGTAATGCAGTATAAACATTTCTGTAATGTCACCGTAATACTTGAAATATAAATACTTGTGTAATATAAGGGTCATATGAAGTTTACACCGTCGTGTAATGGTTAAGAACTAGTAAAGGTGAATTTAGTTAAATGTTTTCTCGAATAGGGTATATGCACTACTTTTAATGCTTTATATTGTTTTCACTCATGCAATGTAGAAGCTTACATAAATGTTATTTGAGGTTAGATAGTGACTTAAGTTGTGGAAGGGTGAATAGAAGTTATTTAGGCTATATATGTGGTTGTCGGGTTCGATTAATCCAGTGTGTGTAACCCTCTTGTGTCGCAGACCGATCATAGAGTTTTGAGAACTTCTATCAGTGTACAATCATGTACTTAGAGTTATTTACATTCTTGGGTGTGGAGGGACCTATCGGGAGGGGGCACCACCCATTACTGATGCGGTACACATCACTCCATGAGTTCTTGGTATATTGTTGAGGTAATTCCTAATTCGCATGGTGCTGCTATTAGGAAGTTTTGGTGCAGGTCACGGCTCAACAAGACATTAGAATTTCCTTAAAAAACCTTGGTACTAGGTTTGTACAATAGATATTCTCTCGTGTAGAGATAGTGGGTGAGCCATCAAAGGGGCGAGCTTGATGAAGGTTTCAGGATGTTAGTATGTCACATTTATTTTGTAAACATTATTATCCTATGAGAAAATACTATTACAATGCAACAAGTTATGCTTGACTTTTTAGCTAAGATAGTCTAAAACGTTTTAAAGAAAATACATTCTGGTCTTTAGGCGGTCTTGTATAGAGATAGTGTAATTAACGGTTGCCAATCAACATAGATATTTTAACTGTCTCAAGTAGATAATTGGTAGGATGTTGTGAAAACATATTTTTAGAATTGGTTTGAGCAACTTAAAGAGTGGTCCGTGAAGGTTTATGTGAATGTGATTACAAAACGTTTTTGAACTTGTGATTATGAATTCATTAGTGTAGGCTGACCCAAAAATATTATTTTGAAGCATATCCTACGTACCAATTAGTGTAGCATTGATAGCCCCAAGGATGCTTAGGGAGGCTCGAACAATTAGAAATCTTGATATTTTGAAGATTTATATCTCTAGTTGTAGCGTTATATATGATATATAGATGATAGTTATGAATCTATTATACTTGAGTTTTTAATTTTCAATAATGATAGTTGCTTTCTCTATGTTACTTTGGTATTGATCTATCACATATGAGTCATTCCGAAATGAGGTTGTGACATAAAAAGAGGTTGATAAATGTAATTAAAGGATAATCATATGATGTTTAGTGATATCAAACACATAAATTACTAAACTTGATACAATAAGATAAAACATGTCTAAATATAACATCAAATTGTCATATAAATCAAAGTTGAACAATAATCACATAACCATTGACATTAAGGGATATTAGGCATGTTATTGAATATTGATCAGACCACACATCTTAGTGAATAAGGGTCACGGTTGGTCATGAAGGTCTTGACTAAACAGACTGCAATAAATTGTCTAATTAGCTTTAATAATTACTAATCCGGTTATTATGCACGCATTGATTGTAGCTTATCAATGATTGTTCAAGTTTCTTGTGATTTGCATGTTTTGTGGCATTTTTCCTTTTCATGTTTACTTGGGGGAAAAGTATGTTAAAAAAACTTTTTGCACATTTATCATCACTACTTGTGTTTTTTGCTTTGGACTTGTGTTATTGTTTAAATCATACTACAGTATTGATATCTTACATGGGTTGTGTTCATGTGCTTAAAATTCCCCATGTACTTTTTCATAATCACTTTTAACATAAAATCTACTCAACTCCTTAATAAAGAAATCATCATGTCTGGGTTTGAACCTAAAACCTTCAATGAAAAGGTAATAGGCTTTACCAACTGTACTTGTCCCACATTAGTATTTTCAAAACAATTTAACTCCGGAATGAAGCCAAGGAGGGTATTGTTAGTACAAATGGGGTGACATCCCCACCTTATTTGTTAGTACACTAGTTATACTAGTCACGTCGAACCCTTAGGTGAATATAATTTGGTTTTTCTGTGTACTTGCTCTTGTTATTAGTGAGTGTTCGTTGTTAAGTTTAGTTATGAGCTCATGTTAGAACTAATACGACTTATATATTTATTACACACACAAAGGTTGTAATTAACTTTACACGACACTTATTTTGTTCTATTTAACCTGTGAACTCGACAATATATGTTGATATTTTGAAGTATATCTTTTCGGATAGTAATGCCTTAAACTAAGTTTGTTTGTTTTGAATTGTTAAATGGCTGTTTGTTTTGGTTGGGTGTGCTTTTACCCTTATCCCAGTTTGGGAACTTGACTTTGTTTGTTTGACTTATATTTATAGGATTGTCTACCCTTTGCTCATGTCACATATGTGTCGAAAGACTTCATTACCCTTGGATGGAGATAAAATATAGTATCTCTCTTTTCCCCATCTTGTCTGTTGTGTTCTTATGTTTCCATTATAAGCGATGATGTGCAGGGGAGAAGTATTTGAAGACTCCATTATTCCAATTGACCCCAACTTCTAAAATTGTCAAGAGAGAACATTTAACTTTTCTTCGTCTATAGCTCTACAAAACAAACTTCACAGAATCCTTATGAAGGTGTGGAAAGCTTTGTTGTTGCTATCTCGAGGATATCCAAGATCATGCATCTTCTACAGAACCGAATGGTTGTACTTGAGAACCCCTTTAACATAACTCAACAACCTTTTCTTCGATTCCTTGTAACTAGAACATATTTGAGTTTGGGAGTATCAAACGAACATCTTAGAATAGGGGCCAGTGGTGTTGTATAAAAGAAGACAAGAAGGATTTATTGTCGGTTTAGCAATGATACTTGACGAAATCGATTCCTGGTATGTATTTGAGCTAGTTTTATTGAAGGGAAAACTCCCAAATAACCCTTTTGGTTTTTTTTTCCTTCAATATGTCAGCTCAAAATTTTTTTCCTTAAAATGTCCCCTTTTAATAAGACGTCGACGCCTCAATAGATAGGACGCGAACGCCCATATAACCGCCCTCTTAAAAACTTACACATGGCCAACAGAGGAGCCGCCTGCGTAACACAGACATGCGTCTCCTTGAAGTGTCATCCGCCTCTTGCAAATGAGATAAAATTTTGTTTAAAATTTAATATTATTATAATTAATTTTACTCATATTTTATTTTTCTTTCATAACTTTAAAAATACAACAATTTATAAAGTACATATACCGTCAGGACGTGCTTATTTTTATCTACGTACCGACGTAAATTTTATTCAAAACGGATCTGTGTCTAATTTACGTCGAAAATTGGATATAAAATTTGACCCAAGTCGGTTTTGAATAAAGTTTACGTCGGCAGGTAGATAAAAATAAGCACGTCACCATAGTACATTTGAAATTTTATAAAACATTGTATTTTAAAAATTATAAGAGAAATATAAAATATGAGTAATTATATTAATATTAAATTCAAGTAAACTTGCAAAAGTTTGCGTTGACGTTGGTGTCGAGGAGGCCGCCTCCTCTATTTTACAAGCGGCCGATTTTAATTTACAGGTGGTTACGCATGTATTTAAAGGCAACCACGTCTTGTTTGAAGGAACATTTTAAGAAGAAATTATTGGAGGGGTTATTTTATGGGAAGTGTAGGGGAAATGGGACATACTCAGAATTTTTCTATTAAAATCATGTATAAAACAAGTTGAATGAATAAAATATTAAATAGAAAGAAAAGTTTATTAATTATAAAATGATATTTTAGAAAAAAATATATGATTAGAATTATGTATGGGTAAGGAGTATAGTAATAAAATAATGATATCAACTTTTTAAAAAAACTAAATTTTTCAACATTTTGTTTTAAAATAAACCCTTTAGAAAAAAAATTATCATTTTTAAAATTTCCTTATTATAACTTTAAATTTTAATTATTTTTTGTTTATAAAAATTTTAATTTTTAAAAACATCAAGTATAAAATATTTTGTATTTTTTAAAAAGTTTGATTTTTTGGAAGAGTCTTATTCTTAAAAATATATTTATAAATAACATTAATAATTCAAACTGTTACATATCAACCAATAATAATTAATGCTATTTGTTTGACCGGTAACACTATCAACTTTCATTTTTATTACTAATAACAAACTCACTAACATAATTATTAAAAATCAGGTTTTATTTGTATTTGATTTCATTCACAATAATTGTAATGGACGAAAAGAGAAAAACATACAAGCAAAATCGAGTGTAAAATAAATGTAAATCGATTGCGAATGTATGATAATTATGTTACATAGATTTGACATTGGTAATAAAAATGAAAGTTGCAAGTGTAATCAGCCAAATTAATAATATGATTATATCAGTTAATCAATAATTGTTTGAACTATCAAAATATAACTTGTTAAAAAAAATAAAAAAGTATTATCTAGCCCCTTCATTACTGATTGTTTATAGCTTACTATCACTGTCAACTTCCACTTGATTATGGTTTATTGTTGTACCTCTCCTGCCTCTTGTTGACTCATGCTACATCATTGTATATTGTTAATCATTGAATGTCTTTGTTTACTACTACTTAGGGATTGCTTGTTATGTGTTGTCTGATCCATTATTTCTGGTGTGTGCACTATTATTAAATGTCACGTTTTTATTAATTTATTCTATTATGATGCGTATATTATCGGTAAGGTTTGCCTCCATCTCTCCGGATCCCGTTCATAGCTTTACTAGAGACGTGATGTAGTGGGTTTGGTTATGGTTATGATATGGTATGTTTTTTTGTTAAATTATAAGGTTAAGGATGGATGATAGGTTCTAAATGCTCTTACAATCTTTTAGCAAAATCCTAATTATTTAAGTGTATTATCACTTTATTTGTCGCTTACAAAAAAAACTCAAATTTAACAATGGCTCTTCTTGGATCTCATTAACTCCACTCTTAGATTTTTTTGGAATATCATAATACCTACAAACTCACGTTTATTGTTTGGAACATCATTCATGGTAGCGTTTTGTCTTTTTTTTTCCCTTAAACTTAAGTTGTATTTGGATATGTATATAAATTCCCGGCCCTTGTTATCTCCATATCAAATTTATGTTAGAGATTGTATACATTCACATGTAATGTTGGAATAACAACTCGCATGTATTGTTGAAGCTAGGTAATATTTTTATCATTCTTTTTTTTACTTGAATAACGAAATTTCATATGTATTTGCAATAGTTCGCCCATTAAGCTCATTTGAAACTTCAAATGTATTATTTTTTAAAGTCTTTGCAAAGTTGTTTGTTTTGAGTATCTAGAGATGATGACATCTATATTGATATAAAAGCACCATAACTAATTTTTGGGGAAATGCTCATCAGGAGTTGGTGAACACTTATAGTCAACCGTTGTTGGCCAATATATTATGATGACTGAAGACATAGAGTGGAATGTACTTGGATTACAGGGCCCGTAATGATTATCCAATAGAGCAGTCCAAATATTTCATTGAAGGAAGCTTCAAACGGATGGGACATGTGGATGATTTCAAGTATAGGAAAGTTCATAAGACTTTGCTATCTTATAAGTGATATGCATGGGATGATATGCAACATGAGAGACTAAACACTTTTTCCTATTGAAGACTCCTCAAGATGATCATCAATGCCTTATTACAAGATCTTCCACAAGTTGGGAATATTTTAAAGCTAGAACACATGAACAAGTCAGTTTCGTCATACATGAAGTCAAAGCATGCTAAGAGTAAATGGAATGGAGTCATCATTCCACTCTTTGGCAACATTATTAGAGAAGTTGAACCTGTAATCCCATATGTAGATCCAGATGAAGTTAGTGAAGAAGTTAATGAAGAAGAAACGGAACAAGAAAAAGAAATCCACAAGCCATTTATTCTTGATGCACTAGAGCCTATGCTCAAGGGCCCAAACCCATGATAGTGGATAAATCAGTTGAATCTCCATGGTTGCAGCTTAGGAATAATCAGTTTAAGAGGATATTCCGATTAGTGACGCGGACTTTCATTATGTACACGTGATCGAGTCTACTAGTGATTAGTATTTTGGCAAAAGCTCTGTGTAAGGCCCCGTTCCCGGGCACCTCACAGTTGATCATTCATCGCACATAATTCATACTATTATTTAAATCATCGCAGCGGAATCAATAAAATAACTTTTCATTTTTAATATAAATGCTTTTGCCAGTTAATACAACGTTCATCAATTACAAAAATATATATTGTTGTATTACATCACAAAAGCATTAATCAAAAGAATGCCATCCCAAAAGAGCTGAGTAGCCGCCTCGTGCCATCCTCAACAACACTATCTGTCATCTGGAAACACATAAAAAGTCAGCGTTGCTGAGTGAGTTCTAGTTTTATAGTAAAACATACTTTTCTTCTGTTAAAACCGTCTTACATACATGCGATCACACAACATACGTACATATAGATAATCTTATTATTATCTTCATTGTTCGTTCATTAACTTTCGTTCGTGTACTGTTCATTATTAACAGTCACATTCTTTCTTGCATTCATACGTCTTTTACTTACAATCATACATTCATTACATTCGATCGTACGTTCGTTGCGTACATTCATACATTCATTTCATTCATTCGTACGTTCATTACATTCATTCATACGTTCAGTACGTTCATTCGTACGTTCATTACATTCATTCATACGTTCTGTACGTTCATTCGTACGTTCATTACATTCGGTGACATGTACCATACCCCGAATATTGTGCACTACTGCTGGTGCTGGACCTGTGGTAATCAATCACGAACGCTGTGCACTACTGCTGATCCAGTCACCTAGGGTAAGCGACAAGGATCCCATACATACATATGGTCAATCACAAAGACTGACCCCAATGTGCATCCTTCGGGGTAGCTAACCAGCACACCGTTAAGCTAACACCTGCTAGGGGTGTGCACCTCCATACATTTGCTTGCAAGCCTTTTTCTTACATTCATTCGTTCATTCATTAATGCATGCATTCATTCATCATGTTCCTCTTTCATTATCTTTCACTTTACGTTTCTTATTACTTTCGTTTCATTCATTATTCATAACACGTAAAGTCACGGAAAGATAAACACGTATCGAAAACAAGGAACATTGATATTTACAAATCATCAGTCATTACCATCATACAGGGCTACATCATACCTATCATACATACATCATGCTTATACTTGCAATACTACCTCTCTCCTCGTACACAACAGCCCTATTTGGACGATTGGACATACTTCAGTCGCATGGCCTCCATGCGACTGGATCGTGCGATTCGGCAACTATGAGAATGGGCATACAATCGTGCGAATGGACCTCCTATCATGCGAATGAACACTATGCGATTGGGCTTCTATGCGACTAAACCCTTAGTCGTGCGACTGAACAACTATGCGACTAGACTTATGCGACTGAACTCCCAGTCGCATGACCTGTCGTGCGACTGAGTCCCCTATTCGTGCGACTGAGACTCAGTCGTGCGATTGAACATCAGTCGTTCCTCAATCGTGTGATTGGCCATCAGTCGTTCCTCAGTCGTGCGATTGGCCATCCAGTCGCCTAACCCTAACTGGGCAGCGACTGGAGTTCATCCCGAACTGCAGCCGCGACATACAGCCTTCAAACTCATCCAAACTCATTTCCAGCCTAAATTACCCCTTCTAAACCTTAGGGAATCATACTAGGACATCATACAAGCACATACAAGTCCAAAATGGCACTCTAAACACATTACATACACTACACCCAAATGGGTCAAACTCATACATTTCAAAAACGGGTTTATATGTGTTCCAGCCCTAAAATCGTTTGAAAACAAGTAAATGAGGGGTCCTAGAACTCACACAAATGAGAAGAAGATGAAGAGCTTCGCTTGGACTAGTCACTCGACGAGTTTCTAGCCCGAATCACCACTTTCTCTCTTTTTCTCTTCTTTTTCTCTTCTTTCTCTCGCTGCTCTTCTTTTTGTCCGAATTTTGCAAGTGTGGGGAGGGGAGATGGCTGCCCCTTCTTTATAGCTACAGTTCAGTCGCTCGAGCTCCAGGCGACTGGACCTTCGGCCGCCTGAACACCATGCGACTGGACCTCCAGTCGTATGAGTTCCATGCGATTGAACCTTCAGTTGCCCGAACATCATGCGACTGGTCCTCCAGTCGCATGAGTTCCATGCGACTGAGCCTCAGTCGCATGACACTCCAAAAACTCAAACTTCCGGGTGTTACAAATACACCCCCCTTATTTAGGTTTCATCCCCGAAACCTGTTATTCCTCGAACAATCGTGGGTAATGCTGCCTCATTTCTTCTTCGGTTTCCCACGTTGACTCGGATCCCTTCCTGTGCCGCCACTGTACACGCAGCAGAGGAACCACTTTATTTCTCAGCCTTTTCTCCTTCCGATCGATGATCGCCACTGGTTGCTCTATATAATTGAGCCGTTCGTCTACCTCGATATCCTCCAGTGGGACAATCATATCTTCATCTGTCAAACACTTTCTCAGATGAGATACGTGGAAGGTCGGGTGAGTTCCACTTAACTCGTCTGGTAGCTCCAACCTATAGGCCACCTCTCCTACTCGGGTAATGATTCGGAAAGGGCCTATATACCTCGGGCTCAACTTGCCCCGCTTTCTAAACCGAATGATACCCTTCCATGGTGAGACCTTCAACATAACCCGATCACCCACCTGGAACTCAATCGGTCTGCGCCGTTTATCAGCATACGACTTCTGTCTGTCTTTAACTGCCTTCATGTAGGCCTTGATCCTTTCGAGCTTTTCAGTCGTAGCCTCGATCACTTCGACGCTCCCCAATTCCTTCTGACCAATATCACCCCAACAAACGGGTATCCTGCATCTCCTACCGTATAGCATCTCATAGGGTGGCATGCCAATGCTGGCATGATTGCTGTTGTATGAGAATTCAGCTAACGGTAAGTGGTCATCCCAACTTCCCCCAAAGTCAATAACACATGCCCGGAGCATGTTCTCTAAGGTCTGAATGGTCCTTTCCGACTGACCATCAGTTTGAGGATGATAGGCCGTGCTAATATGTAACCTCATCCCCATGGCATCATGGAATTTCTTCCAGAATTTGGATGTAAACCGGGTGTCACGATCAGAAACAATCGACACCGGTACACCATGACGAGTCACAATCTCCTTGATGAAAAGATCGGCCAACCTCGCGGATGAATATGTCTCGCGCATCGGTAGGAAGTGAGCACACTTCGTCAGACGATCCACAATCACCCATATAGCATCATACCCTTTCGGGGTACGTGGCAGCTTCGTGATGAAATCCATGGTGATGTGCTCCCACTTCCATTCCGGTATATCCAAAGGTTGAATCTTTCCATACGGCTTCTCGTGCTCGGCCTTCACTTGCAAACAAGTAAGGCATTTACTCACATACTCCACCACATCACGCTTCATACCCGGCCACCAATGGTCTTTCTTCATGTCTTGATACATCTTCGTCGCACCGGGATGAATGGAGTATCGAGTCTTGTGAGCTTCATCCATGATCTTTACCCGTAGATCCCTAAAACGAGGAATCCACATACGCCCGAATCGGGTTCTAACGCCAATTGTGTTTTCACCCAATTCCGCGACCAGTCCTCTCATTCTTTCAGAGTTAAGATGATCTTCTTTCAGTGCCTCATCTTGAAACTCCTTAACTTGCTTCATCACGTCTGAGGTCATAATCAGTTGGTACGCCTTCACCCGAATCGGCTCGGGCCTCTCTTTTAGGCTAAGGGAATCCGACACCACATTGGCCTTGCCCGGATGGTAATGGATTTCACAATCATAATCCTTTATAAGCTCCAACCATCGCCTTTGCCTCATATTCAAATCCTTCTGCTCGAAGAAGTACTTCAAGCTCTTGTGGTCGGTGAAGATGGTGCACTATGTCCCGTAGAGATAGTGCCTCCAAATCTTTAATGCAAAGACCACAGCTGCTAGCTCCAAGTCATGAGTAGGATAGTTAACCTCATGAACTTTCAACTACCGGGATGCATAGGCTATAACTTTTCCCCTCTGCATTAACACGCACCCCAATCCCGAATAGGAAGCATCAGAATAAACCACCAGATCTTCACTTCCATCGGGTAATGACAGAACAGGAGCTTGGGTCAATCTCATTTTCAACTCTTCGAACGCCTTCTCTTGAGCTTGACCCCATACAAACTTTACATCTTACCGGGTCAGCTTGGTTAGTGGAGAAGCGATTTTGGAGAAGTCTTGAATGAATCTTCTGTAATAGCCCGCCAAACCCAAGAAACTTCGGATCTCAGATGGCGTCTTTGGAGACTTCCATTGCATCACCGCTTCCACCTTTGCCGGATCAACCATATTCCCCCCGGATTGACCACGTGACCCAAGAACTAAACTTCACGCAACCAGAATGCGCATTTGGAGAATTTAGCATACAACTTCTCCCTTCTTAACGTCTCCAGAACCTCTCGAATATGACCGGCATGCTCAGTCTCGCTCCTTGAATAAATCAGGATATCATCGATGAACACAATCACTGATTTATCCAACATCGGCCGACACACCCGGTTCATCAGATCCATAAAAGCAGCTGGCGCATTGGTCAAACCAAAAGACATGACAAGAAACTCGTAGTGACCGTAGCGCGTGCGAAAAGCTGTTTTAGGGATATCCTGCTCTTTCACCTTCAGTTGATGGTAGCCTGATCGAAGATCTATCCTTGAAAACCAACTGGCACCCTGAAGTTGATCAATCAAATCATCGATTCTCGGTAAGGGGTATCTGTTCTTCACTGTCAGCTTGTTTAACTCACGGTAGTCGATACACATCCTCATACTACCGTCCTTCTTCTTTACAAATAGGACCGGAGCACCCCAAGGTGAGATACTCGGTCTAATGAACCCCTTATCTAGCAGCTCTTGCAACTGCTCCATCAACTCTTTCATTTCCATCGGGGCCAATTGATACGGTGCTTTGGCAATAGGTTGGGCTCCTGGTATCAGATCAATCTGAAACTCAATCTCTCGGTCAGGTGGCACTCCCGATAAGTCTTCGGGAAACACATCTGGAAAGTCACACACAACAGGGACATCAGACAGTTGTGGTGTTGGTGTTTCCACATCCTTTACATAACATAAGAAGGCGCTACATCCACGCCTCATACATTTTCCCGCCACCGCCATTGAGATCACCTTCGGAATCGTCGTAACCCGATCCCCATAAACAGTTACCGAACTCCTGTCAGGCGCTATCAAACAAATCATCTTCTTTCGACACACTATATTCGCCTTGAAGTCCGCCAACCAATCCATCCCAAGCACCAAATCAAAACTACCCAAAGTCATCGCAAATGGTCTAACCAGAAATTTGTGGCCCTCTAATTCCACATCACAACCCTCTATCACCTCGGAAATCCTGGTAGACTTACCTATCGCAGTTTCTACATCAAACGGTACATCCACACGTCTACTACTAACAGGCAGTTTGGCACAGAAAGCAGCAGAAATAAAACTTCTACTAGCACCCGAATCAAAAATACAGAGGCTAAAGTTTGGTTCACGAGAAACGTACCGGACACAACATCAGGGTCCGTCCTAGCCTCTTCCTGCGTCATCGTGAGTGCCCTGGCGCTTGCTTTCGATCCTTCATTCCCCGTCTTCTTCACACCGGAACTCTCAGACCTCGGCTTCTTGCAGTCTTTATTCATATGACCACTCTCCCCACAGTTGAAGCACCTCATGCCCTTACACTCTCTAGCCATATGACCAGGCTTCCCACACTTAAAGCAAACATTCAGCCCCAGTCTGCACTCCCCACCATGTTCCTTTCCACATTTACCACACCTTTTCGGTCCCGTACCCAGTGTGGCTGCACGGCGGTCATCCACCCGTGCCTTTTTGTTACTTGTCGAGGCATCACCCCGACCAAACCTCTTTCCGTTCCAATTCCTGTCACCACCCTTCCTATTACCATCAACCACCACCACCACTGCCCTTTCATCATACAGTCTCCCTGCCAAGTCCACCGCCGACCTAAAGGTGATTGGTCGGGCGGCGATCATATGCCTGCGAATATCTACCGGCAACCCTGTATATACCTCTTGATCTTTCATGTCAAAGGAGTCACCTGATCCGGCACCATACGTGCCATTTCATTGAACTTCGTGGTGTACTGTTGGTGGGTCATCGTCCCCGCCTCCAGCTGCAGGAACTCTCTCTCAACTTTATCCATCTCCCGATGAGGACAGAACTCCTCAATCACCAACCTTTTCAGCTCGGAGCACTTCATTCTTCCAATAGCCCTGCTACCCTCGGCTTGGACTATGTTGTCCCACCAGCATAGAGCCGAATCCATGAAAGAGTGGGTAGAGAACTTCACCTTTTGGTCCTCCCGGCACTCACTGATATCGAGGACACCCTCCATTTCTCTCACCCATCGATGAGCAGCAGAAGCAGTGCCATTACCGTCAAAAGTAGGGGGCTTGCACCTCATAAACGCCCCGTAATTACAGCCTCGCGCTGTCTCATGCACAGGCTCCTCCTCTTCTTCCTCTTCATCATCAGAAAGAACTGTTTCCGGCCCTGCTTGCTCCTGCCTTCCTGAGGACCTGTTCCTCTCTTTTCTTTCACCTTCCCGGACAACCTAATCACTTCGGACACCACAGATGGTAAGATCGTCTGCATGACCTGATGCACCTCTTCAACCACTGCCTCTTTTACCGAGGCTCTCAAATTGGCGCTCTCGTCCACACCCTCCTGATGAGGGGTCTCGGTTTGTTCATGAACCACTTTCTCCACCCTAGGTCTTCCTCTTATGACCCGCGTTTCAGCACCATGTCCACCACCACCTCCACCCCGTGAAGCCTTAGAAGATCTACCACCAGCCATTCTCTATCACTCACTGAAAGATTCAAACACCGACACGGTCATTCAAGGGAATAGCTCAGTTTATGTCAAGTATAGTAAGTCTCTAATTACAGTGGCCAGTTGTGATTAGCCACTCACTTTACTCTTCGTACCCCGAGCATTACCTGTCCTGACTACATTAGTATCTAAATCTAACAGTACACATAAACACATAGCATGCGCACATACTAGCAGTTATCATTAAGAAAATACCTGATGGCATGAAGCTATTCAGACTGGCATTCCTTCCCTTTCTGTCCCATTCTCAGTTTAAGTTAAGGTTTATTTTAAAAAAAATTTACCCGTTTCACTTAAACTTTGGCTCTGATACCAACTTGTAAGGCCCCGTTCCCGGGCACCTCACATTTGGTCATTCATCGCACATAATTCATACTATTATTTAAATTATCGCAGCGGAATCAATAAAATAACTTTTCATTTTCAATATAAATGCTTTTGCCAGTTAATACAATGTTCATCAATTACAAAAATATATATTGTTGTATTACATCACAAAAGCATTAATCAAAAGAATGCCATCCCAAAAGAGCTGAGTAGCCGCCTCGTGCCATCCTTAGCAACACTACCTGTCATCTGGAAACACATAAAAAGTCAGCGTTGCTGAGTGAGTTCTAGTTTTATAGTAAAACATACTTTTCTTCTGTTAAAACCGTCTTACATACATGCGATCACACAATATACGTACATATAGATAATCTTATTATTATCTTCATTGTTCGTTCATTAACTTTCATTCGTGTACTGTTCATTATTAACAACAACATTCTTTCTTGCGTTCATACGTCTTTTACTTACAATCATACATTCATTACATTCGATCGTACGTTCGTTGCGTACATTCATACATTCATTTCATTCATTCGTACGTTCATTACATTCATTCATACGTTCAGTACGTTCATTCGTACGTTCATTACATTCATTCATACGTTCAGTGCGTTCATTCGTACGTTCATTACATTCGGTGACATGTACCATACCCCGAACATTGTGCACTACTGCTGGTGCTGGACCTGTGGTAATCAATCATGAATGTTGTGCACTACTGCTGATCCAGTCACCTAGGGTAAGCGGCAAGGATCCCATACATACATATGGTCAATCACAAAGACTGACCCCAATGTGCATCCTTTGGGGTAGCTAACCCGCACACCGTTGAGCTAACACTTTCCAGGGGTGTGCACCTCCATACATTTGCTTGCAAGCCTTTTCTTATATTCGTTCGTTCATTCATTAACGCATGCATTCATTCATCATGTTCCTCTTTCATTATCTTTCACTTTACGTTTCTTATTACTTTCGTTTCATTCATTATTCATAACACGTAAAGTCACGGAAAGATAAACACGTATCGAAAACAAGGAACATTCATATTTACAAATCATAAGTCATTACCATCATACAGGGCTACATCATACCTATCATACATACATCATGCTTATACTTGCAATACTACCTCTCTCCTTGTACACAACATCCCTATTTGGACGATTGGACATACTTCAGTCGCATGGCCTCCATGCGACTGGATCGTGCGATTGGGCAACTATGCGAATGGGCATACAATCGTGCGAATGGACCTCCTATCATGCAAATGAACACTATGCGATTGGGCTTCTATGCGAATAAACCCTCAGTCATGCGACTGAACAACTATGCGACTGGACTTATGCGGCAGCGACTGGAGTTTATCCCGAACTGCAGCCGCGACATACGGCCTTCAAACTCTTCCAAACTCATTTCCAGCCCAAATTACCCCTTCAAAACCTTAGGGAATCATATTAGGACATCATACAAGCACATACAAGTCCAAAATCACACTCTAAACACATTACATACACTACACCCAAATGGGTCGAACTCATACATTTCAAAAACGGGTTTATATGTGTTTCAGCCCCAAAATCATTTGAAAAGAAGTAATTGAGGGGTCCTAGAACTCACACAAACGAGAAGAAGATGAAGAGCTTCGTTTGGACTAGTCACTCGACGAGTTTCGAGCCCGAATCACCACTTTCTCTCTTTTTCTCTTCTTTCTCTCTTCTTTCTCTCTTCTTTCTCTCGCTGCTCTTCTTTTTGTCCGAATTTTGCAAGTGTGGGGAGGGGAGATGGCTGCCCCTCCTTTATAGCTACAGTTTAGTCGCCCGAGCTCCAAGCGACTGGACCTTCGGCCACCTGAACACCATGCGACTGGACCTCCAGTCGCATGAGTTCCATGCGATTGAACCTTCAGTCACCCGAACATCATGCGATTGGTCCTCCAGTCGCATGAGTTCCATGCGACTGAGCCTCAGTCGCATGACACTCCAAAAAGTCAAACTTTCGGGTGTTACACTCTGATACTAATGGTGACGAGTCATCTCATCCAAGTCAAATAAGCCACATAGACATTTGATTCGTTCTTTTATCGAACTGACACCTGGTCGTAAGAAAAGTGTTGGACCTTCTATATCATCTTCCTCCATTCCACCTATAAGTAAAGAGAGACCATCTGATTTTGATTATGAGCCCAAGATTCCATTGATGAGAAAGGAATCTGCTCAGGAAGTCAGAACCGACGTTGGCAGTTCTCACTAACACATTATTCTATAAACAAGATATCCAATCATTCTTGAACTAATAGCTCAATTTGTATCATCTCTAGAAACTCAATCATTCTCTCATTCTCATGATCAACCGTCATCATCCACGGATTGTATTCGGCTTAAGAAACTCAATCATGATGTTTCTCACTTACAGTTTCAATAGTTTGTAATGATCAATAGATTGAGTCATTAAAGAAAGGAGTGGGATATCTCATGACTCAGATGACTACTTAGCAAGAGATTGTGACCAATTTTATGAAGTTCGTAGATCAACTAACCAAGGACTATTTACTCAACTGTAAGATGCCAACCTCCTTAAAAATATATGATGTTTTGATCCAAAAGAAGTGGATGTCAGTATTGAAGATTCTAATATGCCACTACAAAATCAACCTATCATGATAATAAAGAAACAAGTGCAAAACCTGATAAGCCAATAAGTGAAGCTATTGACGCTAGTGCAAAAACTATTCTAGCCGCTAAGACTTCTACACATATGATTATAAATCCACTGAATTAAAAACATAAATTATGAGGATTCCCAGGACCTAAGAAGCTGATGTTCAAGATCCAATTACCAGGACTCAGACTTATGAAACAACCAAAAAACTCTTGATCTAGAGCAAATCACAAACACTAAGTTAGCCATTATTGTTCACCCAAATCCCCAAGCTGAGAAGCTAGTGGAAGTAAAGATAAAATATGTTATGGGTAAGGCTAGCTCAATAAAAGAGCGGGGAAAGGTCGTCATTGGTAAGTTTACTATAATTCTAGATGCGCTTGATAGTGACTTTGAAGAGGATCCTGAGTTAGTGAAGTTAAACTTTTGATTGTACCTGTGAAAAGGGAATAAAAGCTTTCAATTGAGATAAAAAGTACAAGTGTTACGGTACACTAGCTCTTTCGATGTAATGGAACAATTTTTATGTCCCAAACAACCTTTCGATTGGGTAGCCTTAAGTCTTTAAATCTTCAAGTGATCTTTTTTAATAAGGATTAACATAAAATGTATTTATCTACAAAAATCAATAATATGAGCGAAGAACATCCATCTACAACCTAAACTCCATCATACTCATTACAAGCAAATCAATAAATACTTGGTTATCAATATAAAATGTGCAAATAACTTGAATATCCTTATGAATACCAATGAAATAGTATCCAAGATTTAAAGATTATAAAAACCTTGATATGAATCAAGATTAAAGAGCCAATGATACGAGATGTGGGTCGTAAATAGTTATCAAAAGGATAAACCAGATAAATATACATACATACACAGGTGGAATCCATATGTATATGGGGTGTAATCACTAAAATATACTTGATACATTAAGAAATAACAAGCAGAATACATAAATGAAAAACTATAAGGTCCAAGCATAATGAAATACTGAAAATACATAAATTCACTCTGATATATTGTTATAATCTAATGTTAATGCATACAAGAAACAACAACAACTAAGAGCTATTTATAATGAGTACTGATGCATCTAAAACTTAATCCTCCAATTAAAAGTATAGTTTCGATCACTAGTTACTTTTGATTAGAGTGTACCTTTGATTGGCATGTACTCAATCAAAAGAGATTACATCAAAATGACCTAAAAATATTTATAACATAAATCTTTATCAAAATATAAGATGTGAAAACTACCTCCACTTTACATCATTCCACCTAGTTCTCCCCTATACACTAGTTCCTAACCCGAAAAATCATAATGAAGATGTTACTCTTTACCATGTAGCCGTTCTACCATTCATTGAACCATAAAAATGATTCTAGACCACAGACATCCGTAAGGCATAATGTCATGCAACAAGAGTTTGTTGCATTTGTACATGACAAAGCATGGTCTCTTAAACTTTCAAACTTAGACCGTAACCTCATAAGTTGCAAATGAGTCTTTCGTAGTAAATTTGAACCCGATGGCTTTGTTGATTGCTTAAAAGCTTTCTTAGTTAGTCAAGACTTTGATTAATGACCCATGTTAGACTACATTAAGATATTTGATCGATATCGTGTGGTCAATTAAAAATATTAATTAAAAAGTGGCTAATCACCCTTAATAATAAATGGTAATAAGGGTGTCAAATCCACAGGGAATTATAGAAAAATGATAGTAACGATAAACTTAAGAATACTAAACATTGAAAATTGAATTTCTTGATTAATTGAATTAAAAAATAATTTAAATTAACAAAGTAAAAGTTTAAGATTTTAAAAACCTGGGGAAAAAGCAATCCTCTATAAAGTTAATTTTTCAAGAATCTTGGTGAAAAAGCAATCCCCTTCAGGATTACAATTTGGCAAACTTATGCTATTTAGTGAAACCAATTGAGAAGTAATTCATGGTGACCAACACATGATAAGATCTAAGTGATAGTTAGGTCTAAAATTTTAAAGACTTTATACACACAATCACTAATTTGAATTATATACCCTAATTCTAATAATCAATCACACAATGATTACAGAAAACCAAAGTTATAGAAAACTAAAATTAGGCTTAAATATAATTAAATTGTTTAAATAATCAAATCATGAATTAAATCCAATAGAACTTAAAAGGTTTAACATCCAATCTCAAAACTAGGTTACAAACTAACAAAAACAAAAACTTGCACAAACCCGTCCCCCAAAGTGAATTACAATTGATTTAGCTTACATCATCATCGATTCTTGCACACAATTGTAATTGATCATGTGAATCCAGATGAACTTGATGTTAGAAAGCTTTAGAACGGTGAAAGATGGTTACTTTTCGTCCTTGATTGCAGTCTATAGAGGTGCATTCGTTCTAGGGTTAATCCCTACATAATACCTCTAAAATTATGCCAAAATCCACCAAAATGTGGCGCTCGACGTTTGTGGCGCCACCAATGGCATCAATTGGGCTTAAATATATAGTCCAACATTGGAAACTGACGATAATGGCGTCGATAGCTCCCACCCCACAAAAACCTCGATTTCCCTTATAATTTTTCGAGATCTTTCCGTCGATAGGTCATGGATCCCGTAACTCTTTTCCTATTATATGTTATACATGTTTTAACTTACCATGGTCTTGCAACTTCTCTTTTACATTTCTTCACCTCCCGAGCTCTAATTTTCCTCCCATCACTTCTAACTTTTTCGTATATAGCTTTTTTAACCTACAAATACAATATAATCTTAAAAGTAACTCTATTTCTTATAAATTAACACGTAAAACACAAAAATAAAGCTTTTAAACATTGAATTTTCATCACCCAATCATAATCTCCACACTAACCTTTTTCTTGTCCTCAAGCAAAACTCAATTTTAATTTATGAACCTGTCATTGTGAATACACATTACTAATTACTTATTCAAGTTCATTTAAGATCCAAGTTCAAACCCTTATTCAAAAACTTCATCGTTTAATAGATAATGTGCTTTTGATTTTGATTCGCACGCACACACCCCTCTAAATAGTTCACTTCTCTCGATTTAGATCTGGACCAATAAATTGTACTAGTATAACCACTAAATAACCAAATATACCATCTTACTAGCATAGGCTCGTCTAGTAATCACGCCTCCACCAACATACATAGACTTTACAAATATCTAAAGGACTTACAGGCTTTGTTGGACCGAAAGAACCAATGAGCCTGATCAGAAAAACCTTTAAGTCCCACTGACATCACAACAACTGCTGAAGGCTTCATCAGCTGATGACAACAACTGAAGACTTTATCAGCTGAAGTTCAAGTATTGAAGACTACATCAGCTGAAGTTCAAGTACTGGAGACTTTATCAGCTGAAGTTCAAGTACTGAAGACTACATCAGCTGAAGTTCAAGTACTGAAGACTACATCAGCTGAAGTTCAAGTACTAAAGACTACATCAGCTGAAGTCAAGTGCTGAAGACTTCAGAAGTTATCACAACAGCTGAAGTAGTACTCTTCAGTTGTTGTGATGGTTTTTCTGTTCAGTAGTTTTCTTTCAGTAGTTTACTTATTGTAAAACGTCTGAAGAGCCTGTTCTTCAGACATTGTAGTTCAGTAGTTGTAGTAGTTATGTTAGTTTACACTTAGCTTTTGTAAGAAGATGTCAGCTGTTGTTAGACATCTTCAGTTGTTTAGTTATCTTTCAGTAGTTGTTGTAATAACGGTAAGATGTCACTATCAAGTGACATCAGCTGACGTCACCTTCCTTATAAAAGGGAGTCTGACCTAATTTTGTACATGCCGAAGCGTGTGATTGAATGAAATATTCCTTTTTGTAGAAATACTTTCTCTCTCTATAACCATACTGTTCCATTGCATTATCATTTATGTTCTTGCTTGAATTTGTCTAATTCTTATATAATTCCGCTGCAAATCCTAATCTAATTGATCAAACGAGGTCTGAGATCCTTTCAAATGGTATTAGAGCCGGTTAATCATTGATCCATTTAACAATTGATCATTGAAACTGCTCTTTTGATATCTACGTTTGATCGAATTAGCAAATTTGCAAGAATCGGTTATAGAGTTTGAGTTTCTGTTGCTTCCGGTCAATTAATCTGAGGTTCTACATGGTTTTGAGCTAGATTTGTTGAATATACTTTGAATTTGCTTGAATTTGTGAAATGTCGACACCAATCAATGATCCTCACAATACTGGCTCCTCAACAAAGCCTCCGATGTTTGTTAGGAGTGAGTATAACATATGGCAATGACGTATGCTCCATCACCTGTCTATCAACAGCGCAGGATGTTGGAAATCTGTGGTGCATGGACCATACAAGCCTATGGTGAGTACTCCGGAAACAAATGAGAAGGTTCCGAAGAGACCTGATCAGTATTCGGATGAAGATCTAAAGCTGTTCGAAATTGATGCTAAAGCCCATGGAATTCTGGCCATGGCACTGCCTAATGAAATCTATTCAGGGCTTATGCATCATGAAACTGCTCATGACCTCTGGGTTGCTTTGAAAGAACAATTTGGAGGAACTGATGAGGTCTTGGCAAATACTAGGGAAATCCTTGCTAAGCAATATGAGACATTCTCTCATAGGAAGGGTGAGTCTCTGACTCAACAGTTTGAGTGATTTTCCTGTTTGATTTTTGAGCTGAAAATGGTCAAACAAGAATATACAAACAGCCAGATGATCAACCGATTCCTCAGATCCCTGCCTGAGAGATGGGACACATACACTATTGTCCAACGCTCCAGTGCAAATCTGAGCACTCTATCTCTCACCCAACTTCATAGGAAACTGCTGACATTTGAAAGAGAGATAGAACAGAAAAGGAAGTTGTCTTCATCTAGAAAGCTCACTGATGACTTTGTATCAGGCAATACTGTACTGATAGGTCAGGGGTCGGAGTATGCTGCATCAGAAGGTTCCTATGATGAGCATATTGATTTCTCTACTAACATTGGAGAACATGCTTTTGTTGGTGTGGATGGTAGTTCAGGTGGTAGTGGTGATAATTTGTGCTTTTTAATGGAGGACTTGAAAGGAATTCCGGATGATGATCTGGAAGAGATGAATATTTTGAGCCAAATGACAATGATCAATATCAGATCTCAAAAGTTCTACAAAAGAACTGGTTGGAAATTCCCAGGTCTCTCTGGCAAAACCAAAGTTGGTTTTGACAAGAGCAAGTTGGGGTGTCACAAGTGCCATAGGCTTGGACACTTTGCAAGAAAGTGTAGATCATCTGGATCTAACTCATCTGCACCCTTTGTGACCTTCCCAGGTAATAGCTCATAAAACAAAGGGCAACATTCCACCAGTTCTGGTCATCCATCACAAGCTCAATCATCACCTGCATATTTTGTTCCTTAAAGTCCTATGCCATATCATTACCCCTGCTTCTACATGCCTCAGACAAGTCAGGTTCAACCACCCATTGCTCAACAACCACATGCCCTTCCTGAGCCTCAACCATCTCAATCTCATCAACAATCTCAATCTCAACCATATCACAGCTTTTTCACCCTTGGTGTTGTTGACTGGAGCAGTCTACCAGATGATATGTCTGGTCATCATGAACAACTGTTCCCTGGTGCTAGTCAACATGGTGGTGATAATCCTTTTGGAAATCTTGCTCTCATGGCCCTGGAGTCTACTGATAATTCAACCTCAAATGCTTCAACATCACAGGTATCTTCAGAGGCCAAGGCCAAGTTATGTTCTGAATCATGCATAGCCACATTTGCATCTATTAGAGAAGCAAATGTAGCTTTAATTAACAAAAATCTTGAGCTAGAGAATATAATTTCCAAAAGAAAAGCTGAGTTTGAGTCTGTGCTAAATGAAAAGAATGATGAGATTTACAAATTAAAATGTCAAATCACTGATGATAAGGCTAAGGAAGAGGTACTTTTAGAGAAGTATAAGGACCTCAAAGAAACTCTTGCATCTACCCAGTAGAGTGTGAACGCTGGGTAACTTCCTGCAAGGGTTTTGAAATGCTTCTCAGCAAGCAATCAGCTTCCAATGTGAAGTTTGGAATTGGTTATAATCACACTGCTCCTCCTACAGATTTTACTCCCAGGTTAGAAGTAGAATCTGAAGGAGAAAGCAATAACCATTCCACCTCATCATGTGATTCATCCTCTGATATTGCACCAAAATTAGAGGATGAAGTCAGCATTAATACCTCATAAAACCAATCAGCTGATATTGATACAGTTGAGAGGTCAAATGCTGACAGTCACGTGATCAAGAAAGAGTTGATCACTTCAGGTGTTGTCTCACATAGTACTGAAAGTACTGAAGAGCAAGTTACAACACCTGAAGAACTAACCCAAACTACTGAAAGTAGAAAGGGTCTGAAAACTGCTGAAGAATCTATCAGGAAGTCTGCAAGTACTGAAAGGAAGAAAACTGCAAGTACTGATAGAAAACTACTGAAGAACAACTCTTCAGTAGTTAAGAATCCTTCAGTACTTACCACAAGTACTGAAAGGAAGAAAATATTGAAGAATAAATCTTCAGTAGTTTCATCTTCTTCAGCAGTTGATTATCAAAAGATGAAGAAAAAGCCATGTGAAATATGTGGCTTATTCAATCATCTCACAGATGATTGCTGGTATAGAAAGGGTTCCAAACTCAACCAAGATAAGAACATTAAAAATAAAATTAACAAAATGAAAGTTGAGTTTGAAACCAAGTTTGTACCAGCAGTATCTCAACCTGAAACCCCAAAATCCTTCAAGAAATCCAAAAAGAAGGAAGGGTTTAATCAGGAAACAGCTGATGGTGTTCACAGGAAGATGGTGCAACACAGGAATCCATCAAAAGCAAGCACTGATGTGTCTGATGAGCTGAAGGCTTTAGCAAACAATCAGACACAACTTGTTATGATGGTTCAACATCTATTGGGGAGAGTCAACCAAATAGATGTTCCTATGATTAACCACAGAAAAGGAAACCTAAGCCTAAAACAAAGGAACCCTTTTCTGCACCATCTCCCTCACCATAGGCTGCAACTCATGACAAACCAGTTAGTGTGAAATCTGTTGATGTAAACAGACCCAAAACCAAAATGGTTTGGGTCTCAAAGCTAACTAGTTTATTGTAATGAATGCAGGGTTCTTCACATGCCAAAGAAGCATCTGGTATGTGGACAGTGGAGGATCCATGCATATGACAGGGAGCAGCTCTCTTCTTAATGACTACTCTCAAGGAAAGAAGGGGTTTGTTTCTTTTGGTAATAATGGTAACACCCTCAATGTCATAACAATATAATATAATAAGGAGGGTGCTACTAGTTGGGTTATTATAACAATTCAGAGACTACAAACGCAGCGGAACTTTACATATATTAAAACTGTTTACATCATTAACAATATTTACAAGACTTTAACCATCATTCAAAACTTGGTTAAAGCTTTAAGTACTTCATTCCCAAAGCCCAACTTTTGTGGCCAGTATCGTACATCATAACCGGAAGCTAATTCTGTGGGGGACCATCACGAGCACCTCTATTACTACCTGGCATGCATTAGAAAACAAACACAAAATCAGATATACTGGTGAGTTCTAACATACACCACATTTCAATAGTAACAATTCATTAACTGTTACCACACCGAATGATTCACACACACATTTATCAGTCCATTTATTTATCCCAGTATTGATATGCATATCGAATACCCACAAGGTATTTATGGACATTTTTATTCAATTTTAATTTGGTGGGTGAAACCTCCACCTCGCGCGTTGACGGGTCAAACCTCCGTCTATAATTGGCGTTGACGGGTCAAACCTCCGTCTATAATTTGGTGGGTCAAACCTCCACCTCGCCATTCACCACAATTTACCACTTTCAACTCATTTTCACATCTTTGTTTATTTATATGCATGCCAGTGCCCGATTTTATCAAACAACATTTATCAAACGGCATTAACACATAAAAGGGCAATTAGAACTCACCTTAATGTTTCCAACAAGTGGTTATCAATCCAATTATGATAGGGCAGCTAAAACTTCTCTCTCTCAAAGCAAATCTAAAAAAATAACCCTAACTTAGTCAAATTTTCCCTAGCTGACCACTTCACACGACTAGGGCTATGCGACTGGACTCATTCGTACGATTGAACATGCGACTGAGCTTAGTCGTACGAATGGACCATACGACAGAGGTGCGAATGAGCTATAAAAGGGTTTGTGCGAATGACCTCCTTTCGTGCGATTGATTCATGTGATTGAACTTCAGTCGCACGTTTGAACAATGCGATTGACTCAGTCGCACGAATGGGTCATGCGACTGGGCTCATTCGCCTGAAACGGATCATCAGCTGTGTTCTTGACGTATTTGATCCAAAAACACGATTTTTAACCGTTCAGATTATACCATATTCATAACAGAACCTGTATACTTCATTTACAACCGTTTCGGGTCCTTATTTCATCAAATTTCACAAAACTAGGGCCCGAACCTTCACTTTTCCGTTTAACAGAAAGATTGAACAGGAACTCTGATTAAAACATGTTTTTGGATCAATTCCCACCACCCACACAGCTTAACATATTTAAAAAATTTGATCCGTACCAAGCGAAACTTACCTAAACGGAGCTAGTTTGATCGATTTTGGAAAGAGCAGGGTGTTTGGGTTCGAAGGGAACAAGGGAAGAATGTTACAGCAGATAAAATCTGCTTTTCAACCCCTTAACCGCCCTACTTATCCTTCATGCCTATTTTTAGCCGACATACTCAATCGCACGACTGGCTTATTCGCACGACTCAATCGTGCGATTGAGCCCATACGCTCGTCCTTCGTGCGATTGAGCTTCATTCGCTCGTATGGCATGCGACTGAACCCTAATTTTAATCAAATAAATAAATTTTGAACTTTTGGATGTTACAAGTCTACCCACCTTATTTAGGGTTTCGTCCTCCAAACCCGACTAAAACAAATAAGGGTAGTTCCGTCTCATCTCTTCTTCTGGTTCCCAGGTTGACTCAGATCCTTGGCGATGTGCCCACTGCACCCGGACTAAGCTAATGCTTTTATTTCTAAGTTTCTTCTCCTTACGATCCATAATGGCCACAGGTTTTTCAACATAATTGAGCTTCTCATCAACCTCAATATCATCTAATGGTACGTATTGAGTTTCATTAGCTAAACATTTCCGTAACTGAGAGACGTGGAAGGTTGGATGAATAGCACTTAATTCTTCTGGCAAGTCCAACCTATACGCCACGTGCCCTACTTTCTCTATTATTCGGAAAGGTCCAATAAAACGTGGACTTAGTTTGCCCCTCTTTCTAAATCGAATAATACCTTTCCATGGAGAAACTTTTAACAAAACGAAATCCCTAACTTTAAATTCCAATGGTTTTCTTCGACGATCTGCGTACGATTTCTGCCTGCTTTTCGCTTCTCTAATATGATTTCTGACTACTTCAAACTTTAACATTGTTTCTTCAACTATTTCACTATTCCCCAATTCACGTTGCCCCATGTCTCCCAAATAAAGTGGAGTTCTGCACTTTCTTCCGTACAACATCTCAAACGGGGACATTTGAAGGGTAGCTTGATAACTGTTGTTGTATGCAAATTCGGCTAATGGAAGATGATTATCCCAGCTACCTCCAAAATCAATACTACATGCCCGTAGCATATCTTCCAATGTCTGAATAGTTCTTTCACTTTGACCATCTGTTTGGGGATGATAGGCTGTACTAAAGTAAAGTCTAGTTCCCATGGCTTCGTGAAATTTTCTCCAATACCTAGAAGTAAATCTAGCATCTCTATCAGACGTGATACTTTTCGGAACTCCATGCAATCTAACTATTTCTTTAGTAAAGATATCAGCTAGCCTTTCTACCGAATAAGTTTCCCGTATTCGTAAAAATAAAGCACTCTTGGTTAGCTGAACTACCACTACCCAAATAGTATCATAACCTTTTGGTGTACGGGGCAACTTCGTTATAAAATCCATAGTCAGATCGTCCCACTTCCAAACTGGAATAGCTAATGGCTGCAACAATCCATAAGGTTTCTGATGTTCAGCTTTTACTTGGGCACAAGTCAAACATTTATTTACATACTGCATCACATTAAATTTTATCCCTGGCCACCAATAATCATGCTTTAAATCTTGATACATCTTAGTCATGCCTGGGTGAATGGAGTATCTAGATTTATGAGCTTCATCCAGTACCTTATCGCGTAAAGCCAACGGAACCCACATTCGACCAAATCTGGTTTTAACACCATGGCTATTTTCTTCTAAATATTTTTCTTGACCAACCATTCTTTCTTTCTTAATGTTTCCTTCTTTTAATGCTTCTAATTGGGCTTCTTTCAACTGTTGCATAAAATCAGGAGTAATCACAAGTTTATACGCCTTAATCCTAATTGGTTCGTTCTTCTCCTTTCTGCTCAATGCATCAGCATCCACATTTGCTTTTTCGGGGTGATACAAAATTTCACAATCATAATCTTTGATTAACTCCAACCATCGCCTTTGTCTCATATTCAAATCTTTTTGCTCAAAGAAGTATTTCAGGCTCTTATGATCAGTAAAGATGGTACATTTCACTCCATATAAGTAATGTCGCCATATCTTAAGAGCAAAAACTACAGCTGCTAGTTCTAAATCGTGGGTTGGGTAATTGACTTCATGGATCTTCAACTGTCTAGAAGCATAAGCAATAACTCTTCCACGTTGCATTAAAACACACCCCAATCCCTGATATGATGCATCAGAATATATTACTAAATCATCTACACCTTCCGGTATTGCTAATACTGGGGCTTGTGTCAATCGATTCTTCAATTCCTGAAAAGCAGCTTCCTGTTCCTTATTCCATTCATACTTAACATTCTTTCGAGTTAACTTTGTCAATGGAGAAGCAATTTTGGCAAAGGCTTGGATAAATCTTCTATAGTATCCTGCCAGTCCTAAGAAACTACGAATTTCTGAAGGACTTTTAGGAATTCCCCAGTTTACCACAGCTTCAATCTTTGCAGGATCCACTAATATTCCATCCGCATTCACCACATGGCCCAAAAATTGTACTTCTCTTAACCAAAATTCACATTTTGAGAATTTTGCATACAACTTATTCTTTCTTAAGGTTTCCAATACTTCTCGAATGTGACAATGTTAGGATCTCAGCCTCTAGTTTGATCAATTAGATTGTGTTCGCAACGGATTTAGCATGAATATTTTCAATTAAAGCAAGAACATAAAGAATATTGCATGCAAACCAAAAGTAGATGTAGAGAGAATAATTCTGCCTTGAAGGAATAATATTCGTTTATTTCATGTTTCGGCATGGAATACATTCAGGTCACTGCCCTTTTATAGGCAAATGACCCATACTGTGTCAGATTCCACTGACATTAAACAATTATTAAACTAACTACTGATAGAACACAACTACTGAAGATGTCATAACAGCTGACATCTTCTTACAAAATTTCCTAAGTGTTATACCTATTACAAGTACTGAAACGGAAACTACTAAAAAGCTACAACGACTGAAGAACAAACTCTTCAGTCGTTTACAACTACTGAACTATAACAGCTGAAGAACAAACTCTTCAGCTGTTGTACAAACTACTGAAATGAAAAACATAAAACTACTGAAAAGAAAATAAACCATCACAACAACTGAAGAAGACCTCTTCAGCTGTTGTGACAAACTCTGAAACTTCAGCACTTGGTCTTCAGACTTTGGTCTTCAGATGTTTCATCAGCTGATGACTTCAGTAGTTGTCATCAGCTGTTGTCTTCAGTCGTTGTCTTCAGACTTTGTGCATCAGCAGTTGTTCATCAGTTTTTCAGTTCTTCAGACTTTGATCTTCAGCACTTGTCTTCAGTACTTGAAGTCTTCAGTACTTGTGTTTATCAGTACTTTAGACTTCAGTACTTATCTTCAGTACTTTGGGATCTTCAGCTGTTGTACTTCAGTTCTTTGAACTTCAGCTGTTGATTCTTCAGACTTTGTTAGAACAGCTGATGGGAGTCTTCAGCAGTTGTTGTGATGTCATGTGGGACTTAGAGGTTTTCCTGATCTTGGCTCATTGGTTCTTTTGGTCCAACAAACTCCCCCTGAACCAATGCAGCCAAAACCTCTAATTATTTGTTGTCCCGCTTATTGTTGGCATAAAGATTGGTCTATTTCCTTCTGGATCAGATCAGAAGTTGACCCTGATAAGCACTGGCCTGGGAGAAGGTTTCAGGTATTTGTTTGGCTAAGTATGGATGGGAGCTCTGTTTTGGGGAATTGGACACAGAGCTGTTATCCCATCCATGAAACCTACCTCCCATGTACTAGCCTGTAGGATTCTCTGGTGTAGGCTCGAACAAAGATCATTTGTTCTTCTTTGGTCATTTGCCTTCAGCCCCACCATCGAACAATCCTTCACGGCCGTACATCTCTGAGACATACTTGACCTGTTTCCCATTTTTGAGCTCAACTGTTGTGATTTGCTTATAAGCAACTTCATCTGGATGTCTGCCTTCTAGCAACAAGTTGAGCTCATCTTTGCGGAAGTTCTCAAGCTTCTTATAGACTAAGCCTTTTCTAACCATCCTGTTCTCCAACATCATTTCAGGAGGTTGCTTAGACTTATAAGCTTTCTCGAACTCATCCACAATTTCCCAGGGTGTTACTACAAGAGCCACTGTGATTACTTCATCTACAATCCTCTTCATCTGGCTCTTGTATCTCACAGGAATATCTTTCTTTGTGATCCTGTGAGCCACCCTAGGATCAGGCCAAGTCCTCACTCTCTCTTTGTTATATTGGAAGGTTTGTTTGAGAGTGAAGAGTCTCAGAGCTTCTTTCTTCATATTCATGATAGAGGTAGAGGCAGCATATGCTTGGTCAATTGACTTAAGCATTTCAGCATCATGAAGCTGCTGCTGTGCCTCTTCCTCTATCTTCACCCTTACAGTGTCCATCTGTGAGGTGGGAGTGATGGTTTGGGATTTGGCTTTAGGTAAAGGGATGACTGCTGAAAGAGGCAGTCTATCCTCCTCATCCTCCTCCTCTTCTTCTTCTTGCAGCCTCAACACCCTTCTCTTCTTCTTCAAGGGTGGATCATTAGCTGCGGGTTTTGATGGTGAAGGGGTTGGTTTAGTGGGTTGTGGTTGGGTTGTTGGTGTGGGAATATTGGCAGGCACTGCTAGTAACCTAGAGATAAGGGCTGGTTTGGTCTGTTTTACTAGCAGTGTCCTGTTCCCAGCACCTGCTTCAGAGAGGGCCTCAGCGACCAGTCCCTTAGTGAAATCACCAGCCGAACAGATCTTGGTGGTTATTGCCAAGAGTCTGTCCCTGGTCCATGCCTTAACATCAAGGACTGGTCTGCCCAGGTACTTCGAAGTGAACCTACTCATAGCCTCAAGTTTCTTTCTTTCTCTTGGCTATAAATAGTCCATCGGTACTCAATCTCTTTTCTCTCCATATTCCTGATCTCTTGATCTAGCAGGCCAGTGTCCTTGTCAAAGCCTTGCCTGAACAGCTGTTCAATGACAGAGTCCATTGAACGGCTATGCTCAGCATCAGCCTCCTTGACAAGGGCTGCTAGATCAGGATCAACACTCTCCCTCACCTCTCCTCTCTTTTGATAAGTGACACTGAAATCCTTTTGGATTCCAGTCACTTCTTTTTAGCTCTCTCCTCCACCTCCCTCCCCTTCCCTTGGTCTCCTGAACCTTCTCCCTCTCAACCACCTCCTTTCTACCTACCTCTAGCTCCTCCTCTCCCCTCTTCCTCTTACCTTGCACTGAGGTCTCCCCCTTTTTGGGTGCATTGGTTGGGGTTTGACTCTCAGCAAGGGCTTTAGCAACAGCAACCTCCACCAGAGGTTGGATATGTGTGGGAAGCCTCTCATCAATGGTTTCATCACAATTTCTGTGCTTATGGGTGTGATGAGAGGCAGGGATTTCTGAAGGATAGCATCTAGCTGCTTAGGGGGTTCTGGCCCTGAGAGCTAGTGCCAGAAGCAGGGGCTGGTGGCTGAGTTTATGGGAGTGGCTCAGTGTATATGAGACCTTCGGGTGAAGGTGCCATCTGTGGGTTGGTGGTGGCAGATGGACTTCTATCTTGAGTCATTTGAGCAAGCAGCTCTTTGAGTCTGCTTATCTCATCCTCTAAGATAGTGTTGTGAGCAACTACATCATAGAAGAAGCTCAGGTTATCATCAGTGGGAGCTGGATCACCTGACCTCCTGTCTGTGTCAGGATATACATGCTCTGAGTGTGGCTCAGTAGTAGCATGTGCCCCTTTGTATTGGTACTGGGGACTTCCAGCCTCCGGATTGGATCCATCATCGGCAGTTGCCTCTGGTGAGGTCTTATTGCTTGTACCAGCTTCACCCTGCTCATGTGCTGATGCAGGGGAAGTGGCAGCCTCACCAGATTGTCCTATCTCCCTAGCCACACTGGGAGATTGGACATGTGATTCTCTGTGTTGGGGGCTCCCACCGGCACTAGTATCCACCCCCTCTTCGGTTGGAGTCTCCCCAGTTGTAATAGGTTTCTGGGGAGAGGGTGGAGTGCTCAGGTGGGTCAACACTTTGGCAATCATTAGGGTTGGACTTTGTGGGGCGGCTTCTGTGGGAGATGGACTAGAAGCAGAGTGCACATGGGGAGGGGTGTGCATTTCAATGGCAGTCTCCTCAAGTGATAAAGACCCCAGATGTGTAGGTGCCCCAGTTGTGGTTGCATCAGGCTCCTGTTGAGAGGAAACCTGTGCGGTTGTGGTGGGTGGAGTCATGGTAGCTGCTGGGAGAATCGAACCAGCAGCCACATCCTGCCTTTGTGTTGCAGGGGCATCCTCAGGGGACTCATTTTCTTGAGTAGCCTTTTTGGGCTTCTTGGCTTTTGGCTTGGTGGGGACTTTGGATTTGGAGGTGGAGGCTGTGGGTTCCTGCTGCGTGGGTTTTCGCAGCCGGCCAGCCTGTTTGAGTGTGTGGTCGGTGTTGTGCCTGGAGTATACCTCGGCTAGAACAGCCAGCTGGCTGGATGACATTATCCGAGGATACAAGAACAGTTAGAAATGGGTTTTGTGGCCATATCCTTGAGCTCCCAAAATATAAGATCAGTAAAGTTTAGGGGTTGTTTCTCAAGGATAGAATACAATACCTGTTGCCACCTTGTTGACATCTGGTCCCATGAGGAAGTTTTGGGAGCCAGACACATATTCACCATGTGGAAAATCAGTCGTTGGGGATCTGGGAAGCGTTTCTTCAACAAGGTGGTGGCTGAAAGGTTGCCCTGATAATCATTGGCAGTGAAGCATAGATCGAGGGCGCCTTTGGGGTAAGAGGTTGGGTAGGTGGCATCCTCCAGCTTTAGGGTTTCTCGAAGAGTAGCTGGAGTAATAACCACAGGGTGGTTGTTGACGGAGGACCGGAGAGAGACCTCGCCGTTATTCTCTCCGGTTTGGACGGTGATATTCGTCCAGAACTCCGCCAAGGAGTCGGTGTATATGGTGGGGTTGAGGAGGAATGCCGTCTGGTATTGTGAGTCGGTCATCAGATCGACGGCATTGTGAAACTTGGCCCAGAATGGCGGTTTGGTGAGATGAGCGACACAGTTGTGTCGAGGTTTGAGTTGCATGGCCGCCATTAATGGTGTATGGGAATTTCAGAGGTTTTTTTGAAAAGTTAGGTCAAGTGAGAATGAAAAGCTCTGAAGGTTGGGTATTTATAGGGTATGGCAAAGGCTGAAAGAAAACTACTGAAGGTTTGGTGTTAGTTATCAGTTGTTGAAACTACTGATGATGTGGTTTTAACCTTCAGTGGTTGTAACATCTGAGGACTTGGTGTTAGTCTTCAGTAGTTGAAACTACTGAAGCCTTGGTTTTGTCCTTCAGATGTTGTAAACGGCTGAAGACTTATTGTCAGTCTTCAGTAGTTATAAACTACTGAAGACCTAGTTTCATCTTCAGACGTTGTAACAACTGAAGACTTGGTGTTAGCCTTCAGTAGTTGTGAACTACTGATATCAGTAGTTGTGAACTACTGAAGACATGGTATTGCTTCAGTTGTTGTAAACAACTGAGGACGTGGTGTTAGTCATCAGTAGTTGTGAAACTACTGAAGACATGGTTTTGTCCTTCAGTTGTTTGGGTATGAAACAGCAGCTGTTGGCATCAGTTGAAGAGTAAAATTACTCATCAGCTGTTTCCGTCAAATCAGTTGTTTCATGCTGACCTCCACATTTACTCATCAGCTCTTTGGCTGACTTTCAGATGTTTCATTGACCCTTCAGCTCTTGTGAGTATTTATGCCTTCAGCTCTTGTGATCAGATGTTCACAAGTGCTGATGAAATACTCCAGAGCTGGTGAAAAATTTTGTCTTCAGTACTTGTGTAAAGTACACATCAGTACTTATGAACAAAATTTGTTCTTCAGTACTTATTTGTTTGAAAATGATACATCAGTAGTTGTAATCCACCTCACTACATCAGTTGTTTTCAACAAATAATGTACATCAGTACTTTGAAGCCTTTTAGTCTTCAGTAGTTGTGAAAATGCTGAAGACTAAATTACTCATCAGTACTTATATTTGATCTTTCGACACTAATGCTCATCAGTACTTGTGAACTGAGAGCATCAGTATTGGTCAAATTATTCTAGCTGCAGCATACCAAGCCTTAGTACCAAGTTTTGAAATGTGGCACTATCTAAAGGCTTAGTAAATATATCTGCAAGCTCATCAGCACTAGGCACAAACTTTGGATCAATCAGACCTTTTTCATAGCAATCCCTAATAAAGTGATGTCTGATTCTATATGTTTGGTCCTAGAGTGCTGGACTGGATTTTTGACAATGCAAAGAGCTGAAGCACTATCCATTAATAATGGAGTCTTAGTCTCTGTAATTCCATAATCCAAGAGTTGGTTCTGAAGCCAGAGTATCTGAGATGTACAGCTTGCAGCAGCAATGTACTCAGCTTCAGCAGTGGATGTAGCAATTGATGTTTGTTTCTTACTCTGCCAAGAAACTAAACAATTGCCTAGGAATTGGCAACCACCAGAAGTGGATTTTCTGGTGACTTTGCATCCTGCATAGTCACTATCAGAGAAAGCAACTAATTTGCTAGAATGCCCAGTTGAATACCAAAGACCTAGTGATTGGGTACCTTGCAGATATCTAAAGATCCTTTTGACTGCAATCGAATGGGATTCTTTAGGTGCAGCCTGAAATCTAGCACAAACACATGTTGCAAACATGATGTCTGGTCTAGAAGCTGTAAGGTACATCAAGGACCCGATCATACATCTGTAAAGGGTTTCATCAACCGCTTTACCTTTCTGATCTACATCTAGTTGTGTGATGCTGCTCATGGGAGTAGAACAGGGCTTACAGGTTTGTAAATCAAACTTATTCAACAACTCTTTAGTGTATTTGGACTGATGGATGAAAATTCCATCATCCCTTTGTTTGATTTGCAAACCTAGAAAGAACTGTAATTCCCCCATAGCACTCATTTCAAACTTTTGCTTCATGAGCATTGTAAATTCATCACACAACTTTAGATCAGAGGATGCAAAGATGATGTCATCTACATAAATTTGAACAAGGAGCTTATGTTTTCCCACAGTCTTGATAAGGTTTTATCAATGGTGCCTCTAGTGAACTTATTTCTAAAAGAAAAGTTGAGAGTGTCTCATACCAGGCTCTAGGAGCTTGCTTCAGCCCATAAAGAGCCTTATCAAGCTTGTACACCCAATCAGGATGTTTGTTGTCCTCAAAGCCTGGTGGTTGACACACATAAACTTCTTCTTTTATTTTTCCATATAAGAAGGCACTTTTGACATCCATTTGATAAACCTTAAGACTGTGAAAGGCAGCATAAGCTAAGAACAGTCTGATTGCTTCCAGTCTTGCCACAGGAGCAAAGGTCTCATCATAATCGATGCCTTCCTCTTGTGCAAATCCTTGGACAACCAGCCTGGCCTTGTTCTTGACAATTTGGCCCTTATCATCTGTTTTGTTCCTGAATACCCATTTGGTGCCTATTGCACACTTCCCTTGGGGTAAAGGAACAAGATCCCACACTTGCTGTTTCTTGAACTGAAGAAGCTTAAGCTGCATTGCTTCAACCCATCCATTGTCTCTTAAAGCAACATGATAGTTCTTTGGCTCTTGCTGACTGATGAAGAGAGCATAGAAGCAGAAATTGGACAATTGACTCCTGGTTGAAACTCCAGCATTGATATCACCAATGATTTGAGATGTGGGGTGATTCTTCAGCTCTTGATAGACTATAATGTCAGTGCAAGTGTTTGTAGGACTTTCAGCAGCAACAAATGGTGATGGAGATTCCTGAAACCATGTAGGAGATGGCAGCTCAAATGAAGTAGAGCTTGCAGAAATCTCATCAGCATTTGTTGTGGATGGGGCTGCTGAAGCTACAGGAGCATCAGGTTTAGTGAGCTCAGGCAGGTTGTCACTAAACCTGAAGAGGTGAGTACTGACTACATCATCATCAGTACCACCAGGTGGAGAACTGTTGACAGGCTCAACAGCTGGAGGCTGATAAGGAACATATTGCAGTATGTCCAGATCAAACAACTCCACAGGGTTTTGTGGAATCTTGTCCTTTGGAGATTCATTGAACTTAACATGCAGAGTTTCTTCAACCACTTTTGTCCTACAGTTGAAGACTCTGTATGCCTGGCAAGTTGATGAATAACCAACAAAATACCCTGCATCCACCTTACTAGCAAATTTCTGGAGTGGGTTGCTAGTGTTGAGAATAAAACATGGACACCCAAAGGCTCTAAAGAATGAAATTAGAGGAGCCAAATGATGAAGAATTTCATAAGGAGTCTTCATCAACCTCTTATTCACTAAAGTTTATTTTGTACATAGCAAGCTGTATTGACAGCTTCAGCCCAAAAGGTCAGTGGCAAACCTGAGTCAGCCAACATTGACCTTGCTGCTTCAATAAGAGTCCTGTTCTTTCTCTCCACCACTCCATTCTGCTCAGGAGTTCTAGGAATACTAAACTGCCTCTTAATTCCCTTGGACAGGTAGAAGTCATCAAGTGTGTGGTTTCTAAATTCTGTTCCATTGTCACTCCTCACACACTTGACCTGTAGGGAATACTGCTTTTCCACAAATAACACAAAGTTCATGATAGTCTTGGCTGCTTCATCCTTAGAGTGCAAGAAGAAAGTCCATACATACCTGGAATAATCATCCACAATTACCAGGCAGTATTTCTTCTTTGCCATGCTCATCACTCTGACAGGACCAAAGAGATCCATGTGCAGGAGCTGTAAGCAGGCAGTGGACTTTGGTTCTTCTATTGAAGGGAATGAAACTTTGTGTTGTTTTCCTTTTAAGCAAGCAGTGCAGTTGTTTTCACACTTGAACTCCTTCAAGGGCAATCCTCTTACTAAACCATGGCTTATCAACTGATTCATGTTCTTGAAATTAACATGCCCCAGCCTTCTATGCCATAGAATAGATTCTTGAGAAGATGCCCTGGAGAATAGGCAAGGATGGCCTTTTAGATCTATCTTTTTGGAAAGATCTAAGGCATACACTCTTCCTGTCCTGTTGGCCTTCAGGAGAGTGTATTCATCCAACACCTTGTCAATCAAATTTAGAACTTTGGATGACAGAATCCGACAGTTCTGGCTTGTGAAAAGGGCAACATGGCCTTTATCACACATTTGACTAACACTCAAGAGGTTGTACTTGAGATTCTTCACATGGTTAACATCATCAAACCTTATTTCCCCGTTGGAAACAAAGGCTCTTTCGATGATGTAACCCTTTGCATCATTGCCAAAGGAGACAAATCCCTTCTTTCCTTGAGAGTAGTCATTAAGAAGGGAGCTGCTTCCTGTCATGTGCATAGATCCTCCACTGTCTACATACCAGATGCTCTTTTGGCATGTTGAAGAACCCTGCAATCATAAGCACATGTTAGTTAGTTTTAGAGACCCAAACCTGTTTGGTTTTGGGTCTGTTCTCAACTATAGGTGCAGCACTAACAGGTGTGTTATGTGTAACAGCCTGAGGTGAAGAAGATGGTATAGAAGAGGAACCCTTTGGTTTGGACTTCCTTTTCTATGGTTTCAACACAGGAGCATCTAAATGGTTGACTCTTCCCATTAGATGCTGAACCATCATCACCAGTTGTGTCTGACTTTGTGATAAAGCTTTTAGCTCTTCAGACACACTGGAGATTGCTGATGATGGATTCCTATGTTGTATCATCTTTTTCTGAGAAACCTCAGCTGTTGCCTGAGTATTCCCTACTTTCCTTTTAGATTTAGCTTTGGGCTTAGGGATTTCAGGCTTTGATGTTGCTAGTACAAACTTGGTTTCAAACTCATTTTTCATTTTCTTTATTTGCTCTTTAATTTCCTTCTGTTGTTTGAGTTTGGAACCCCTTTTGTACCAGCAATCATCAGTAAGATGATTGAACAAGCCACATATCTCACATGGCTTCTTATTCATCTTGTGTTGATCATCAACCAAAGAAGATGAAACTGCTGAAGGCTTGTTCTTCAGTTGTTTGTTATCAGTACTAGCAGTTTTCTTCCCTTTAGTACCTGCTTTCCTGACCTCTTCTTTAGTTTTCTTCAAACCTTTTCTACTGTCAGTTTTCTTCTCTTCAGTGCTGGCAGTAGTTGAGGTTTGAACTTCAAGTGTTATCACTTGCTCTCTAGTACTTTCAGTACTTCTAGAGACAACACCTGAGTTGATCAACTTTTTGATCATGTGACAGTCAGCATTTGAACCATCAGCTCTTGTAGCATCTGCTGATTGGTTGCTGACTTCTATCTCTGATGATGCTGAATCAGAAGATAGTAGGTCACATGATGAGAAGGATTGGTTATTGCTCTCTCTATCAGATTCAACTTCTGCTCTTAAAGTGAAATCTGTAGGAGGAGCAGTGTGATTATAACCAATCCCAAACTTCACATTGGAAGCTGATTGCTTCTTAAGAAGCATTTCAAAACCCTTGCATGATTGCACCCATCGATCACACTCTACTTGGTGTTTGCAAGAGTTTCCTTGAGGTCTCTGTACTTCTCTAGAAGTACATCTTCCCTAGCTTTACCATCTTTGATTTGGTATTTAAGCTTGTAAATCTCATCATTTTTCTCTTTTAGTACAACCTCAAAATCAGCTTTTCTTTTGGAAATAGTGTGCTCTAGCTCAAGATTTTTATCTATTAAAGCTACATTTGCTTCTCTAATAGAAGCAAATGCTGCTATGCATGATTCAGAACAAAGCTTGGCTTTGGCCTCAGATGATACCTGTGATGAGGCATTGGATGATGACCCCTCAGCAGACTCAAGGGCCATCAGAGCAAGATTTCCAAAAGGACTATCACCACCATGTTGACCATCACCTTGGAGTAGTTGTTCCTGACCAGATAGATCATCTGGTAGACTACTCCAGTCAACAACTCCTGGGGTGAAGAAGCTGTGTTGTTGAGGTTGTGTTTGATGATGAGATGGGGAAGATTGAGGCTCAGGAAGAGCCTGTGGTGGTTGAGCCGAAGGTGCTTGAGTTTGACTGGACTGAGGCACGTAGTAGCAGGGGTAAGAGTATGGCATATACCCCTGAGGCACAAAATAAGCAGGTGATGCCTGTGCTTGTGATGGATGACCAGAACTGGAGGAAGGTTGCCCTCTGTGCTGTGAGCTATTGCTTGGAAAAGTCACAAAGGGTGCAGAGGAGTTAGATCCAGATGATCTACACTCTCTAGCAAAGTGTCCAAGCCTTTGGCACTTGTGACACCTCAACTTGCTCTTGTCAAAACCAACTTTGGTTTTCCAGAGAGACCAGGGAATTTCCTGCCAGTTCTTTTGTAGAACTTTTGAGATCTGATATTGATCATTGCCATTTGGCTCAAAATATCCATCTCTTCCAGATCATCATCTGGAATGCCCTTCAAATCCTCCATCAAGAAGCACCAGTTATCACTGCAGCCTCCTGAACTACTACCTACACCAACAAAAGCTTGTTCTGAGTTGGTAGAGAAATCAATATGCTCATCATAAGAACTTTCTGATGAAGCATATTCTGACTCCTGACTTATCAAGGCAGCATTGCCTTGAACAAAGTCATCAGCTAGCTTGCCAGAAGTGGACAACTTCCTCTTTTGCTCTATCTCTCTCTCAAAAGTGAGCAGTTTCCCATGAAGTTGGGTAAGAGATAGAGTTTCCAGATTTGCACTGGAGCGTAGGACAATGGTGTAGGTGTCCCATCTCTCAGGCAGTGATCTGAGGAACCTGTTGTTCATCTGGCTGTTGGAGTACTCTTGTTTGACCATCTTCAGCTCAGAAATCAAACAAGAGAACCGCTCAAACTGCTGGGTCAGAGTCTCACCCTTTCTATATGAGAATGTCTCATATTGTTGGGCGAGGATTTCCCTATTGTTTGCTAAGACCAAATCAGTTCCTCCAAATTATTCCTTTAGAGCAACCCATAGGTCATGAGCAGTTTCATGATGCAAAAGTCCTGAGTAAATCTCATTTGGAATAGCCATGGCTAAAATTCCATGGGCTCTAGCATCAATCTCGAACAGCTTTAGATCTTCGTCCGAATATTGTTCAGGTTTCTTTGGAACCTGTTCATTAGATTCAGGGACGCTCACCATAGGCTTGTATGGTCCATGCACCACTGACTTCAAACAACTAGCACTGTTGACAGACAAGTGGTGAAGCATACTTTTTTGCCATATGTTGTACTCATTCCTCACAAGCATCGGTGGCTTGGTTGAGGAACCAGTATTGTGAGGATCGTTTGTTAGTGTAGTCATCTCAGTTATTAGTCAAACTCAAGTTTAAACAAAACAAATGTAGCTCAAAACCACCAAGAGAACCTCAAGTTTTGGCCGGAAACAGCAGAATCTCTCTCTCTACATCTAATTCTTGCAAATTGCTAATTCGATCAAACTTAGAGATCAAAAGAGCAGTTTCAAATGATCAATAGTGAAATTGATCAATGATTAACCTGCTCTGATACCATTTGTTAGGATCTCAACCTCTAGTTTGATCAATTAGTTTGTGTTCGCAGCGGATTTAGCATGAATATTAGCAATTAAAGCAAGAACATAAGAATATTGCATGCAAACCAAAAGTAGATGTAGAGAGAATAATTCTGCCTTGAAGGAATAATATTCGTTTATTTCATGTTTCGGCATGGAATACATTCAGGTCACTGCCCTTTTATAGGCAAATGACCCATACTGTTTTAGATTCCACTGACATTAAACAATTATTAAACTAACTACTGATAGAACACAACTAATGAAGATGTCATAACATCTGACATCTTCTTACAAAATTTCCTAAGTGTTCTACCTATTACAAGTACTGAAACGGAAACTACTGAAAAGCTACAACGACTGAAGAACAAGCTCTTCAGTCGTTTACAACTACTGAACTATAACAGCTGAAGAACAAACTCTTCAGCTGTTGTACAAACTACTGAAATGAAAAACATAAAACTACTGAACAGAAAATAAACCATCACAACAACTGAAGAAGACCTCTTCAGCTGTTGTGACAAACTCTGAAACTTCAGCACTTGGTCTTCAGACTTTGGTCTTCAGATGTTTCATCAGCTGATGACTTCAGTAGTTGTCATCAGCTGTTGTCTTCAGTCGTTGTCTTCAGACTTTGTGCATCAGCAGTTGTTCATCAGTTCTTCAGTTCTTCAGACTTTGATCTTCAGCACTTGTCTTCAGTACTTGAAGTCTTCAGTACTTGTGTTTATCAGTACTTTAGACTTCAGTACTTATCTTCAGTACTTTGGGATCTTCAGCTGTTGTACTTCAGTTCTTTGAACTTCAGCTGTTGATTCTTCAGACTTTGTCAGAACAGCTGATAGGAGTCTTCAGCAGTTGTTGTGATGTCATGTGGGACTTAGAGGTTTTTCTGATCTTGGCTCATTGGTTCTTTTGGTCCAACAGACAAGCATGATCTCCTTCGTTCTTAGAATATATCAAAATATCATCTATAAACACAATTACCGATTTATCCAACATCGGTCTACATACCCTATTCATCAGATCCATGAATGCAGCAGGAGCATTCGTTAACCCAAACGACATCACCAAAATTCATAATGCCCATATCGCGTACGAAAAGCTGTCTTTGGTATGTCCTCTTTTCTTACCTTCAACTGATGATACCCGGATCTAAGATCTATCTTTGAGAACCAATTAGCACCTTGAAGTTGATCAAACAAATCGTCTATACGAGGTAATGGGTATTTATTCTTGACAGTTAATTTATTTAGCTCTCTATAATCTATACACATCCTTAAACTGCTATCCTTCTTCTTTACAAGTAGAACAGGGGCACCCCACGGCGAAGAGCTGGGTCGGATAAAACCCTTGTCTAATAATTCCTGTAATTGCTTCAGGAGTTCCTTTAACTCAGCAGGTGCAAGTCTATAAGGGGTCTTAGCGACAGGTTTTGCCTCAGGTATTAAATCAATTCTAAACTCAATTTCTCTATCAGGAGGTATACCGGGTAGATCCTCAGGAAATACATCAGGAAAATTACAAACTACTGGAACATCTTCTAATTTCCTCGTCTCCTTAGCAGTATCGACTACATATGCTAAGAACGACTCACAACCCTTATTCAATAATTTCTCAGCTTTAATCATAGATATGACCTTCACCCCACTATCATGTTCATCACCAAAAACCGTTACCGAATTACCATCTGGTGCTCGCAACACAATCATCTTTCTTTTGCACATTATCTGAGCCTCAAACGTAGATAACCAGTCCATTCCCAATACTACGTCAAAACCTCCTAATTTCATCATATGTAACCTAGCAGGAAATTTTACACCTTCTAGTTCGATAAAACAATCATCTATTACCTCACTAACAACTATAAATTCATTAGAGGCAGTTTCTACTGAAAAGGCAACATCTAGCTTTGATGGTTTAACTTTTATTAAGGCATGGAATTTTATTGATATAAAACTTCTATTGGCCCCCGAATCAAATAGAATTCTAGAAGGTGCATCATTAACAAGAAACGTACCCGACACAACATCCGGTAATGCCTTAGCCTCCTCCGTAGTCATAGTAAATGCTCTCCCCGCAGTACCGCTACTACCACTCATGCTGACTTTACTCGGTCCTCCCACTGCACGAATAGGAACCGGTCCAGGTCTAAGCTTTGGACATTCAGATTTCATATGTCCCATCTCCCCGCATCTATAACACTGAAGTTCTGGACATCTGGAAACAAAATGTCCAGGTTTCCCGCATTTACAACATGCTGGGTGATTTAGTCTACATTCCCCTCTATGAAACTTCCCACATCTATTACACCGAGGAGGGGGACCTACAAAACCCCTAGCATTAAACTTTCTCTTCTGCAGCCCACGCTGTCCATACATAGGCCTAGAACTCAGTGAAGCTTCCTGATGACTAACCACTTCTTCTTTCCCACAGGTTTCTCAGACTCAGCAACTTCCTCATACATATCTGCGGCCAAATTCACCGTGGCTTGGTAAGTAGAAGGAGAATTTGACTTGACCAGCATTCTCACCTTAGGAGGTAATCCCTGAATATACCTAGTAATCCTTTTTGTCTCAGGAGTTACTAAATGAGGTACCGAACGAGCCATTTCTTCAAATCTAGAAGTATACTCTTTATGACTTAAACTGCCTGCTTGAAATTGCAAAAACTTGATCTTAATTCTGTCCATCTCGCCCTTCGGACAGAACTTTTCTATCACCAGTTCTTTAAAAGTTTCCCACGTCATCTGACTTACGGCGGCCTCACCCATGGCCTGTTCCACTGTATCCCACCAGTACAAGGCTTCTGCTTGAAAAGAACGCACTGTAAAGCCCACCTTCTGATCTTCCTTGCATCTACTAAGTTTAAACGCTGCTTCCATCTCTCGTAACCATTTATAAGTTACTACTACATCCTTCTGGCCTTCAAACTTAGGCGGGTCACATTCCTTAAAATGCTTATATGATATTGGTTTCTCCACTACAGGCTCAACAATAACAGGTGGATGAGTTGGTTGGGAAGATGATTCACCACCTTTCCTAAGGTCGCTCAACATTTCAGGTAAGGTAGTACGTAACACTCGGGCGACCTCATCACCTATAGCTGCCTTAAGTTCATCACTCGAGATTCTAGCTTCAGGTCTAGAATTTGTATTACTGGTTTCCTCCATCTACGATCAGAAATAAACCATAATCAAATAATGAGTGACACCAGGATGTTGCATATAATGTAAATTGCTCATAACATTGGCCTGGTGTTATCAATTATTTACTTATTCACACCATCCTGCCTCTTCTCATTATCCTTTCACAGTTTATTTCTAACCCTATCTAAACCACATAATCATGCATACACATAATACTAGTCTTTTAATTTAAACAATCACTTTCATTCAACACTTGACTAAATTATCACTAACAATTAAACACTCATCCACACAAAACTTCACCCCACCTTTGGTCATAGATACTGGCACTTCCCACATTTTCAGTTAAAGTTTGAAACAATCAAATGTTCAAATCTCTTTAACTAAGGCTCTGATACCAACTTGTAACACCCTCAATGTCATAACAATATAATATAATAAGGAGGGTGCTACTAGTTGGGTTATTATAACAATTCAGAGACTACAAACGCAGCGGAACTTTACATATATTAAAAACTGTTTACATCATTAACAATATTTACAAGACTTTAACCATCATTCAAAACTTTGTTAAAGCTTTAAGTACTTCATTCCCAAAAGCCCAACTTTTGTGGCCAGTATTATACATCATAACCGGAAGCTAATTCTGTGGGGGACCATCACGAGCACCTCTATTACTACCTGGCATGCATTAGAAAACAAACACAAAATCAGATATACTGGTGAGTTCTAACATACACCACATTTCAATAGTAACAATTCATCAACTGTTACCACACCGAATGATTCACACACACATTTATCAGTCCATTTATTTATCCCAGTATTGATATGCATATCGAATACCCACAAGGTATTTATGGACATTTTTATTCAATTTTAATTTGGTGGGTGAAACCTCCACCTCGCGCGTTGACGGGTCAAACCTCCGTCTATAATTTGGTGGGTGAAACCTCCACCTCGCGCGTTGACGGGTCAAACCTCCGTCTATAATTGGCGTTTACGGGTCAAACCTCCGTCTATAATTTGGTGGGTCAAACCTCCACCTCGCTATTCACCACAATTTACCACTTTCAACTCATTTTCACATCTTTGTTTATTTATATGCATGCCAGTGCCCGATTTTATCAAACAACATTTATCAAACGGCATTAACACATAAAAGGGCAATTAGAACTCACCTTAATGTTTCCAACAAGTGGTTATCAATCCAATTATGCTAGGGCAGCTAAAACTTCTCTCTCTCAAAGCAAATCTAATACAATAACCCTAACTTAGTCAAATTTTCCCTAGCTGACCACTTCACACGACTAAGGCTATGCGACTGGACTCATTCGTACGATTGAACATGCGACTGAGCTTAGTCGTACGAATGGACCATACGACAGAGGTGCGAATGAGCTATAACAGGGTTTGTGCGAATGACCTCCATTCGTGCGATTGATTCATGCGATTGAACTTCAGTCGCACGTTTAAACAATGCGATTGACTCAGTCGCACGAATGGGTCATGCGACTGGGCTCATTCGCCTGAAACGGATCAGCAGCTGTGTTCTTGACGTATTTGATCCAAAAACTCGAGTTTTAACCGTTCAGATTATACCATATTCATAACAGAACCTGTATACTTCATTTACAACCGTTTCGGGTCCTTATTTCATCAAATTTCACAAAACTAGGGCCCGAACCTTCACTTTTCCGTTTAACAGAAAGATTGAACAGGAACTCTGATTAAAACATGTTTTTGGATCAATTCCCACCATCCACACAGCTTAAAATATTTAAAAAATTTGATCCGTACCAAGCAAAACTTACCTAAACGGAGCTAGTTTGATCAATTTGGGCAAGAGCAGGGTGTTTGGGTTCGAAGGGAACAAGGGAAGAATGTTACAGCAGATAAAATCTGCTTTTCAACCCCTTAACCACCCTACTTATCCTTCATGCCTATTTTTAGCCGACATACTCAATCGCACGACTGGCTTATTCGCATGACTCAATCGTGCGATTGAGCCCATACGCCCGTCATTCGTGCGATTGAGCTTCATTCGCTCGTATGGCATGCGACTGAACCCTAATTTTAATCAAATAAATAAATTTTGAACTTTTGGATGTTACAATAATGCTAAGGGTTACATCATCGGCAAAGGCTTTGTTTCCAATGGTGAAATAAGGTTTGATGATGTCAACCATGTGGAGAATCTCAAGTATAACCTCTTGAGTGTCAGTCAAGTGTGTGATAAAGGTCATATTGCCCTTTTCACCAGTCAGAACTGCAGGATTCTGTCTTCCAAAGTTCTGAGTTTGATTGAAAAGGTATTGGATGATCATACTCTCCTGAAGGCCAACAGGACAGAAAGAGTATATGCCTTGGATTTGTCAAAGAAAATCAATCTAAAAGGCCATCCTTGCCTGTTCTCCAAGGCTTCTCCTCAGGAATCTACCCTATGGCATAGAAGGCTTGGTCATGTGAATCTCAAAAACATGAACCAACTGATTCACCATGGTTTAGTAAGAGGATTGCCAATGAAGGAGTTCAAATGTGATGACAACTGCTCTGCTTGTTTAAAAGGGAAGCAACACAAGGTCTCATTCCCTCCAATAGAAGAGCCAAAGTCCACTGTCTGCTTACAACTACTGCATATGGATCTTTTTGATCCTTTAAGAGTGATGAGCATGGCAAAGAAGAAATACTGTCTGGTAATTATGGATGATTACTCCAGATTTATATGGACTTTCTTCTTGCACTCCAAAGATGAAGCTGCACAAGCTATTATGAACTTTGTGTTGTATGTTGAGAAACTGTATTCCCTTCCAGTCAAGTGTGTGAGGAGTGATAATGGCACAGAATTTAGAAATCACACACCTGATGAATTCTACCTGTCAAAGGGAATCAAGCGGCAGTTCAGCATTCCAAGAACTCCTGAACAAAATGGAGTGGTAGAGAGAAAGAACAGGACACTTGTTGAAGCTGCCAGGTAAATGTTAGCTGATTCAGGACTGCCACTGACCTTTTAGGCTGAAGCTATCAACACAGCTTGCTATGTGCAGAATAGAGTATTAGTAAATCAGAGGTTGATGAAGACTCCTTATGAAGTGCTACATTATTTGGCCCCTTTGATTTCATTTCTTAGAGCATTTGGGTGTCCCTGTTACATTCTCAACACAAAGAATCCACTTCAGAAGTTTGAATCAAAGGTGGATGCAGGGTACCTTGTTGGATATTCATCTACTTACAAGGCATACAGAGTTTTCAACTGCAGAACAAAGATGGTTGAAGAGACTTTTCATGTGAAGTTTAATGAATCTCCAAAGGATAAAATTCCATAAATCCCTGTGGAGCTATTTGATTTGGACATACTGCAATATGTTCCTTATCAATCTCCAGCTGTTGTAGTTCCTGATAATCCATCACCAACTGCACACAGTTCTCCACCTGGTGGTACTGATGATGATGCTGACAGTACTCACCTTTTCAGATTTAGTGATCAACTGCCTGAGTCATCTAAACTTGATGCTCCTATAGCTTCAGTAGCTCCATCCACAACAAATGCTGATGAGATTTCTGAGTCATCTATTTCATTTGAGTTGCCATCTCCTATATGGTTTCAAGAATCTCCATCAACATCTGTTGCTGCTGAATCTCCTACAAACACTTGCATAGATCTTATTGTCTATCAAGAGCTGAAGAATCATCCAATGTCACAAATCATTGGTGATATCAATGTTGGAGTCTCAACTAGAAGTTAGTTGTCCAATTTGTGCTTCTATGCTCTCTTCATCAGTCAGCAAGAGCCAAAGAACTATCATGTTGCATTAAGAGACAATGGATGGGTTGAAGCCATGCAACTTGAGCTTCTTCAGTTCAAAAAATAGCAAGTGTGGGAGCTGGTTCCTTTACCCCAAGGTAAGTGTGCAATAGGCACTAAATGGGTGTTTAGGAATAAAACAGATAAAAAGGGTCAAATTGTCAAGAACAAGGCCAGACTGGTTGTACAGGGGTTTGCACAAGAAGAAGGTATTGATTATGATGAAACCTTTGCCCCTGTAGCCAGACTGGAGGCAATCAGATTGTTCTTAGCTTATGCTGCTTTCCACAATCTTAAAGTTTTTCAAACGGGTCAAAAGGGCATTTTTATATGGTAAAATAAAAGAAGAGGTTTATGTGTTTCAACCACCAGGTTTTGAGGATAACAAACATCCAGATTGGGTGTATAAGCTTGATAAGGCTCTATATGGGTTGAAACAAGCTCCTAGAGCCTGGTATGAAACATTATCAAATTTTCTTCTTCAAAATAATTTCACTAGGGGCTCCATAGATAAAACTTTATTCATAAAGATAGTAGGACAACATAAGCTACTTGTTCAAATTTATGTTGATGATATTATTTTTGCATCCTCTGATCCACAGTTGTATGATGAATTTACAAAGTTAATGCAACAAAAGTTTGAAATGAGTGCCATGGGAGAATTACAGTTCTTTCTGGTTTTTCAAATCAAACAAAGGGCTGATGGAACTTTAATTCATCAGTCCAAATATACAAAAGATCTTTTGAAAAAGTTTGATTTACAAAACTGTAAGCCCTGTTCTACTCCCATGAGCAGCACCACACAACTGGATGTTGATCAGAAAGGTAAAGCGGTTGATGAAACTCTTTACAGATGTATGATTGGTTCCTTGATGTACCTTACAGCCTCTAGACCAGACATCATGTTTGCAACTTGTGTCTGTGCTAGATTTCAAGCTGCACCTAAAGAATCCCATTTGATTGCAGTCAAAAGGATCTTTAGATACTTGCAAGCAACTCAATCTCTAGGACTTTGGTATTCCACTGGGCACTCTTGCAAATTAGTTGCTTTCTCTGATAGTGACTATGCACGGTGCAAAGTCACCAAAAAATCAACTTCTGGTGGATGCCAATTTCTAGGCAATTGTTTAGTTTCTTGGCAGAGTAAGAAACAAACTTCAATTGCTACATCAACTGCTGAAGCAGAGTACATTGTTGCTGCAAGTTGTACATCTCAGGTACTCTGGCTTCAGAATCAATTATTGGATTATGGCATTACAGAGACTAAGACTCCATTACTAATGGACAGTGCTTCAGCTCTTTGTATTGTTAAGAATCCAGTCCAGCATTCTAGGACCAAACATATTGAGATCAGACATCATTTTATTAGGGATTGTTATGAAAAAGGTATGATTGAACCAAAATTTGTTCCTAGTGCTGATGAGCTTGCAGATATATGTACTAAGCCTTTAGACAGTGCAACTTTTCAAAATCTGGTACTGAGGCTTGGTATGCTGCAGCTGGAATAACTTGACTAATACTAATGCTCTCAGATCACAAGTACTGATGAGCATTAGTATCCAAAAGTCAAGAATAAGTACTGATGAGTTATTTAGTCTTCAGCATTTTTCATAACTACTGAAGACTAAAATACTTCAAAGTACTGAAGTACATTATTTGTTGAAAAGAACTGATGAAGTTACAACTACTGATGAGGGTATAACTTCTGATGCCTTTCTAACAAATAAGTACTGAAGAACAAATTTTGTCTAAAAGTACTGATGAGTAATCTTCCACAAGTACTGAAGCCAATATTTGTTCACAAGTTCTGAAGAATAATTTATTTTAACAGATCTTCTGAACATTTGTTCACAAGAGCTGAAGAATAAATATTGTAAAGAGCTGATGGCCAATGAAACATCTGAAAATCAGACAAAGTCTGATGAGTAAATGTTGAGGTCAGAATGAACATCTGAATTGACGACAACAACTGATGAGTACACTTACCCTTCAGCTGATTCAAACTACTGTTGTTTCATATCAAAACAACTGAAGCGAAAACCATGTCTTTAGTAGTTTACAACTACTGATGACTAACACCAAGTCTTCAGTTGTTTACAACCTTTGAAGATGAAAACCATGTCTTCAGTTGTTTACAACTACTGATGACCAACACCCAGTCTTCAGTCCTTTACAATCTCTGAAGGTTAAAACCATGTCATCAGTAGTTTCAAACACCTGATGACTAACACCAAAACCTTTAGAAGTTTTCTATCAGCTATTTTATAACCATACCCTATAAATACCTAACCCTAACTTAAGAGTTTTTCATTCTCACAACCTAAACATTCAAAAACTCTGAAACTTCTCATAAAATCATGCAGCTCAAACCACGCCATAATTGTGTAGCCTACCTCACAAAATCATCCTTTTGGACCAAGTTCGATGCCACCATCGATCTGATGGTTGCATCTCCTTACAAAACGACCTTTCTTCTAAATCCAATCATCCACGCCGAATCCCTCATACAGTTCTGGACAAACGTCACCATTACAACTGGTGAAAATGACACCGAGGTCATTCTCCAGTCGTTTGTCAACCAACAGGAGGTGGTCATCACTTCTGACATCATTCGACAAACCCTAAATCTGAATGATGCCACCTTCGTCACTGAATATCCTAAGGGCACCATCGACCTATCTTTTGCCCAGTATGGATATCAAAGCGACCTCCGTTGTTCCACAATCCTGAAGAAGCACTTCCATGATCCTGAAAGACTTATCTTTCACATGGTCAATGTCTGTCTTGCCCCCAAATCATCTTCATGGGATCAAATGTCATCAAGGTGGCAGCAGGTATTGTACTATATCCTTGAACAACAAAATTTAAATTTTTCTGAAACAATCTTTTTAGAATTAGAAGATATGGCTATGAAACCTGTGGCTAACAGATGGATATTATATCCAAGGTTTCTCATGGCCATTATCGAAAAACAATTAAAAGCTGAGGGCCTTGTTGGCCTAGGAGTCCCCGCTCTAGCTGTATTGCCTGAAGTATACTCCAGGCACAACTCAGACACACACCTCAAACAGGCTGCCAAGCTGCTAAAACCCAAGCAGTGAGAACCACAACCTCCTCCTCCAAACCCAAAGTCCCCACCAAGCCATAAGCCAAAAAGCCCAAAAAGGCTACTCAGGGAGTTGAGTCCCCTGAGGATGCCCCTGCAGCACAAAGGCAGGAAGTAGCTTCTGGTACTAATCCCCCTGTAGTTACAAAGAATCTACCAGCCATAACCGCTCAGGAATCCTCTCAACAGGATCCTGAAGCAATCACTTCCGGGGCAGCCACATTTCTGGAACCTATCTCACTTGAGAAGGTTACCATTGAAGAGCACCACTCTTCCCAGGTGCACCCTGATTCACCCTTATCTCCCATTGCAACCATCCCACAAATTCCAACCATTATAATTGAAAAAGTGCTGACTCAGCTTAACACTACACCCTCTCCCCAGGAACCTATTACAACTAGGCAAACCTCAACCACTGAGAGGGAGGATCCAAGTGTTGCTGAGAGCCCACAGCACACGGATTACAATGTTCTATCTCCCTGTGTGGAAGAGGAGATCAGAACATCTGGTGAGGCTGCGACTTCTCCTGCTTCAGCACATGAATAGGATGAAGTACGTAACATCTCTAAGTCCTCACCAGAGGCAACTGCTGATGAAGGATTTAATCCTGAGGCAGGAAGTCCCCAGTTCCAAGGCAAAGGGGCACATGTGCATACTGATCCACACTCAGCACATGTTCATCCTGATATAATCTGGAGGTCAGGTGATTCAGCTAACACTGATGATGACCTGGGCTTCTTTTATGATGTTCTAGCCCAGAACACTATTCTTGAGGAAGAGGTAAGTAGATTAAAAGAACTACTTGCCAAATTCTCTCAAGAATCAAGTCCATCTGCTAACATTCACCTACAGATGGCACCTTCTTCTGAAGGTCTCCCACACACAAAGCCACTCCCAAATACTCAGCCACCAGCCTCTGCTTCTTGCACCATTTCTCAGGGACAGAACCCCTCTGAGCAAATAGTTGCTATCTTTAAAACATCCCTGCCTCTCATCACTCCCATCATCACTGATATTGTGAATCAAACCCTTGACGAGAGGCTTTCCTCAAACATCAAAACCCTGGTTGATGATGCTATGTCAAAGAAACTTTCTGACATTCAAACCCCTGCAACCGATGCAACTAAAAAGGGGGAGTTAGTGAAAGTCATTAAGAGAAAAAGAATTGAAGAGGTAAAAGAGAAAGAGAAAGAGAAAGAGGTGGAGAAGGAGGTGGAGAAGGAAAAGGAGGTGGAGAAGGAAAAGGAAAAGGTTGAGGAGACTGAGAAAGAGAAGGACTTTTCTGTCACTTATAAGAAAAAGAAGGGTGGTGAAAGTGAAAAGACTCCTGATGAAAAGAAGCTGGATGAGATGATCAAGGAAGCTAAAGAACAACACAACAAGTCAATGGATAAAATCATTGATCAGCTGTTTAGGAAAGGATTTGATACAGCTAAGCTTGATTCTGAGATCAGGAGGTTGGAGATTCAGGAGATTGAAACCTGATAGTCTTGCTATAGTGAAGAAGAGAAGGAGAGACTTGAAGCTATGGCAAGATTCATTTCGAAGTATCTGGGGAGATCAGTCCTTGAGGTCAAATCATGGTCCAGGGACAGTATCTTGGCAATAACCAACAAGATCTATTCGTCTGAGGTGTTCACTAAAGGGATGATCATAGAAGCCCTGAATGAAGTTGTGCTAGGAGCTGACTCATTTACCCAAGAAACCAATAGGCGATGATGCACCCAAGAAGACGAAGAGAAGGGTGTTGAGGCTTGAAGAAGAAGAAGAAGAAGATGATGAGGATGAGGACAGGCTGCCTATTTCAGCTGTCATTACACTGCCTAAGGCCAAAAGTCAACCATCAACAATCACTCCTGCCATTCAGATGGAAACAGTTAAGGTGAAAATTAAAGAAGAGCAACATCATAGACTGCATGATGAGGAGGTGTTGAGAATGGTTGACAAAGTTTATACTCAAACTTCATCGATTATATCCATGAGAAAACATGCTCAGAGGTTATATGCTCTCAAACAGACTTTTCAATATCAGAAGGAGAGAGTAAGGTTTTGGCCTGATCCCAGGGTGGGTCATAGGATTCACAAGAAAGACATTCCACACAGATACAATGGCCAAGTGAAAAAGATCGTAGATGCAGTGATCATGCTGGCCATTGTAGTATCACCCTGGGAGATCCTAGAAGACTTCAAGGAAGCCTATAAAGCCAATCTTCCCCCACAAAAGCTGTTGGAGAACAAAATGGTGAAAAAGGGGTTAGTATACAAGAGGCTTGAGGAAGTCAGACATAATGAACTCCAATTGCTGCTAGAGGGTAATCACCCTGATGAATTTGCTAATAGAGAAATCACAACTGTTGAGTTAAGAAATGGGAAACAGGTCAAATACCTGTCTGAGTAATATGGGCCTGAATCATTCTTTGAGGGAGAAGCCGAAGATCTTACCAAGGAGGATCAACTAGTCTTACTTGAGGCTTATGTGAGAGAGTCTTATAGACTCATAGTTGGGAAGTAGGTTCCATGGACGGGGTAACATCTCTGTGTCCAGTTCCCCAAGATAGAGTTCCCATCCATCCTTTGCCAATCAGATCTTTGAAACCTCTTCCCTGGCCTGTGCTGATATTGGTCATTTTCTGAGCTGATCCAGAAGAAAAAGACAACACTTTTCTGCCTAATAAGTGGGACATCAATAAAGTTAAAGGTTTTGGCTGCATTGGTTCAGGGGGAGTTTGTTGGACCAAAAGAACCATTGAGCCTGATCAGAAAAACCTTTAAGTCCCACAGACATCACAACAACTGCTGAAGGCTTCATCAGCTGATGACAACAACTGAAGACTTTATCAGCTGAAGTTCAAGTACTGAAGACTACATCAGCTAAAGTTCAAGTACCGAAGACTTTATCAGCTGAAGTTCAAGTACTGAGGACTACATCAGCTGAAGTTCAAGTACTGAGGACTACATCAGCTGAAGTTCAAGTACTGAAGACTAAATCTGCTAAAGTCAAGTGCTGAAGACTTCAGAGGTTGTCACAACAGCTGAAGTAGTACTCTTCAGTTGTTGTGATGGTTTTCCTTTTCAGTAGTTTTCTTTCAGTAGTTTACTTATTGTAAAACGTCTGAAGAACCTGTTCTTCAGACGTTGTAGTTCAGTAGTTGTAGTAGTTATGTTAGTTTACACTTAGCTTTTGTAAGAAGATGTCAGCTATTGTTAGACATCTTCAGTAGTTTAGTTATCATTCAGTAGTTGTTGTAATAACGGTTAGATGTCACTATCAAGTGACATCAGCTGACGTCACCTTCCTTATAAAAGGGAGGCTGACCTAATTTTGTACATGCCGAAGCGTGTGATTGAATGAAATATTCCTTTTTGCAGAAATACTTTCTCTCTCTATAACCATACTGTTCCATTGCATTATCATTTGTGTTCTTGCTTGAATTTATCTAATTCTTATATAATTCCGCTGCAAATCCTAATCAAATTGATCAAACGAGGTCTGAGATCCTTTCAGGCTTTTTGGCCTAGGTAAAGGTAGGAAATTTTTCTAAGAGTGGCTAACACATACAGAGAGATAAACCATACCGTTAAACAACTCACACTATAAGGTTTATATATATAAAGGCTAATAAAACCAAAGCAACCAAAGGCTTCCTGCACGCATGCAATAAGTACTAAGTAGAAGTGCTATGAAAGTTTTATACTATGCATGAGAAATATGCTAAGTACAAAATCTTCTAATGCTAAAAGTTCCTGCGGAAGCTTTATACTTTGCATGAGAATTATGCTAAGTATAAAATCTTCCGAAGCCAAAGACCAAATCTTCCGAAGCCAAAGATGAAGTCTTCCATAGCTTCAAAGACAAAGTCTTCCGAAGTGAAATCAAGTGAAGACTGATTTCTTCCAAAGACATAAAAAGAACATGTTTTTCTCGAATGTACTTTTGCAGAAAGCTGACCAACTTTCTGCTACAACTCTGAAGACTCACCAACTTGCAAGAGTTGGTGAAAAGGTCCATGCTTTTGCAACTATACATTGAGGTCTTGAAGCTATAACTTTCTACTTTATGTACTTTTATCCTTTTTGTAATATATTAGGATGTGAGCTTTGACATGTCATAGTCACTAGTCAAAAGGCAATATGCCTTTTGACTCTATATTGATTTTGTTGTCTTTTAATGTTCTAACTGGCTTTCCAAGTATAGCCGGTTGTAGGATGTAGTATAAAGTATCTTAGGATCTTGTATTGGATAGAACTTATGCATTGTAACTCTTGTAAGAGAACTTGAGATTAATATACAACATTCTTGAAAACCTTATATATTGTTCTTGATTTCTGTCTCATACTTACTTGGTTGTGTTCTTTGCATACTTGTTCCCAAACCCGGTTTCCTATTTGAACTGTTAAGTGCTCTAACACTCTTTTTATTGTGAGACTGATTGTATTGACCATACCTTAACTGGTCCTGCAATTGGTATCAGAGCATTCCAAGCTTTTGATTGTAAGATCACACCATCTTAAATCTCCTAAGTTCTCACAAAACACTTAACATCTCAAATGGCAGCATCCAAGGCTGATATGGAAACCGGTACCATGGTAAAGTCCCCACTGATCACTCCTGATGATTTTGATACTTGGGTCCTAAGAATGGAAGGCTTCATCAAGTCATAAGACAACAGGATGTAGGAGTCCCTTACTGAAGGACCTTACATTCCATGCACCTCTTCAGCTACTGCTGGAGGTGGCATGATACCAAAGGAGGTGGCTAACTATTTTAAAGAAGATAGAAAAACAATAGATATATATCAGAAATCCATGTTTGCGCTTAAAACCGCTCTTCCAAATGCCATCTACAGAGGCTTCAAGAAGTGTAAAACTGCTAAGCAGCTCTGGGATGCACTGAAGCTGATGTATGAAGGTTCTTCTGATAACAAAGAAAGCAAGAAGGATCTTCTGAATTAGCAGTTTGAGAATTTCATCTACAAAACAAGTGAAAGCATGACTCAACAATACTTCAGGTATGTTAAGATTGTGGATACCTTGGTGGACGTTGGAGTAAAACTTGAGAACAAGGATATTGTGAGAAAGTTCATGTTCTCTCTTCCCAGACAATGGCCATACTGTTGTGTGGTCATTAAGACGACATAAAATATCAAGATCCTCACTCTTAATGAGTTGTATGGCATACTCAGTGGTTACCAGATAGAGATGAACATGCAAAATTCATCTGGTAACACCAACAATAAATAGAGTTATACCCTTCATGTGGTTGAAAGGGATTGTAGAGAACCACAACATCATTTCATCTTTTACCCTGACAACTCACCCAAGGGCCATTTCATCACCTTCCCTGAGACACCAAGGGAGAGCTACATCCAAGGAAGCCCATTCCAAGAGACAAGCTCATTATATGCCTTTGTGTCTCATTATGAAAGCACATGAAAATTTCTCTTCACCCTTAAAGACTTGGACTGTATCCATCCAGATGACATGGAGTACATGGAGATAGTTCAGCAGATGACTCTTCTTACTCATAGAGCCAAGAAGTTCTACAAGAGGACGGGGAGAAAGTTTCCTAGCAATGTATCTAGTGGAAAGGTTAGGCTGGCTAAAAGCAAGGTGAAGTGTTACAACTGTAACCAAATGGGTCACTTTTCTAGGGAGTGCAAGGTTCCAAGGACAAATTATGTTCAAGCACAACCCAAGCCAAACTACACTAAGGGAGCTCCACACACTAAGAAGCCCAAGCAGCAAGCTGCAGTTGCTGTTGAAGAAGGAGGCTTTGATTGGAGTTTTCACGTAAAAGATGTATCTCCAAACCAACCACTGATTGCAGATCTAGACGAAGCCAAGGTATTGGAACATCTTGTACCCCAGAATGCATTGCTAAAGTAAATAGATATAAGTCCTATAACTTAGACATGATATATGATCTTGAGTCCTTGAACATCTTAAAATCTGATTTCAAAAGAGCTGAAAATGAGTATAAGTTAAAAATAGAAGACTTAAAGAAAACAATTTTAACTGTTAAACATGAGCATACAAACTACAGGACTCAAATGAAAGATATCATTACTAAGTTAACTAAGTGCCACACTGAGCTAGTGATCAGCAAAGCCAAGGCAGAGAAGCATGTTCTTGAAGAAGAGACCTTCAAGAACATCATATCCTCATCCCTGCATTTCAAAGTGTGTTATCAGAATAAATAGAGTGTAAGGCCCCATTCCTGGGCACCTCACAGTTGGTCATTCATAGCAATAAACATACATATTATTATACATTTCATAAAACATTACAGTGGAAGTCATTGATAAAAACCATTCATTTTATTAATAATTACCACTGTTATGCAATACCACATCGTTAAACTACAAAAAGACAACATCCTTTGATTGCATTACAAAACAACAATAATAGTATGCATGAATGGATGCCAGTCTTGCCCCGCCAAGTAGCCTCCCTGTGTGCCACCCTTAGTAACCATTATCTGCCAACTGAAAATGCATAAAAGTCAGCGTTGCTGAGTGAGTTCTAGTTTTTATGTATTAAAATACTTCATACGTTTCGTACTTGAAAATACCCTTTTTCCTTAAAATACTTTCTTTGCTTTCGCACGTGATCATTCATCATACATATAAAAGGTATAACCTTGATCGTCATTCTTTATCACACGTATTCATTCTTTTCGTACTTCATCCTTCCGTTCGTTTCGCACTTTATCCTTTCGTTTGTTTCGTACTTTATCTTTATCGTTCATTTCGTACTTTACCTTTATTGTACGTTTCGTACTTTATCTTTATCGTTCGTTTCGTACTTTATTATCATCTTTCACTGAGTCAAGATCTTGTCAAGCTTTTCCCCCCATCGTCGCCTGAAGCCACCATTCTAGGCACAAAGCCCCGTTCTAATTGGCACAAAGCCGTATCATATCTTGGCATAAAGCCCGGAGTCAAATGACAAGGATCCTGTTTCGTACTAAGGGTTCAGTCACTAAGACTGATCCCCCTGTGTGTGAACCCTCACAGGTTAGTCAAAATCAAACGTTATAAAACACACAGATGAGCTAACAACTCTCAAAGAGTTGTGATCCTCCTTTAAATCTGCTTGCAAGCCTTTTCTTTCTTTAATTACGTTTCACTTTTCATCTCTTTTACTTCGTTATGTTATATTTTACATTCATTCTTAAATTCATCATACTACGTAAAGTCATAACATAATACTTGGCGTATATTATATTATAAAATCTACATTTTGAAAATTATTTAAAAGATAACACCTAAAATAGTCCAAAATAGCCCATAAGTCATAATTATTCTATGCATAAACCCTCACATATTCATGCTTAGAATAGTCCAAAATAGCCCATAAGTCAAACTAGGGTGAAGCCCTAAAATTCAGTTTTTTCCTCAAAATTTCAGAAAATTTTCTAAGTGTTGGGCGCATGGGAACTATTTGGGCGCATGAGGACTGTTTGGGCGTTTCACCACTATGGAGACACATGAGCCTTTACTTAACCATTTTTCAATTAGGCGCGTGGGCGCTATTTAGGTGCATCACCCTATACTTAGACTTTTAAGCCAGATTTTTCAGGCGCATGAGCCCTATTTGGGCGCATGACCATACTTATAATCTTTCTAAGGCAAAAACTTAGGCACATGGTGCACTGTTTAGGCGCATCATCCTACACTTAGACTTTTAAGCCAAAATTTTTCAGGCGCATGAGCCCTATTTGGGCGCATGACCATATTTATAATCTTTCTAATGTATTTTTCAGTCCTAAACATGATTTCAGCATGTTCTAAAACTTACACTACTGTTCTAAGCCTTAACTCAGTATGCACAATCACAAAACACTATCATACATGCCATAAAATATACGGTTATACATACAACTTTTATGAAAGTTATCTACATGCATTTTCAGCCCCGAAAACCTTTTAAAAATGTAAAACATGGGGTCTAGACACTCACCTAAGCTGCTTCCAAGCTCAACCTCTTTGAACTCGAACTTTTAAAGGTTTCTAACACCTTTTTGCAGCTTCTTCTTCTTCTTCTCTCTAGAATTCGATAATTCTCTGCTCTTTCTCTCCCTAAAATCCCAAAACGAATGATGTAACAGAAGTAGTGGGCGGCCATGCCCACTTTAAACATAATAATAATATTATTTGTCCTTTCTTACACTTATAACCCCTCCACTTTGGCTCTCACTTTTTTCTTACAAAAATACTTTTCTTGTTCGTTACTTATTTCTTTTTCTTGTCTTTTTTCTTGACAAAATTTCCGGGTGTTACAAGTCCACCCCCTTAAAGAGGTTTCGTCCCCAAAACCCGTCACTCTTTGAGTAACTGTGAGTAATGCTGTCTCATCTCTTCTTCAGTCTCCCACGTAGACTTTGAACCCTTCCTGTGTTTCCACTGCACACGCACTAGTGGAACCACTTTATTTCTCAGCCTCTTCTGTTTTCGATCAATGATCGCCACTAATTGCTCTATGTCATTGAGCCGCTCGTCCACTTCAATTCATCCAGTGGTACAGTCATATCTTCATCAGCTAAGCACTTTCTCAGATGAGATGCATGGAATGTCGGATGAATTCGAATTAGCTCATCAGGCAATTCTAATCGATAGGCCATTTCTCCTACTCGTGCGACAACTCGGAAAGGTCCTATATACCTCGGGCTTAGCTTACCCTGTTTCCTGAATTGGTTGATCCCCTTCCAAGGTGAGACCTTCAACATAACTTGGTCGCCCACCTTGAATTCGATCCGCCTACATCTCTTGTCGGCGTATGACTTTTGTCTATCTTTCGCCGCTTTTATGAAAGCCTTGGTCTTCTCTAACTTCTCAGTCATAGCCTCGATCACCTCAAGGCTTCCCAACTCTTTATGTCCAATATCACCCCAACATACGGGTGTCCTAAACCTTCTACCATATAGTATCTCGTAAGGTGGCATACCAATGCTGGCATGGTAACGTTATTGTACGAGAATTTAGCTAATGATAAGTGATCATCCCAACTTCCTCCAAAATCGATCACGCATGCTCGGAGCATATCCTCGAGCATCTGAATCTTCCTCTCAGACTGGCCATCTGTCTGAGGATGATAAGCTGTGCAAATGTGTAGCCTTGTCCCTATCGCATCATGAAATCTCTTCCAAAACTTCGATGTGAATCGGGTGTCACGATCCAACATGATAGATACCGGCACACCATGACGAGCTACAATCTCTTTAATAAACAGATCCGCTAGTCTCTAGGATCGGTAGGAAGTGAGCACTCTTTGTCAATCAATCAACAATCACCCATATGGTATCGTACCCCCTCGTCGTACGGGGTAGCTTAGTAATAAAATCCATGGTGATGTGCTCCCACTTCCACTCGGTTATATCCAATGGTTGGATCTTCCCGTACGGTTTCTGATGTTTTGCCTTCACTTGCAAACAAGTAAGGCACTTGCTTACGTACTCTACCACATCGCGCTTCATACCTGGCCACTAATAATCTTTCTTCATGTCTTGATACATCTTGGTGGCACCAGGATGAATCGAGTATCTAGTCTTGTGAGCTTCATCCATAATTCTTCCCCTTAGATCTCCGTATCGGGGAATCCACATCTGTCCATTTCGGTTTTAACACCGAGAGTGTTCTCACCCATTTCTGCAACTAGACCCTTCATTCCCTCCGAATTAAGGCGATCCTCTTTCAACGCTTCTTCTTGAAATCCTTTGACTTGCGTCATCACGTCAGCGGTCATAACCAACTGACTAGCCTTCACCCGAATTGGCTCGGGTCTCTCCTTTGTACTGAGGGCATCAGCCATGTGTTGGCCTTTCCCGGATGGTAATGGATCTCATAATCATAATCTTTGATGAGCTCTAACCATCTCCTCTGCCTCATGTTGAGATCCTTTGCTTAAAGAAATACTTTAAGCTCTTGTGATCTGTGAAGATTGTGCACTTCGTCCCATATAAGTAGTGCCGCCAAATCTTCAACGCAAAGACCGTAGCCGCTAACTCCAAATCATGGGTAGGGTAGTTGACTTCGTGCGTTTTCAACTGTCGGGATGCGTAGGCTATTACCCTTCCACGTTGAATCAATACGCAACCTAATTCCGAAAAAGAAGCATCTGAATATACCACTAAGTCCTTACTCCCTTCGGGTAACATTAAAACTAGAGCTTGAGTTGATCTCTTCTTTAACTATTCAAAAGCATCTTCTTGTTTTTGACCCCACACAAACTTCACATCCATGCAAGTCAATTTAGTCAAAGGTGAGGCTATCTTGGAAAAGTCTTGGATGAATCTCCTGTAATAACCCGCCAAGCCCAAGAAACTACGGATCTCAGATGGCGTCTTTGGAGATTTCCACTGCATCACCACCTCAACCTTCGCCGGGTATACCGTAATCCCTTTAGCATTCACCACGTGAACCAGAAATTGAACTTCGCATAACTAGAAAGCACACTTAGTGAATTTAGCATACAACTTTTCTGTTCTAAGTGTCTCCAACACCTCGTGTATGTGGCCGGCATGTTCTTCCTCACTTCTCGAATAAATCAGGATATCATCAATAAACACGATCACTAATTTATCTAATATAGGCCAACACACTCGGTTCATCAAATCCATAAAAGCAGCTGGCACGTTAGTCAAACCGAAAGACATAACAAGAAACTCATAATGTCCATAACGCGTGCAAAAAGCTATCTTAGGAATGTCCCGCTTGTTCACCTTCAGCTGATGGTAACCAGATCAAAGATCTATCTTTGAGAACTAACTGGCACCTTCGAGCTGGTCAAACAAGTCATCAATCCTCGGTAGCGGATACCGATTCTTCACCATCAGCTTATTTAGCGCTCGGTAGTGGATGCACATCTGCATACTACCGTCCTTCTTCATAAACAATACCGGAGCACCCCAAGGAGAGATGCTCGGTCGGATAAACCCCTTATCCATCAACTCCTGCAGTTGATCCATTAGTTCCTTCATCTCGGTAGGAACTAATCGATATGGTGCTTTGGCAATGGTTTGAGCACCGGGTATTAGATCAATCTGAAACTCAATCTCACGATCCGGTGGCACGCCTGGTAAGTCTTTTGGGAACACGTCCGGAAAGTCACATACAACCGGTACATCAGACAGTTGTGGTACTAACACGTCCACATCTTTCACGTAGGCGGGATAGGCACTACATCCACGTCTCATGCACTTTTCCACCACCACCATTGAAATCACCATTGGAACTGTAGTGACGCGATCACCGTAAACCATCACCGAACTCCCATCAAGTGCAATTAATCGAGTCATCTTCTTGTGACACACGATGTTTGCCTTATACGTTGCTAACCAATCCATCCCTAGTACTACATCGAATCCATCTAGGGGCATCATATGTAATTTAGCAGAAAACCTATGACCTTCTAGTTCTATGACACAGTCGTCTATCATCTCAGTAATTCTAGTGGACTTACCAATAGCCGTTTTCACGTCGAATGACTTATCAATACTTTTACTACTAACAAGCAACTTAGCATAGAAAGTAGCAGAAATGAAACTCCTATTAGCACCAGAATCAAATAATACAGAGGCACAAATTTGGTTTCCTACAAACATACCTGACACGACATCTGGATCCTCTATGGCCTCCTCCCGCGTCATCATGAAAGCTCTAGAAGTTGCCCTCTGTCCTCCATCCTCTGGCTTCTTCTTCGTCCCTGAACCTTTGACCCTTGGCTTCTTGCAGTCCCTGCTCACATGGCCCTCCTCGCCACAGTTATAACACCGTATATCTCCACACACCTTGGTCATATGACCGGGCTTCCCGCATTTGAAGTACACATTCAAACCCCACTTACATTCACCAACATGCTCCCTCCCGCATTTACCACACTTCTTTATCCCTGAACTCGAGGACACCATCCTTCGATCATCCACTTTCCTCCTTTTGTTGTTTGGAGTGAAACCTCCACGTCCAAACCTTTTCCTACCCCAGCTTCTGTCACCATCACTCGTCTTCTTCACCTCGACTACCATCACTTCCCTCTCATCATACAACCTACCCGCCAGGTCTACCACCGATCGAAAGGTACCAGGCCGGGCAACGATCAAATGCTAGCAGATGTCAGCTGGCAATCCCGGTATGTACTTCTTGATCTTCCTCGGCATCAGCGTCAACTGATCCGGTACCAACCTTGCCATCTCATTAAACTTGGTGGTGTATTGCTGGTGTGTCATGGTGCCTGCCTCCAGCTGTTGGAACTCCCTCTCTATCTTGTCGAGTTCCTGGTGAGGAAAGAATTCCTCAATCACCAGCTTCTTCAACTCTGGCCACTTCATCCTTCTAATGGCTCTACTACCCTTGGCCTGGACAATATTTTCCCACCAGCATAAGGCCGTTTTTAGAAACGAGTGGGTAGCAAACTTCACCTTCTGGTCTTCTCGGCACTTGCTGATATCCTGTACCACCTCCATCTCCCTTACCCATTGGTGAGCAGCAGCAGCAGTGCCATTCCCACCGAATGTTGGGGGCTTGCATGTAACCTTCCGTATTTTTCAAGTTAACTTTTTTTAATGGTCGCTATCTCTTGTAAGAGTTCGTTTGGTATTAATACAATCGAGGATTCATTTGTAAAGCTATAATAATAATAATAATAATAATAATAATAATAATAATAATAATAATAATAATAATAATAATAATAATCATAAAAATAATAATAGAGGTAATCTTGTAAATAAATAAAAACAATAAAAGTTTTGTTATTGTAAAACTTGTAATTAAATGTTTTGAGCATAAAATAATAGCACCTTAAAACTACAAGGACCAATTCTGTAAATTTCCAAAAAAAAACATCACCCACACCATCCAGCCCGTGTTTCCGGCGACCGGCCGGTGAGCTCTCCGGCGAGCTCAAAAACCGGCCAAAACCCTCGAAACACAAACCCAAATCGTGCAGAACGTTTCATGGAACTGTCTTGAACTCGTGGGTGCACATTAATTCGAATATTAAGTCGGTTATGGAGGCATTCGAGTTCGGGAAACCGAAATCCATCAATCGTGAACCGTTCAATAATAATGAATCAATAAAAACGCAATTAATCAGGTATACACGATCAACTAATCAATTCCTACCCGTTAATGATCTTAATTTCAAGCTTAATTATAAATTAAAGACCAAATTGAACACTTTACAATTGTATTCAAATCGCAACCGTTTAGGTTTAATCACATCAAATTGAAACTACTTAGCAGAGGAGTATTTTTCACTCGATGCCTTTCAATTCCCAAAAGCTTCAATTTCTTGTGAAACACACTCGATTGACGAATTTTTTCAACTCTGTTCTTCGTGAGTAGACCGAAGCCGAACCAAGGTTCATTGTGCTAGTTCAATCGTAATCAAGTAAATAAGCATACCAACATACTCGATTACACTTAGGGATTAAAAGGCCTAAGTTTAATCCTGTTAAATCACACGAATTGATCTTCAATTTGGGGCTAAACGATTCTAGGGTTTATAAGAATTGGGGGATTGTTGTTGATTGTGTTTAAAAAGTTTAAAAACCAAGTAAAACCACGGCCGTGGCCCTGGTTTACTGGTTACACACTCACATGTTGAACTTGAGGTCCCGGGTTCGAAACCGGGCACCCTCAACATATTTTTTTTGGGCTATTCAGCCTTTAAAAAAATTATATAAAATTTCTAAAAATTATCCAAAATTAGTTTTGTAAACTTTGTTTATTTTTAAAGTTAGCTAATTAATTTCTGTATATTTATCACTTTAAATACTTTAACATTTTTTTCATATATAAAATATTATTCACTGTCACACCCCCGCTGATAGCGGAAACACGGGGGATGTGAGCTAGACGGAATCGTCATAACACATGGTATATGATAGAGTAGCAATAAAAATATGATGAGAAGCGTGTCATGACGACACCCGAACACAAATGGAGACTTGTGTCGTGTATAATCAAAGTTCGCGACAGCATAGCCATAAGCACAACATAAATGATCACATAAGCATTAAGGACAACTTGTAATGTAATATTCCCACAACTCGGGAGCATGTATACAAAAGACCATGTTCAAGCTTTACAAGGGTAATAATTACAAAATGTATCCTAGGGTCTCCTCTAAAAGGCAGCACTCCTAGATCTTCAATTACCTTGTTAACCTGAAAAGAAATGCTCAAAAAGGTCAACATAATTGTTGGTGAGCTTCGCAGGTTTTAAGTAATAAAAGATGTTAAGATGAAAACAGTGAGTAAGTTTAATAAAAGTTACCGCGACTACACTTATGTATAGGCGGTTTTACTAGTTATAAATAGCTACAGCCAAGCCTATTCATCGGTTCCACCCGGGAATTTATGGCTGCAAAGATAGCATTTCCAAAGCGTAAATAGTTTATAAATGACATAGCAAGATCCACACAGCACATACGTATAGTTTATAACCAAACCAATCCTTAGGTCCCATTACCGGGATTAATGGTTATATATAAAAAGGTTTTCCATAGCATAATAAGTTTAAGGTAAGGTAGCAAGAACCACACAGCGCATACGTTTAGGTTACAACCAAACCAATCCTTAGGTCCCAATTACCGGGATTAATGGTTGTAGTGGATGATCGGCTTAGAAGAACCACACAGAAGAACCACACAGAAGAACCACATAGCCGAGAGCATCCAAGGTCAATGGCATCGACACATAGCATCAATCAACATATAACATTAAGTAGTAGTGCATAGTAGGGTGATACCACTAAGTCATACATAGGGTAACATAGCACATAGTTCAAGTTCACATAGCAGCAATCACAAGATAAGCAAGTTAAGGTATTCATAGAAGTAGTAGCCAACTTCCACTAGGGAAGGTGCCTGAAATCAAGTTAAGTAGGTGAGCATTCTTTTCCCCCAAGTTAAAGATATTTGAAAAGGTTTTATAAGAGTAAAAAGGGGCCACGACACTCACTGAACGGATGATAGGCACGTATGATGAAAGATTCCAACGGTAGGATGCTATGAACAGTCAAACACCTATTGACAGTTAATGACAAGCATTAATAACGAGCATAAAGCATAAGATGATATCAATAGGCTCTGGCAGTTTCGGTTCGGTCGTGGGTGGTACACACACAAGCAGACATACACATCTCAGACTAGGATATTTTAAATAGTATGTGCCTGTTGATAGTGTTGACTTTAATCTTTGTGGTCAAGCTATGACACTTTATTAATATTACCTTATTGTCGTAAGATCTCCGAAAAGGGGATCCACACACACACACACCCCCACTATTAGTTATACAACAAGACCAGACGCACGACTCAATCCTTCTTTCGTACGAATGGACCTTCAGTCGTACGAATCAGCTTCATTCGTACGATTGAACCTTCATTCATGCGACTAAGCATTCAGTCGTACCATGCAAGACCTAGTCATACAACTCAACCTCCATACACCCGATTGGACCTCCATTCGCACGAATCAGCTTCATTCGTGCGATTGAACATTCATTCGTACGATTGGACTTTCAGTCGTAAGACTCACGCACAATTGCACACAATCTCATTCGCATTGACTCATTCGCATGACTCATTCGTTCGCACAGACTCATTCGCACACACATTCATTCGCACAGACTCATTCGCACACACATTCATTCGCACAGACTCATTCGCATGACTCAGTCGTGCGATTTGCCCAACCGCACGGCTCAGTCGCACGACGCACTCATACGCCTAGCCCAGTCGCACGACGCACCCCAGTCGCACGGTTCAGTCGGTCGAAATGCCCAGTCGCCCTGCACAGCAGGTCGCGACTGCACAGACCATCGAGCAGCGTCCAGCTGCTCCGAGCATGGGTTTCACGCACCAAAAACTGCCAGAACACTTATCCTAACATGTCTAAACAAGAAGCACACTCAAAATCACAACATGCAAGCCCACACGACCTCTTGTGCTCGGATGAACCCGAGCACCCGAAACCCTAGAAAACGCAGCAGCTAAATTGAGCAATAAACGGGTCAAACAAGGTTATCTACCTGCTAGGAGTGAGTATCCACGATGATAACCAAGATTTGACGATGAAAACGCAACAAATGTGATGAATTTTGGTGCTAGATTGGTGTAGAAATGGGGAAGAAGAAGAAGAACGATGAAGAAGATGATTGTGAAGAAGAATGGCTGGGAAATGGGTATTTATACCCAGCCTAGTTTTCTCAAAATGTCAAGTTTAGTCCCCGCACTTTGCCCCCGGGTTCCCAAATTTTGTTTCGGTTGAAAACGTTATTTATTAGTCTTGTTTTATTAATGATAAAATATTATTTATGATATTTATAATTTAAAACTGGTTTTAATCGTGTCATTATGTTCTTATAAGAATGGTGCGTTTAATGATAACGGGGAAAATCTCAGTTAAGATTTAAAGATGATGATGATTCAAGCTACGATAGCACACGAATAAGGTTAACTAAGCAACTAAACTGGCAAAATATCCCCATAGATGGGTTATAAGGGTGAGGGATGACCGACAACAAAACTAACAGATTACGTCGATAGACGGACCTTTGGTGACGGATGTCACAGTATCCCCCAGTTGAGGGAATTTCGTCCCGAAATTCAACTGGTGCTAGGTCCAAGGGCGTCATCCTCGAACAGATGTGGATATTTGAGTCTCATCTGATCTTCACGTTCCCATGTAAACTCTGGCCCTCGTTTGGAATTCCATCTTATACGAACGATAGGTATCTTGCTGCGCCTCAACTTTTTGACCTTTCGGTCCATGACCTCAATAGGTTCCTCCACAAAATGGAGGTTTTGATCAATCCTGATATCCTCAATAGGCACGTGAAGTGATTCGTCAGCTAAACACGTCTTGAGGTTCGATACATGGAAAGTATCATGTACACTGTTAAGCTCTTGTGGCAACCATAATCGGTACGCCACCGGACCGATTCTTTCTATGATCTCTAATGGTCCAACATATCTTGGGGCCAACTTCCCTTTCTTTCCAAACCGTACGACCCCTTTCCACGGAGAGACCTTAAGCAACACTCGATCCCCAACGTTTAACTCTAGTGGCTTCCGACGGTTGTCGGCATAGCTCTTTTGACAGTCTCTAGCAGCTTTGAGTCTGTCTTTGATCTGGAAGATCTTATCGGTGGTTTCTTGAATGATTTCGGGACCTGTTAGCTGGCTTTCACCAACCTCGGCCCAACATACAGGCGATCTACATTTCCGTCCATATAGTGCTTCAAATGGAGCGCGTCCAATGCTTGTATGGTAGCTGTTGTTGTAAGAGAACTCAATCAACGGTAAATGAGTGTCCCAGCTACCAACAAAATCGATTACGCAAGCTCTAAGCATGTCTTCCAATGTTTGTATAGTTCGTTCACTTTGGCCGTCTGTCTGGGGGTGATAGGCTGTACTCATGTCTAATCGAGTGCCCATCGCTTTCTGTAACGTCTGCCAAAATCGTGAAGTGAATCGACTGTCCCGGTCGGATATGATTGACACCGGCACCCCGTGCCGTGTCACGACCTCTTTGATGTACACCCTTGCCAGCTTATCCATCATATAGTCTTCCCGGATAGGCAAGAAGTGAGTGGATTTTGTCATTCGATCCACCACGACCCATATTGTGTCGTGTCCGCTTGGCGTTCTCGGGAGTTTGGTAATGAAATCCATAGTGATGTTCTCCCATTTCCACTTAAGAATTTCAGGTTGTTGCAATAATCCCGATGGTTTCTGGTGTTCAGCCTTGACCTTTGAACAAGTCAAGCATTTGCTCACATATATAGCAATATCTTTCTTCATGCCTGGCCACCAGTACAACTCCTTCATATCGTGGTACATCTTGTCTGCACCAGGATGAACAGAGTATCGAGTCTTGTGTGCTTCATCCAAGACTAGTGTACGAACACCTCCCCATCTGGGGACCCATATACGATCCACGAAGTAATGTACGCCGTCATCCTTGCGACTCATTTGTTTATCCATCCCTCGGAATTCTTCTCCCGCAAGGTTCTCTTCTTTCAACGCCTCACTTTGCGCACTTTGAATCTGAGCCTTTAGATTGGTTTGAATAGTCAATCCTAGCCTTCGAGCACGTAATGGTTTCACGCGTTCCTTGCGGCTTAAAGCATCAGCCACCACGTTAGCTTTCCCCGGATGATATCGGATTTCACAATCGTAGTCGCTAAGTAGCTCTACCTAGCGTCGCTGTCGTATGTTAAGTTCTTTCTGGTTCATGATGTGTTGAAGGCTCTTATGGTCTGTGTAAATGATGCATTTGGTTCCATATAAATAATGCCTCCATATCTTGAGTGCAAACACTACGGCACCCAACTCCAAATTGTGAGTTGTGTAGTTCTTTTCATGCACCTTGAGTTGTCGCGAAGCGTAAGCAATTACCTTATCTTTCTGCATTAGTATACAGCCCAAACCTTGATGTGAAGCATCACAGTACACCACAAAATCGTCAGTTCCGTCTGGGAGGGACAATATCGGTGCGTTGCACAACTTCTCTTTCAATAATGCCTGTTCTTGTGCTTTCCCCCAATCGAACTTCTTGTCTTTCTGATTCAACAAAGTTAACGGTTGTGCGATCTTCAAAAGTTCGCAATAAAACGTCGGTACTATCCGGCCAATCCTAGGAATTGCCGTATTTCTGAGGGTGTTTGGGGAGTATCCCATTTCTTCACAGCTTCAATCTTACCGGGGTCCACATGAATTCCATCTTCGTTAACTACATGACCCAAAAACTTCACTTCTCGAAGCCAGAATTCACACTTCGAGAATTTGGCGAAAAGTTTCTCCTCCTTCAATAGTTCTAGAATTGCTTGGAGGTGTTTTTCGTGATCCTCCTTTGAACGGGAGTAGATGAGTATGTCGTCTATGAATACGATCACGAACTTATCTAGATAAGGCTTGCACACCCGATTCATTAAATCCATTAAGATAGCTGGCGCGTTGGTCAACCCAATCGGCATAACCAAGAACTCATAGTGCCCGTAACGAGTTCTAAATACTGTTTTTGGAATATCGTACTCGAATACTCTTAGTTTATGATAACCAGATCGAAGGTAGATCTTAGAGAAATACGAGGCTCCTTGCAACTGATCGAACAGGTCGTCGATTCTGGGAAGAGGATACCAATTCTTCACGGTCAGTTTGTTCAATTCCCTGTAGTCGATACACATACGGAACGACCCATCCTTCTTCTTGACAAATAACACCGGTGCTCCCTACGGTGAATGACTTGGTCGAATGAAACCTTTCTCTAGTAGTTCCTGTAGTTGGCTTGACAACTCTTGCATCTCTGAGGGTGCTAACCGATACGGTGTCTTGGCTATCGATGTAGCTCCAGGAACTAGCTCTATACGTAATTCCACCTGTCGTGGAGGAGGCAATCCAGACAAATCATCAAGGAACACTTCCGGGTAATCCCGTACAATCGGAATGTCTGTCAATTTTGTCTCTTCTTCCTTCTTTTCTACCACGTGAGCCAGAAAGGTGTAACACTGCTTTCGTAGACCTTGGCGTGCTTTCATGCAGGAGATAAGCTTCAAGTTCTTTCCCGGTCGCTCTCCTTGTATTCTGATTACTTTCCCGTCTGACATGGGGATCCGCACTACTTTATCTCGGCAAACAATCTGGGCTCCATGTTTTGACAACCAATCCATCCCCACTATTACGTCAAAGCTCTCCAACTCGAAAGGTATCAAATCTATGTTGAAGGCCTGGTTTTCCAATATTAGGGTGCAGTTCTTAATAATTTCCTCTGCCTGTTCAACCCTACCATTTGCCATTTCTACAGAGTAACTAGTTTCTAGTCTACTGGCACTCAAATCAAGCAGTATCAAACAGTATCAAACAGTACAGATGCGAAGTGGTTATTGAGTAAGTGCGTACCCGTGACAACGTTCGGATCTTGACGGGCATCATTAGCTCCAATGACGAAGGCACGACCCCGTGCAGCATTACCTTGGTTTCCTTGGCCTTGCGCACCCGCTATGGCCATTATCTGCTGCTGGTTGTTTCCCTGCTGACCCGGTGCCCTGTTCAGTAGGGGGCACATATTCTTGAAGTGATCGATGGCTCCACACTCGTAACAAGCCCTGGCATTCCCAGCGGGGTTAACCGCATTGATGGGTGCCACCAGGTTTGGTGCTACTCTACAGTCTCTTGCTTGATGCCCCGGGCATCTGCAGTTCAAACACACCCGGCACGGTGCTGCTGGAGGATGATGAAGATTACACCTGTCATATTTTGGGTGCGGACCAGCATATTCCCTCTTCCCTTGAGTCACGACCACAAAGTTTCTGGTCGTCTTGGCCCTCTTATCAGACTTTCCAGTACCAGACCGACTTGTTTCTCTAGTCTCTTTCCTATTCTCCGCTCCCCTACCCAATACTCCTGTTCTTATCATCTCGTCAGTGAGAGCGCCCGCTTTCAGAATAGCGCTCTGGATTGTAGGGGGAGCAGGTGCAGTTACCATTGCCCGGATTTGAGGCGCGAGTTCCCAAATGTACCTTTCTATCCTCCTGGATTCCGGAGTGACTTGGTGTGGAACTAGTCTAGCCCGCTCGTGGAATCGGTCAGTATAAGCTGCATGCCCTGCCCCCACCATAGCATGATTCCAGAACTCATGCTCAAGCTTCTGCATCTCGTTGAGAGGGCAGTATTCTTCGGTAATCAAGGCTTTAAATTCATCCCAGGTCATCTGCATCGTAGATTCCCTTCCCCTAGCTTGAACCTGGGTGTTCCACCAGGTTAGTGCTCTGCCCTGCAGTGGGCACGTAACATACTTGATCCGCTGGCTGTCGAGGCATTCACTGATGTTGATCACAACCTCCATTTTCTCAAGCCATCTAATCAGGGCTATCGCCCCACCTTTCCCATCGAAATCCCGGGGCTTACAGGCCACAAACTCCTTGTAAGAACAGCCCCGTTTGGCGTTAGCATCCCCAACTTCATTACCTACTGTACCACCATTTCCAGTCTCCTGATTGCTTTCATTCCCAATCGGGTTCCCAGTGTCCTTGTTTTCATTACCACCGTCCCCGTGGGGGTGGTTTTGTTGTTGCAGAGCATCGCTCACCTGAGCTACAATAGTTGGAATCAGGGCAGTCAATTGTTGAGCAATTAAGGCTGCCATATCAGGGTTTCCAGCCCCTTGGTTATTGCCAGAAGGGCCTTCATTTGCTATTGGAGGTCTACCCCTGCCTCTGCCTCTGCCCCTCGGGGCTTCACTTCCGCTACTGTTGCTGCGGGTAGATCTTCGAGGCGGCATGTTCTATTCATACAGGAGGCAACATATAAGCTTTAGTCACCTTAAGATACACAAGCACTTTACTTATCAAATTCCAATGTTTCGTGTTCCAGTCGGTCAAGATCACCATGCAGCCCATTTTAAGCATATTCTCGGTATACCGGTGATGTTTATATATAGGGTTCCCCGCAGCGTTCCCACCACACCCACGATGTACCGAGAATGATGCCTAATCCGGTTACCTGACATCCGACCTTCCTTCACATCATATCCATAATAATCCATCAAGTCAACTAAGAGCCAAACATGTAATCACGTATAGTCTAGCGGAGGTTGTCTATCTCGCGTCGTTGGGAGGACTCAGACATGGCCTCCTCGGGTCGGTCTCTTAGTATACGAGGTCTAGCGCGATGTATGATCTGTGAAGATCTCTTCGGGTCTCAATACCCGAATTTGGTTACGATAACTTGGCGCACAGAGGGAACGAAAGATCTAATAGGAAGCATCTCATAGTGGTCGAGCACAAGGGCTCAAGAACAAAGTAAAAGATCACGTAACAGGAGGATAACCAAACATATAAGGAGCAACACATACACGAGATATATAAATGCACACAAGCTTAAGCATGCAAATCTACATGAAGGTTCCTAGGTTATAGTCTAGGTCAAGTGTAATTGCCTAATTCTCTATAACCAATGGCTCTGATACCAGTCTGTCACACCCCCGCTGATAGCGGAAACAAGGGGGATGTGAGCTAGACGGGATCGTCATAACACATGGTATATGATAGAGTAGCAATAAAAATATGATGACAAGCGTGTCATGACGACACCCGAACACAAATGGAGACTTGTGTCGTGTATAATCAAAGTTCACGACAGCATAGCCATAAGCATAACATAAATGATCACATAAGCATTAAGGACAACTTGTAATGTAATATTCCCACAACTCGGGAGCAAGTATACAAAAGACCATGTTCAAGCTTTACAAGGGTAATAATTACAAAATGTATCCTAGGGTCTCCTCTAAAAGGCAGCACTCCTAGATCTTCAATTACCTTGTTCACCTGAAAAGAAATGCTCAAAAAGGTCAACATAATTGTTGGTGAGCTTCGCAGGTTTTAAGTAATAAAAGATGTTAAGATGAAAACAGTGAGTAAGTTTAATAAAAGTTACCGCGGCTACACTTATGTATAGGCGGTTTTACTAGTTATAAATAGCTACAGCCAAGCCTATTCATCGGTTCCACCCGGGAATTTATGGCTGCAAAGATAGCATTTCCAAAGCGTAAATAGTTTATAAATGACGTAGCAAGATCCACACAGCGCATACGTATAGTTTATAACCAAACCAATCCTTAGGTCCTATTACCGGGATTAATGGTTATATATAAAAAGGTTTTCCATAGCATAATGAGTTTAAGGTGACGTAGCAAGATCCACACAGCGCATACGTTTAGATTACAACCAAACCAATCCTTAGGTCCCAATTACCGGGATTAATGGTTGTAGTGGATGATCGGCTTAGAAGAACCACACAGAAGAACCACACAGAAGAACCACACAGCCGAGAGCATCCAAGGTCAATGGCCTCCACACATAGCATCAATCAACACATAACATCAAGTAGTAGTGCATAGTAGGGTGATACCACTAAGTCATACATAGGGTAACATAGCACATAGTTCAAGTTCACATAGCAGCAATCACAAGATAAGCAAGTTAAGGTATTCATAGAAGTAGTAGCCAACTTCCACTAGGGAAGGTGCCTGAAATCAAGTTAAGTAGGTGAGCATTCTTTTCCCCCAAGTTAAAGATATTTGAAAAGGTTTTATAAGAGTAAAAAGGGGCCATGAAACTCACTGAACGGATGATAGGCACGTATGATGAAAGATTCCAACGGTAGGATGCTATGAACAGTCAAACACCTATTGACAGTTACTGACAAGCATTAATAACGAGCATAAAGCATAAGATGATATCAATAGGCTCGGGCAGTTTCGGTTCGGTTGTGGGTGGTACACACACAAGCAGACATACACATCTCAGACTAGGATATTTTAAATAGTATGTGCCTGTTGATAGCGTTGACTTTAATCTTTATGGTCAAGTTATGACACTTTATTAATATTACCTTACTGTCGTAAGATCTCCGAAAAGGGGATCCACACACACACACCCCCACTATTAGTTATACAACAAGACCGGACGCACGACTCAATCCTTCCTTCGTACGAATGGACCTTCAGTCGTACGAATCAGCTTCATTCGTACGATTGAACTTTCATTCATGCGACTAAGCATTCAGTCATACCATACAAGACCCAGTCATACGACTCAACCTCCATACACCCAATTGGACCTCCATTCGCATGAATCAGCTTCATTCGTGCGATTGAACATTCATTCGTGCGATTGGAATTTCAGTCGTACGACTCACGCACAATCGCACACAATCTCATTCGCACTGACTCATTCGCATGACTCATTCGTTCGCACAGACTCATTCGCACACACATTCATTCGCACAGACTCATTTGCACACACATTCATTCGTACAGACTCATTCGCATGACTCAGTCGTGCGATTTGCCCAACCGCACGGCTCAGTCGCATGACGCACTCATACGCCTAGCCCAGTCGCACGACGCACCCCAGTCGCACGGTTCAGTCGGCCGAATGGCCCAGTCGCCCTGCACAGCAGGTCGCGACTGCACAGACCATCGAGCAGCGTCCAGCTGCTCCGAGCATGGGTTTCACGCACCAAAAACAACCAGAACACTTATCCTAACATGTCTAAACAAGAAGCACACTCAAAATCACAACATGCAAGCGCACACGACCTCTTGTGCTCGGATGAACCCGAGCACCCGAAACCCTAGAAAACGCAGCAGCTAAATCGAGCAATAAACAGGTCAAACGATGTTATCTACCTGCTAGGAGTGAGTATCCACGATGATAACCAAGATTTGACGACGAAAACGCAACAAACGTGATGAATTTTGGTGCTAGATTGGTGTAGAAATGGGGAAGAAGAAGAAGAACGATGAAGAAGATGATTGTGAAGAAGAATGGCTAGGAAATGGGTATTTATACCCAGCCTAGTTTTCTCAAAATATCAAGTTTAGTCCCCGCACTTTGCCCCCGGGTTCCCAAATTTTGTTTCGGTTGAAAACGTTATTTATTAGTCTTGTTTTATTAATGATAAAATGTTTTTTATGATATTTATAATTTAAAAATGGTTTTAGTCGTGTCATTATGTTCTTATAAGAATGGTGCGTTTAATGATAACGGGGCAAATCTCAGTTAAGATTTAAAGACGATGATGATTCAAGCTACGATAGCACACGCATAAGGTTAACTAAGCAACTAAACTGGCATAATATCCCCATAGATGGGTTATAAGGGTGAGGGATGACCGACAACAAAACTAACAGATTACGTCGATAGACGGACCTTTGGTGACGGATGTCACATTCACAAATATTATGCTTCGTTTATTTTTACAAAAGTAGACTTTAAAACTTTATTTAAAATTTAAATTATTATTGGTTAATACGTTATTTTAATCATAGATAAATCATGCTTATTTCAAAGGATTATGAAAATTTATTTATATTTTTTTATGTCTAGTTTATTTTCTATATTATAACACTTCAAACCTACCTATTACAAATACCTTAAATGTTTATTCACATAAATGATTATTTAAATAAATATTTAAATAATTAATTATCCATCTAATCATTTAACCATGTATATCATATTTAGTTAATTTTCTCTAAACTTTTATTTAAACTCTTGAAACTTATAAAACAATATATTATACTTTGTTCTTATTACCAAAATATTGTATTATAAAATTTTTATAATAAATCATTTAGAAGTTCAAAACTTTATAAAATAGTTTTTAAATAATTTTAAAGTCATTTAAATTAGTATTCAATTAACTCGCTTTATCAAATTTTAAATAATTAATTATTAAATTAATTATTTCTTTTCACACAATATACTTAACCTTTATTAAGTCAATAAATTAAATTAGTGAATCATTCTTTATTATTCTCAATCTCAAATGATTTATTTTATTTTTATTGAACCAAAACATAAACGATTCATTATTTTATTATATAACCTCCCGAATTCCAATTGAAACCCTAGTTCACTTCTAATTGTTAATCTTATTATTGAACCTTAATCATGGAATAAATACGTTAGGTGACTTGTAAAAAGGAAATCGTTGGAGCATCGTCATTTTTATTATCATCTTGCATACATATACCATGTGAGTATTTCTATACCCCTTTTTCATTTTTTTACACTTTGGGGTGAAACATGTTACCTTATAATCATTGAACTTGTAAACTCGTTTGATTCTTGTAAACTTATGGCAATTCACTTGTATGTTGTGCTTAGTTGATCTTAGTAATTATCATGTATTGACGATTATATGTACAATCATTAACTATTGCTAGCCTGGCGATGTCATAGATCTACGGGCTTGACAAGACTGCTTGGTTAATCCAAGTACACTTAGCTAATCGTATAAACTTGTAAACATTGAGACTTGTAAACTATCAAGGTTTGATTGTGCATCTGTCTTACATCCCTAGTTACTTTGTTCTCTAACTTATAACATGAGTTGCCATCTTTTACATACTTATGTATGAAAACTATGGAAATCTCACCAACATTATGTTGACCTTTTACTTTTAACATGTTTCAGGAAACGCTCAAGTTTGATGCTATCTTTAAAGTTTATCCACATCTAGGATTGGACCTAGTTTAATAAAAGAAATGTCTTAGGTTAATTACATCCTTTGTTATGTCTATTTCTCTTATTTGTGACTTATGTTTGTAATGTTACATTTGAAACTCATGATAATAATATTTACATTTAAAGATAGCGTTATGTGGCTGTGAACAATCTTAACCCTCACATCTCGACGATTCCGCCATTAAGGATGGGTTGTGACAGATTGGTATCAGAGCCCATAACTATATGGATTTAGGTTATTAGAAATGGTGACCTAGACTAGAGTTTATGCGTGAACCTCATAGAAAAATCCTTATAATCTTGTGTATACTTATTGTTGCATGTTACATGATGCTATCTATTTAGGAATGCCTTTTGTGCAACTTGATGCCCTTAGATAGGTGTTCCTTATAATTAAATAAACTTGGTTACTTTTCTCCGTAAATTTATCCTTGACTCTTTGATTCTCCCCGACAAATGAAACTTCCTAAACTTATTCTCGACAACATGTGGAATCTACACTTATTATCGTGGATTTAATTCCATAGACTCTATGTCTAATCTATGAAAATCTTATCAAGGTTTTGATTTCATGAACCTAAGAAATTTGTGTGACATATAGACACCTGTATTCTGGATTTCCTGGCAAAAGGCCTTCGGGCTAAGGCAAGCATATCGTATAAATCTCATTCCAAGACCAATTATGCGAGTGATAAACTATGGTCAACATACATAAGTTTCTAAGGCAAATGGGTCAATTTACCTAGACGTGTCAACGTTTTCAAGTGGTAATGCGTTACCAAATGGAACCATCCAAGTTTATATTTAAAATATAAAAAATCCTTGATTCCTTGGATTGGTTTATCATCAAAACTCTAATATCTTCTCATTCCTATCTTACAGAATGAACCTGTTAATATTGAGCTTGTTATACTCCTCAATTCCTACATTTAAACATCGTTATACGTTGTGCACCTTATGTAACTATCCTTATACCTTTTCTAACGTGTAGATGGATCTTAATATATCCAAAGATATTGGTCTTCTAAACCGAATGGTTTCAAAACTTAAAATTGTTACTTAGGGTTTTCAAATGTCCTTAAAGTGTGTGCCATAACTGAAATCATGCAATGCCAAAAGGTGGAATACTGCATCTCAGGATACCTTGTCTAGGCAAGGTATACACATAAATCTGATTTGACAATTGGATCCGTTTATCTGGCCTGGAACTCATGAGATGGGTGTTCGCTTATAGGTACGCGTGTATTCCGTAGAGTTGTGGTTGACGTAACACTTTGAGAAGTCAATGCATTTCCCTCTTTTATTTTGAACCGGACTTTACATCTCATTGTTGTGTTGAATCATTTCCGTCATTGATCTTGTTTTCCTGACTTAAACCATTCAAGATTTGAGAATCTAACACAAGTAACTCTGTTATCCCGAACTTTAACCTTAATCCTAGCAAGCATGATTTTCTTTTCCTATTAATGTTACCTTGATGTAATTTGAAGTTTCTGAATTTCTAGCCGATATTCTCTTCGTTTGCTAAGTCGAGCTTTGTAAAATCTTCTAACCATTTTGCATCGTAGGTATTGCAAGAGTCCGCAAGTTAACTTATGACTAAGGACACTCGTATCTCCTAAATGATTCTATCTCATCAAAACAGGGGTGACTCCCTTACTTTGGTGGCGACTTTCTGTTCGCTATTACTGTTCTTATGAAATTTCATTGTCAAGACAGAAGTGAATTCCTTACCTTGATGACCATTTCCTTCTTTTTGTTTTTATGAATTCGTATTTTACTAATGGAATTACCTCCTTAAAATAGGAGTAAAATGTCGTATCTTGATGATGGTTTTCAATTTTTCTATTGTGTGTTTTATGAAATCCCATCCTCTGAATCAGGGTGATTTCCTTGTTTTGAGGACAGATTTCAATCATTTTCCTTTGGAACTTGTATTTCACGAATGAAATGACCTCACCAAAATAGGATTGAATCCCGTACTTTGGTGACAAATGTCAATTCTCGATTGTTTTCTAGTTATTATGAAATCCAATCATCAAGATAGGCTTGAAATCCATACCTTGATGATAATTTCACCTATTTAAATTTTATGGATTGTATTTTCTCAAATGAAATGACCTCATCAAAGTAAGGAGTGAACTCTGTACTTTAATGAAGCTTTTCATTTTCCTATATGTTGTTTCTATAGAACTTCATCATTAAGATAACAATGATTATCCTTACCTTAATGGGAAGTTACCTCATTTTATTCCTGTGGATCCTTAACAATGGGTTAGGATCAAGCTCTCGCTTGGTAGTTAAGAGACATACTTTGGGAAACACACCACCAAGCTAGGAGTGATAACCACATCTTGGTGATTATTCCCATTCCTTGATCTCGAACCTACCAGGGTTTTAAGACTTCAATTGATAAGAAACATGTAATAACTTGAAGGGTGAATACCGTTATCTGATTTATCGACGATAGTGTTCCAGCCAGTCAAGCTAAAGCATGAATCTTGAACTCAAAAGGGGTTGTTGTCACTTTAGGGTAACCCTTGTTCCAAGTCTGGAACATTTAAATTTTAAATCGGTTTCTTCTCTCACGCTTTTATGTTTCAATATGACGTTTGATCTATCTTTATGAACCTTTTTATCGACTTTCATTCTGAGTTATCATAAAAACCTAATTGCACAATGATAACACTCCTAAAACAATCTTTCGTACAAGATGTGACATCCGTCACCAAAGGTCCGTCTATCGACGTAATCTGTTAGTTTTGTTGTCGGTCATCCCTCGCCTTCATAGCCCATCTATGTGGATATTATGCCTGTATGCTTGCTTGGTTAACCTTATGCCTGTGCTATCGTAGTTTAAATCGTCATCACCTTAAAACATTATCTAAGATTTGCCCCGGTAACACTGAATGCGCCATTTTTATATAAAAACTATTGTCACGTATAAAACCATTTTTAAATTGTAAATATCATTAACAACATTCTATCATTAATAAAAACAAGACCAATAAATAACGTTTTCAACCGAAACAAGATTTAGGAACTCGGGGCAAAGTACAGGGACTAAAAGTGACATTTTGGCAAACCGGGGATGGGTATAAAAACCCCATTCCCAGCCCTTCTTCACCAAGGGGCTGGAAACCCTGATATGGAAGCCTTAATTGCTCAACAATTGACTGCCCTGATTCCAACTATTGTAGCTCAGGTGAGCGATGCTCTGCAACAACAAAACCACCCCTACGGGGATGGTGGTAATGAAAACGAGGACACTGGGAACCCGATTGGGAATGAAAGCAATCAGGAGACTGGAAATGGTGGTACAACAGGTAATGAAACTGGGGCTGCTAACGCCAAACGGGGCTGTTCTTACAAGGAATTTGTAGCCTGTAAGCCCTGGGATTTCGATGGTAAAGGTGGGGCGATAGCCCTGATTAGATGGCTTGAGAAAATGGAGGCTGTGATCGACATCAGTGAATGCCTCGACAGCCAGCGGATCAAGTATGTTACGTGCTTACTGCAGGGCAGAGCACTAACCTGGTGGAACACCCAGGTGCAAGCTAGGGGAAGGGAATCTGCGATGCAGATGACCTGGGATGAATTCAAAGCCTTGATTACCGAGGAATACTTCCCTCTCAATGAGATGCAGAAGCTTGAGCATGAGTTATGGAATCATGCCATGGTGGGGGCAGGGCACGCATCTTATACTGACTGATTCCACGAGCTGGCTAGACTAGTTCCACACCTAGTCACTGCGGAATCTAAGAGGATAGAAAGGTACATTTGGGGACTCGCGCCTCAAATCTGGGCAATGGTAACTACAGCTGCTCCTCCTACAATCTAGAGCGCAATTCTGAAAGCTGGCGCTCTCACTGACGAGATGATAAGAACAGGAGTATTGGGTAGGGGAGCGGAGAAAAGGAAAGAGACTGGGGAAACAAGCGGTCTGGTACTGGAAAGTCCGATAAGAGGGCCAAAATGACCAAAAACTTTGTGGCCGTGACTCAAGGGAAGAGGGAATATGCTGGGCCCCAGCCGAAATGTGACAAGTGTAATCTTCATCATCCTCCAGCAGCACCGTGCCGGGTGTGTTTGAACTGCAGACGCCCGGGGCATCAAGCAAGAGACTGTAGAGTAGCACCAAACCTGGTGGCACCCATCAACGCGGTTAACCCCACTGGGAATGCCAGGGCTTGTTACGAGTGTGGAGGCCTCGACCACTTCAGAAATATGTGCCTCCGACTGAATAGGGCACCGGTTCAGCAAGGAAACAACCAACAGCAGATAATGGCTATAGCAGGTGCTCAAGGCCAAGGAAACCAAGGTAATGCTGCACGGGGTCGTGCCTTCGTCATTGGAGCTAATGATGCCCGTCAAGATCCGAACGTTGTCACGGGTACGCACTTACTCAATAACCACTTCGCATCTGTACTGTTTGATACTGGAGCAGACAATAGTTTTATATCATCTGAGTTTGTGCAAATGCTTGATTTGAGTGCCAGTAGACTAGAAACTAGTTACTCCGTAGAAATGGCAAATGGTAGGGTTGAACAGGCAGAGGAAATTATTAAGGACAGCACCCTAATGTTGGAAGACCAGGTCTTCAACATTGATTTGATACCTTTCGAGTTGGGGAGCTTTGACGTAATAGTGGGGATGGATTGGTTGTCGAAGCATGGAGCCGAGATTGTTTGCCGAGATAAAGTAGTGTGGATTCCCATGACAGACGGGAAAGTACTCAGAATACAAGGAGAGCGACCGGGAAGAAACTTGAAGCTTATCACTTGCATGAAAGCACGCCAAGGTCTACGTAAGCAGTGTTACACTTTTCTGGCTCACGTGGTAGAAAAGAAGGAAGAAGAGACAAGATTGGCAGACATTCCGATTGTACGGGATTACCCGGAAGTGTTCCCTGATGATTTGTCTGGATTGCCTCCTCCACGACAGGTGGAATTCCGTATAGAGCTAGTTCCTAGAGCTACACCGATAGCGAAGACACCGTATCGGTTAGCACCCTCAGAGATGCAAGAGTTGTCAAGCCAACTACAGGAACTACTGGAGAAAGGTTTCATTTGACCGAGTCATTCACCGTGGGGAGCACCGGTGTTATTTGTCAAGAAGAAGGATGGGTCGTTCCGCATGTGTATCGACTACATGGAATTGAACAAATTGACCGTGAAGAATCGGTATCCTCCTCCTAGAATCGACGACCTGTTTGATCAGTTGCAAGGAGCCTCGTATTTCTCTAAGATCGATCTTCGATCTGGTTATCATCAACTAAGAGTATTCGAGTACGATATTCTGAAAACAACATTTAGAACTCGTTACGGGCACTATGAGTTCTTGGTCATGCCGTTCTGGTTGACCAATGCGCCAGCTGTCTTTATGGATCTGATGAATCGGGTGTGCAAGCCTTATCTTGATAAGTTCGTGATCGTGTTCATAGAAGACATACTTATCTACTCTCGTTCGAAGGAGGATCACGAAAAACACCTCCAAGCAATTCTAGAACTGTTGCGGGAAGAGAAACTTTTCACCAAATTCTCGAAGTGTGAATTCTGGTTTCGAGAAGTGAGGTTTTTGGGTCATGTGGTTAACAAAAATGGAATTGATGTGGATCCCGGCAAGATTGAAGCTGTGAAGAAATGGTATACACCCCAGACACCTTCAGAGATACGACAATTCTTACGATTGGCCGGATACTATCGTCACTTCATTGCGAATTTCTCAAAGATTGCCCAACCGTTAACTTTGTTGACTCAGAAAAGAAGAAGTTCGATTGGGGGAAAGCACAAGAACAGGCGTTCCAAACATTGAAGGAGAAGTTGTGCAACGCACCGATATTGTCCCTCCCAGACGGAACTGACGATTTTGTAGTGTACTGCGATGCTTCACATCAAGGTTTGGGCTGTGTACTAATGCAGAAAGATAAGGTAATTGCTTACGCTTCGCAACAACTCAAGGTGCATGAAAAGAACTACACAACTCACGATTTGGAGTTGGGTGCCGTAGTGTTTGCACTCAAGATATGGAGGCATTATCTATATGGAACCAAATGCATCATCTACACAGACCATAAGAGCCTTCAACACATCATGAACCAGAAAGAACTTAACATGCGACAGCGATGCTGGGTAGAGTTGCTTAGCGACTACGATTGTGAAATCCGGTATCACCCCGGGAAAGCTAACGTAGTGGCTGATGCTTTAAACCGCAAGGAACGCGTGAAACCATTACATGCTCGAGCGCTAGGTTTGACTATTCAAACCAATTTAACGGCTCAGATTCAAATTGCACAAAATGAGGCATTGAAAGAAGAAAACCTTACGGGGGAAGAATTCCGAGGGTTGGATAAACAAATGACTCGCAAGGATGACGGCGTGCATTACTTCGTGGATCGTATATGGGTCCCCAGATGGGGAGGTGTACGTACACTAGTCTTCGATGAAGCACACAAGACTCGATACTCTGTTCATCCTGGTGCAGACAAGATGTACCACGATCTGAAGGAGTTGTACTGGTGGCCAGGTATGAAGAAAGACATTTCTATATATGTGAGCAAATGCTTGACTTGTTCAAAGGTCAAGGCTAAACACTAGAAACCATCGGGATTATTGCAACAACCTGAAATCCCCGAGTGGAAATGGGAGAACATCACTATGGATTTCATTACCAAACTCCCGAGAACGCCAAGCGGACACGGCACGATATGGGTCGTGGTGGATCGAATGACAAAATCCGCTCACTTCTTGCCTATCCGAGAAGACTATAAGATGGATAAGCTGGCAAGGGTGTACATCAAAGAGGTCGTGACACGGCACGGGGTGCCAGTGTCAATCATATCCGACTGAGACAGTCGATTCACTTCACGATTTTGGCAGACGTTACAGAAAGCGATGGTCAGTCGATTAGACATGAGTACAACCTATCACCCCCAGACAGACGGCCAAAGTGAATGAACGATACAGACGCTTGAGGACATGCTGAGGGCGTGCGTTATTGATTTTGGTGGCAGTTGGGATACTCATCTACCGCTGATCGAGTTTTCCTACAATAATAGTTACCATACTAGTATTGGTTGTGCACCGTTCGAAGCGTTGTATGGACGGAAATGTAGATCGCCTGTATGTTGGGCCGAAGTTGGTGAAAGCCAGCTAACAGGTCCCGAAATCATTCAAGAAACCACCGATAAGATCTACCAAATCAAAGATAGACTCAAAGCTGCTAGAGACCGCCAAAAGAGCTATGCCGACAACCGTCGGAAGCCACTAGAGTTTAACGTTGGGGATCGAGTGTTGCTTAAGGTCTCTCCGTGGAAAGGGGTCGTATGGTTTGGAAAGAAAGGGAAGTTGGCCCCAAGATATGTTGGACCATTCGAGATCATAGAAAGAATCGGTCCGGTGGCGTATCGATTACGGTTGCCACAAGAGCTTAACAGTGTACATGATACTTTCCATTTATCGAACCTCAAGAAGTGTTTAGCTGACGAATCACTTCATGTACCTATTGAGGATATCAAGATTGATGAATGCCTCCATTTTGTGGAGGAACCTATTGAGGTCATGGACCGAAAGGTCAAAAAGTTGAGGCGCAGCAAGATACCTATCGTTCGTATAAGATGGAATTCCAAACGAGGGCCAGAGTTTACATGGTAACGTGAAGATCAGATGAGACTCAAATATCGACACTTGTTCGAGGATGACGCCCTTGGACCTAGCACCAATTGAATTTCGGGACGAAATTCCCTCAACTAGGGGATACTGTGACATCCGTCACCAAAGGTCCGTCTATCGACGTAATCTGTTAGTTTTGTTGTCGGTCATCCCTCACCTTCATAGCCCATCTATGTGGATATTATGCCTGTATGCTTGCTTGGTTAACCTTATGCGTGTGCTATCGTAGTTTAAATCGTCATCACCTTGAAACATTATCTAAGATTTGCCCCGGTAACACTGAATGCGCCATTTTTATATAAAAACTATTTGTTGGTACACATGTCCCCAGTTCTAGTCTAGTGAGCTGAAATGTAATAAACTTCTATCTTGTTACACATATGTAATGTTAAATCAATCTAATGAGAATCTCTTCTTTATATGGTTGTTGATTATATAATGTTATATCTACTTATTTTATAGTTGTTACACGCTTAATATGACCATGTTATATAGGTTTACAGTTGTGAGACACAGTTCTGAATCATTAAAGGTTCATGAATGTGTTTGACTAAACATCTCTTTCAGTCGCCCGACTGGACCATGCGAATGGTCCAATCGCACGGTTGAACTAAGAGGCTGAGTCAATCGGACGGTTGAGTCATCAGTCTGACTCAAGCGTACGAATGAATCAGTCGTATTACTCAATCGCACGACTGAGTCAGTCGCAAGACTCAGTCGCACGAATGAGATCTGTAACCTATAAATACCACTTAATTCGTGGAAAAAAAAACACTTCGAATACTAGAAACCCTAATCGCCTCAGAACGTGCTGTTCGACCATTCCAACTTCATAGAGCGTTTCAGATCATTCCGAGTCAATTCATAACGTTTTCTAATCGTTAGGATTGATCTTGAATTCGTTCTCACTGATTGGATCGCCAATCAAATAGGATTCCGCACTATTTGATTCGGTACAACGAAGAATCAGTTAGTACTCCGTACGTACACGGTCCTAACAAGTGGTATCAGAGCTTTGGCTCTTGATTCTTCGTTGATTCAATCGTTTTTGTGAAAAAGTCTACGTTTTTACGCAAAAAGATTCATTCTTTTGGCTAAAAATCGAGTCTTTACGTTTGCATGTTCTGAAAAGTCAGTGTTTTTCGAGTTTCAGCCGTCTAGGGTGCAAAGAATTGCGTTCTAGGTCAAAAGTGTTCAAAAATCGCGTTTTCAGCCGACCCAGTCGCACGATTATCTTAATCGTACGACTGAACTCATTCGCCCCGGTCTTTCGCACGTTTGAGTCATTCGCCAGTCCATTCGCCCGGTTGAGTCAATCGCAGTGTCAATCGCCCGATTGAGTCAATCGCCCACTCCAGTCGCACATCTGAGTCGTTCGGTCTTTTCAGTCGTCTAAGTTTCTCAGTCGTCTGTTTCAATCGTACGTTTGAGTCCAATCGCATATAGCCCATTCGCATAGCAGTTTCATTCTCAAGTTAAATTAATTCAAAGATGGACTCAGAAAATTATGCCATGTCAGCTGGAAAGGATTCACGAATTCAGAATTTGTTGTTACTGGAAAATGAGATAGGGAACCATAACAAGCCACCTAAACTATTGACAATAGAGGACTTTCCACAATGGAGACAACGTTTTGAAATCTATCTTAATGGTGTAGATACTAACTTATGGAACTCTATTGAGGTGGGTTATAAAATACCAGTAGGGGCTGATGGTATTCCTTTGACTTTGAGTGGACTCTCCGATACACAAAAGGTTGCCTACAATGCAGAGAAGAAGGCTTATGCTATTTTGACTCAGTCCATTCCCAAGCCTATTTTTCATCAGTACTCAGAGCACAAACAAAGTAAAAAACTGATGGAAGTCCTTGAAAAGAGGTATGAAGGAAATTCTAACTTAAAGGCACTGAAAGGCAAAGCTTTGAAGAAGGAGTTTGATAACTTCTCGGCAATTAGGAATGAAAGCTTAGATGAGATAATCGATCGTTTCTACCATCTGATGAGTGAACTTAACACTCATGGAGTTAAGACGTCAATGGAAGACAAGGTTTTAAGCTTGGCAGATGGTCTCCCTGCAAAGTGGGATTCATTCATTTCTACTCTGCGATACAACTCAGTTTTAGAAACCCTGGATATCAATGACTTTATTCTAAAACTGAAAGAGGAGGAAGTGCGACAAAAATACAAGGCTAAGAAGGGTTCTTATGCTCAAGACCCCTCACTCTACAATGTTGCTTCTACTTCCAACCCTACTGCAAAGTCTTCTGGTGCACCTTTGCAAACAGCCTTTGTGTCCAATGCATCTCCAACTTCTGACCAAGGCTCATCATCTGCAAATGAATCTCTTGGTGCATCTTGTGTTAGTCAAAGTCCTATTGTTACTCAGTCTGCAAAGTTGACAACAGAAAATTTGGGAAAGGTAACAGTGGAGGTTGCTAAAGAGCACATGGATCTATTGGCTGCTGTTGTGCATTCGTATGATGGTTTGGTGGCGGGGAAGATTGGTAATTGCCACCTTGCCGATGAAGATTATGAACAAGTAGATGAGAATGAGCTGGAAAGAATGGACATCATGTGGGCTCTTGCAAGCGCTGTCCGAAGAGCAAAGAAATTTGTGAAGAAAACAGGGCAGAATCTCGTGGCTACTAAAGATACAACTTTTGGTTTTGACAAGTCTAAAGTCACGTGCTTCAATTGTGGAGAGAAGGGCCATTTTAAAAGGGAGTGTTCAAAGCCCAAGAAGACTGGAAATGGGAATCCTTTTTCTTCATTCAATAGGCAAGATAGAGACAAGAAACCAGCATCCACGGGAAGTGATTCTAAAGCTATGGTAGCACAAGGAGATGAAGGACAAGACTGGTCCTTTCGATTCGTGTCTGATGAAGCTAACATAGCATCCGTGGAAGACTTGAACGAAGACTCGGCAAGTGAAGGCGAAAGCTCAGCCGAAGTTGATACTGCTGAATTGGAAGAGACGTTTGATGCTGTTGATGAAATCGTCAAGAATGAATTAGATTCAGAATCTGAAGCTCAAGCTACGTCTCAGAATGCTTTCATGGCTGGCACATCGACATCCACACAGGTAAAATCTAAAGATGAACTATTTAATGAACATGTTTGTGTCGAATGTGAGAAATTTAGAGAAAGCATTGATCTAAAGTTTGCTAGGTTATTAGATCACAATGATAACTTAGTAAATGACTTAAAACTGTGCTCAGAAGCTAATCGTGTCTTAAAACAAAATGAGAGCAGTTATAAGGAGAAGTTAGATGCCTTGCAGAAGCAACTAAAGGAAACTGAAGTTGTTGTCTTTAACCAAGAAAATGACATTAAATTCTACTTAAAGACCATTGAAGAAACTAAAAAGGAAAAAGCAGTCTTACAGGTAGAAAATGAGTCATTGCAACAAAAACTACATAGTCTCGCGAGTTCTTCGCACATTTTGAAAAACTTGGTTAAAGAACGCAACAATGGGGAGGGATTGGGTTACAAGGCAGTACCACCACCACATGAAATCCTTTTGAACACAAAACAACGTCCAGTTAATAATAATCAAATTAAGGATCATGTGGTGACAACTCCTTTGATGAGTGATCCGGACAGGGCAGTTCAGTCTGCTTCTTTGGATGATAATCAGAAACACTCAGCATCAAGAACGGTCAATGTTGAGAAACAGGTGGAAACAAATGTACAAACAACTCTTGATTTGGAATCAAAGTCAAATATTACACAAACCAAGATTTCTAAATCCACTCAAGCTAAACCAGTTAAAAGGGATAATGTTCAACCTCAACGACAAATTAATCCAAATGTTAAACAAGTTAAATTTGTTAAAGAGGGTAACTATTCAAAGACTGAGACCAAAAGACCCACTCCTGAGATTTACTCTCCGCCCCACAAGAGATCTCCTAGTCCTGATGAATGGAGATCCTGCTATACTTGTGGTCAGCGAGGTCATATTTCAACCAATTGTCCACGCTATCAGACACCAAGAATTAAAGTTGAGTTAAACGACAAAGTCAAAGTAGATTCAAAACAGCGATCTAAGACACCGGTTAGATCGAAAACACCCATTAGGCATAAAACACCTTCTAAGTCGTTTTCGTCCCCACCACGTGAAAGGCAACACAGACAAGTCACCGACAGGTCTGTGACATCAGCGAGGAAAACTGTTTCTGAATCTAAACCACATGCTCAAACTGTTAATCAGTCTAAAGTTTATCATAAACAATCCCTTCACAGAGATGGTTTATGGAAAGCCAAGACATCTGGTGTGTCTGACAGCCAGGACAATCTGAAAGTTGAGATTCCACCTACTGATAAAGGACAGTGGGTTGAATTCATGATGGTTGATTCCTCTGGGAAACCCAAGCCAGTCAAGGCTTGGGTCCCCCTCCTTAACTAATTGTTTTCAATTATGTGCAGGTTGTCCGCTACAGTGCTTTAACAAATACATGGATTGTGGATAGCGGAGCTTCCAGGCACATGAGGGAAACAAGTCTCTTCTTTTTAATGTCAAACAAATTAAAGGGGGACATGTTTCTTTTGCTGGGAACAAAGGAGGATACATTACTGCTCAAGGCGAAGTAGGTAATGAGAAGGTAAAGTTTGATAAAGTAAATTTTGTTCAACAACTAGAAAACAATTTACTTTCAGTGTCTCAGATATGTGACAAGGGATTCAAAGTGATGTTTGACAACCGAAAATGTTACATACTGAAAAAGGAGTTAGAGATTCCAGAGAAGCAGGTTTTGATGTCTGCATCCAGGTACAATGATCTATATGTCTTGGATATGTCTAATGCTTCTACCTCTGAATCTACAGCTCAATGTTTCTTCTCAAAAGCGACAAAGAAGGACTCCATCTCATGGCATAGGAGGATGGGACACATAAATCAAAGGAAGATGAATCATCTGATTCACAACAACCTTGTTGAGGGAGTTACAGTCAAGAACTTCCAACTTCCTGATTTTTGTGTCTCTTGCAAGAAGGGAAAGCAGACCAGGAAATCTCACAAGACCAAGCACGTCAACACAATTGAGATGCCTCTGGAGTTGCTACACATGGATCTATTTGGTCCTGTAAGCACGAAGAGTATAGCAGGAGACTGGTACTGCTTTGTAGTCACAGATGACTACTCAAGATTCACCTGGGTGATGTTTCTGAAAGCTAAATCAGAAACGTTTGAATCATTCAAGGTGCTCATCACGACTTTAGAGTCACTCTACAAACTGAAGGTAAGGAGAATTCGTTCTGACAATGGCACAGAGTTCAAGAATCAGTGGATGGATGCTTTCTGCAAGGAAAAGGGAATTGTTCATCAGTTCACCTCAGCATACACGCCACAGATGAATGGAGTTGCAGAACGAAAGAATCGAAGCTTAATTGAGACTGCGCGAACCATGTTAGCTGATTCAAAGCTCCCAGTTCAGTTTTGGAATGAGGCAGTTGCAAATGCCTGCTACACACTTAATCGTGTTTTAGTAGTCAAAAGGCATGGCAAGACTTGTTATGAGCTACTTCAGAAGAGAAAGCCAAATTTGGAGTATCTGGAGCCATTTGGAGCTCCATGTACATTGCTGAAGAAGACTCAGGATGGCAAGTTCAACGAAAAAGCCGATCAAGGAATATTCGTAGGATACAGCATCCCAGACAAGCGAGTTTACAATAACTCAACGGGTCAGGTCGAGGTGTGGTGCAACGTTGATGTTCAGAGATACATCACACCTCCTGCTGGAAAAGGTCCATCATCATTCTTCGATTATGATGGCTTTTTCAAATCCTTCAATCTTCCACAGCTTGATTCAGAGGATGACGCTGCTACCCAGATGATGTATGATGTTCTTAACTCACCAAATCTGGATTCAGGCAACATCACACCTACTGCTGGTGCCTCAAGCTCTTCGTCTCCTGCTCATGATGAGAGTGATGATTCATCAGATGATGAAGAAGCTCCTGCTTCTAACACTGAGCAAACAGCTAATCAACACAGTGAATCATCAGCTGCTATACCAGCTGCAGGAAATCCGGATACTGAACCAGCAGTCACCAATATGGATACTGAGGTTGTGGTTCCTACCACACCAGTGACTAGGATCAGTGTGAATCATCCCCCCTCGTCTATCATAGGGGACATTCAATCCGGTGTGCAAACACGAAATCAGCTGTACTCTGCTGATTATGCTGCAGTCATGGAAAAGGGTTACGTCAATGACGGGGCTTTCTCATGTTTTGTTTCACAAATCGAGCCTAAATATGTCTGCGACGCCCTGAAAGATGAGGCCTGGGTAAATGCTATGCAAGAAGATCTACTCCAGTTCAAGAAACTTGGAGTCTGGACACTAGTTGACAGGCCGAAAGGAGTAAAGGTGATTGGTACCAAATGGGTACTAAAATGCAAGAAGGATGACCAAGGTGTTGTTATCAGAAACAAGGCACGCTTGGTTGTTCAAGGCTTCAGACAAGTCGAAGGGATCGACTACAATGAAGTCTTTGCTCCCGTAGCTAGAATGGAAGCTATTCGTATCTTTCTAGCCTACGCCTCTTACATGAAGATCAAAGTTTATCAACTGGATGTTAAGAGTGCATTCTTGCATGGGGAAATCCGTGAAGAAGTTTATGTCAGTCAACCCGAAGGATTCAAAGATCCTTATCATCGGGACAGAGTCTACAAGTTAGACAAGGCTCTGTATGGGCTACATCAGGCTCCTCGAGCTTGGTATGAAAAGCTCTCCACCCACCTGCTGAAGCATGGTTTTCGCAGGGGTGTGATTGACTGTACATTGTTCATCAAAGAAAAGGATGGTGACTTGCTTCTCGTGCAGATCTATGTGGATGATATCATCTTTGGATCTAGAAATGAAGCGTTATGCAAAGATTTCGAATCTGTGATGAAGGCAGAATTTGAAATGAGTGCAATGGGAGAGATGAAGTTCTTCCTGGGATTACAGGTGGATCAAACACCAACTGGCATTTTCTTACATCAGACCAAGTATGTCGGCGACATTCTCAGTTGGTTTGACATGGAAAATACGTCTGCTGCCGGTACCCCTCTCGCCACAAATCATGATGTGGCTCCTGATGAGAATGGGGATTTGGTGGATGCCACTATGTATCGTGGGATGATTGGATCTCTCATGTATCTCACTGCCTCGCGTCCAGATATCATGTATGCAACATGTCTATGTTCTAGATATCAAGCGAAGCCAAAAGTGAATCATCTGATTGGGGTAAAAAGGATTTTCCGTTATCTGAAGGGTACTCCAACACTGGGTTTGTGGTATCCTCATGACGATGACTTCGAGCTTACTGCGTACAGCGATTCAGATTATGGTGGCTGCAAGATGAATTTCAAATCGACGTCAACAGGGTGTCAGTTCTTTGGAAGACTGTTAGTCACGTGGCAATGCAAGAAGCAGACCTCGGTTGCCTTATCAACCTGTGAAGCTGAATACGTTGCTGCTGCAAGTTGCTGCTCACAAATCATCTGGATTCAACAGCAAATGCGCGACTACGGTTTGAAATTTTCTAACACTCCTATTTATGTTGATAATTCTGCTGCCATAGCTGTCACTAAAAATCCTGTTCAACACCCAAAAACTAAACACATCGGGATTAAATATCATTTCATACGCGATTGCTATGAAAAACAATTAATCGATGTGATTAAAATTAACACGGATTTTCAGCGCGCTGACCTCTACACCAAACCGTTTGATAAACCAAGATTTTTATATCTCCTAGAGGTCAACGGCGTTAAAAAGAAAAGTGATGTGATTGCTGAAGAAGCAGATTCATAGTCCGACTTGTGTCTTTAGTTTATTTCTTTCTTTCTTTCATTTTTATTTTATTTTTTAATTCCCTTGTCTTATAAAATCCAAAAACACAAAAAGATTTCTGTTTTAGAATTTTAGGGGGAGATTTAGTTCAGTATGCATTTACTTAAAAAAAAAAAAAAAAAAAAAAAAATTGGGGGAGGTAAGTTAAGCTGAAAAGGCACAGACAAATAAACTGGAAATGTGACTCGATAAAACTGGAAAGGGATAGCACACAGGCATCGAGTTACTTGTAACATCAAATTGGTTATTCAGTTTCAAAAATAACAATCATAAATCAGAGAAGTCTAAGTCTGACAAAATTGGGAATATGATAGAAGCTTTGACTGGTATTGTAATTACTTGGAGAAAGTAGATCTAGGGTTGTGTAAGTACACAATACGATGTGTCAGTAGATTCAACACAATAGACCATTAGACATCATCAGTGAACAGGCTTAAACTAAATTTATTCAACCAGTTGTGTGTTCTCATGGTATCCCTGGTCTGCACAATCAATCAATGTCCAATAAGGGGTGAGGAGCAAGCTAATGCCACAAATGTGCGCAAAGACCTGCAAAACAGAGCAAAAGATGACTAATGTCATTAATATAATGTATATGCAAATATGCTGCTCTAAGAAGATAAATAGGTACTGCGCCTCTCTGCTGTGCGATGGCACTGACCTGAGGCTAAGCATAACCTATTCGTTCTAAGAATTCATTGTTGTTTGCGCCTCTCTGCTGTGCGATGGCACTGACCTGAGGCTTGGCATCTCTTTGACAATTCTTAGAACCAAATCTTCTAAGTCCAAGACCGCTCAAAAATCTCCTGAGGACGATTGATTACCATATACCTGTGGAATACACAAATACGGTTTGACCTAATTCATCTAATTAATCGCTGATGTGTGTCAAACGTCTGTGTATGAATTTAAGTGGACAAACATACTGACAATCGTCGTGGCTGCATTGCCTGATGTTCAAAATCAATAAGAATTACATATTAGTTCAAACATGATTCCTAGTTAGATATTTGAAGTCTTCGATAAGTGAAAAACTGTGCAATCAAATCATGCAAAATGTAATAAGCACTAAATGTTCCAAGTGATGGTGTATATGCCTGTCTGATTCCACGAGAGTCCATTCCGGATAAACTGTTAATGCTAATAAGCTATACAAGCCTGCCCTATCAAAATTCACAAAAATATGTCTTTCTATTTATAGGTTAAGTTTTGTTTAGTCTTAGTATAATGTGTCATGTCGGACTGTGTATATTGCTATCTGTTAAACGTCACTGAAAGTGCTTAATGTCTATCTAAATAACTTGTTTCTGAAAGGTTAAATGGATCACGTCTGAGGTGATCGGGTGGATAAATGGATCACGTCTGAGGTGATCGGGTGGATAAATGGATCACGTCTGAGGTGATCGGGTGGTTAAATGGATCACGTCTGAGGTGATCGGGTGGATAAATGGATCACGTCTGAGGTGATCGGGTGGATAAATGGATCACGTCTGAGGTGATCGGGTGGTTAAATGGATCATGTCTGAGATGATCAAGTGCACATAATGTTTTATAAATTGGTAATTAAACTAAGTGTTGGTTCATACTTTAAAATTTGGGACAAGGATAGACCAATCGTTCGACTGAATCTGATATGACCCAGTCGGCCGAATGGGGTGTACGATTGAATACAATCGTACGATTGGACCAAGCAAATGAACCCAATCGGCCGGTTGAATGTGCCCGACTAGGTCAAACGTGCGAATGGGGTATGCGAATGAAACACATCGAACGACTGGAGGTGACCGACTGAAATTGTCGTTTGGTTGAACTTCAATCGCCCGATTGGATATGAACGATTGGGTAGATGGCACGACGGAGACTCAGTCGTCCGACTAACCAAGACGACTAGACTCAGTCGGCCGACTAATCAAGGCGACTAGACTCAGTCGCCCGACTGGATTTTGCCCTAGTATAAAAACAGACCAAATCTAAATCAGTCGTTCACTCTCCCAAATCGCCCCCTCTATTCGCCCGACCTAAGGAACCGCTGTCGAAATTTCCTTTGATCCATATCTGCTTTTGTTTACGTGTTCTAACACTCAGTGGTGATTATACAGGTACTACTCAAAGTGTTTCATCGATAACACTGATAAATGATGTCCAAAATCTCTCGAATTCAGACCAAACAGTAACCGAACGCAAAATGAACAAATAGGCTGTCCAAACTAGCTTAAACGTTCGAATAGAAGTTAGAACATGATTTATCGGTAGTTTCCGAGTGTAATGAGCAAAATTTCGACGTTTAACTTCAAGTATAGCTCAAAACACGAATTTGAATGGACAAACTGTCGGGTATGCGACTGGACACACTGATGAACTCCAATCGCCCGACTGAGAAGACGATTAGTCTCAGTCGCCCGACTGAGATGAACGAATGAAGTAAACGCACGACTATGCTCATTCGCTTGACTTAGTCGCCCGTATGAATAAATTCACCTTTCAAGACTCATTCGTTCCACTCAGTCGCACGGCTATGTTCAGTCGGTTGCTCAGTCGCCCGACTAACCAAAGTGGGAAACTCATTGATTTTGTTTACTCTCTTCTACGTGTACTAACGTAAACTTACATTGTGTTGCAGATGGCGAGTCGATGGGTTATGAGCACGAAGCACAACATTTGTGCTCATTTGGACTTGACCTCTAGGAATGCCGCTGACTTTTCTGGCATTATCACATTTCTGAGAAGATCAAGGATATACAGAGCTATCTCAGCACAGTGTACACCATATAGGTCGATGCAGCAGTCGTTCTGGGAACACGCTGTGGTCGACAGATCCAGGGAGCCCTATACTATTAGGAGCACCGTTCTTGGGCACGCTATAGAGATAACAGAGGAGGACTTACGGACAGTCCTAGAGTTAGGAGATGATGGTGACTACCCTATTCGTTTACATCCAATGACAGTCAGAGGGTGCTTCCTGAGGGCTAAGTATTCTGGGGACATAAACTCAGGGATGCTCAACAAGAGCAATCTCTGCCCCCAGTTCAAGTACCTAGCCCACGTCTTGCTCAGGTGTATTGCCTCACGAAAAGGAGGCTTCGACGAGCTCTCAGAGCAAATGCAGAATGCCTACGTTGCATTAGTACTGAACCACCCGTTCAGCTTCTCCAGAATGATCTTCACTTACTTAGTGGAGAACATAGAAGTTAAGGGAAGAGAAGGCTTCTGCATGTATCCTCGCTTCCTGCAAATGATCTTTGACCAAAAGCTACCTATGTTGCCGAAGCAGAAGGAGGATGCGGTTGTGTTAGAGGTGATGGATGACACCACCTTAGGCAGAATGAAGGTTTACCGGGGAAAGCAGGTCAAGCCCCCGGTAAGACGTTTGTTTGGGCATCTGGCCCGTGAAGACTATGTGGCGCCAGCTAGGAGAAAGTGGCGTCACGAAGATAGTGACTCTGATGTAGAGCATGTGGCTCTACCCTCCGATGACTCCGATGATGATGACCAAGGATCTGGTCAGGGTGGAGATGGTCAAGAAAGACCTGAGACAGCTCCAATCCACCCTGACTTCATGCAGGAGGAGGAGGACTCAGACGAGGCACCACTAACCCGGACAGTGGGTAGTCGGGTAGTGGCAACCGAGGAAGGTCTGCGGGCGGTTGGTGGTCCCCAGGAGAGTCTGGGAGCTCTGTTGCTGACCCATCATATAACCCAGTCTCTCCCAGCAGCCAAGGGGGAGCCTCCGGGTCAAGAGGGACTCGGAGGAAACACATGGCTCGTCCTCATGGGATGAAAGGCAAACGCAGGAGGATCACTCTTGTTTCTACCTCCCCTGCAACTACCACTTCCACAACACCTACCCAAACCACCCAAACCACTCATACCTCTCAATCCACCATATCCCAAACACCCCAAACCACCACCACCTCTATACCTCCACGTAATACTCCCACATCCACCACCACCACTGTACCACCATCTACAGCCTTTACCTCTAACCCCATATTCACCACATCCACCACCACCACCACCACTCAACAAACAGGCCCCTCACCGTTCCCATCCAGCTCATTCATCCCACTAGTTTCTGTTGTAGAACAGCTTGCTGCCCTAAACAGCATGGTGGTTAAGCTGATGGCGTCTGATGTGGAGAAAACGGCTCAGTTACAGCAGCTGAGAGAGTTAAGTTCCTCTCAAACTGCTGAGATTCATCAGCTACGCGAGCAGATTTCTTCCCAAGCCCAGGTGATCACCTCACAAACAGATCAGATCACTGGGTTACTTCAACATGAGGCAGAGACAGATGCTAAGTTGGGAAAGCTGGAGGCGGCTCACAAAACTCTGTTGCTTAAGTTAAAAGGCACTCAGAGTGAGCCCCTCAAGATTGGAGAAGGTGATGGTGATGATAATGATGATGATAGTGAGGATGAGGAAGACGATGATGAAGATGATGAGGATGATGACGATGATGATGATGGTAGTGATGAAAGCAATGATGGTGATGATAAGAAGAAAGATGGTGAAAGTAAAGGAGGAGAAACTTCCGGAGATAGAAGCGAAAGTGCAGCAGGCGAAAGGCGCTCTAAAAAGCGACATGATCAAGGCCCCTCTTCGTCTACTCCAACTGAAGATCCACCGGAGATACAAGGCAAAGTTCAAGACTAGACGTTTATTTATTTTGCTGAAACTTTGTACTTGAAATTATGTATTCTAGTCTGTTATATATAAAATTTTGTGGATATAAATCATCTTTGGTTATGTGATCAATGTATACTTACTTGCAATATATTTGATTTTGTTACAGGATCAACCACACAAGTCGATGAGCATGATGTTATGCCCCTTCGTCAGATTGAAACCAAGTTGACTATGATTCTTGATCTTCAAGGGATAGTGCAACGGTCTGTAGGTTACTCAGCTGAAGAAGGGGAAATCATTCACGACTTGACAGATGAACAGATTGCAGAACTGTTCAGTCTGAATCCGGATGAGTTAGTAAAAGATGCTCCCGCAGTCGATGTAGTCAGCGATGAAGAACTTCAAGATGTCGACGAGGTGGAGATTGAGGACGTAACTGCTGATCATTATCCCCAATACACTAACGCCGAAGGCGAAGTGCTTCCAGATGTGGGGGAAACCTTTGACAGCAATATATTTGATAAAGTGGAAGAGATGACAGCAGCTAAGGCAGCTGCAGAAGAGATTCCTCAGGCAGATGAAGCTGATCGTGCAACCAAGAAGGAGGAATGGATTGCTTGCCTTGAGGAAATGAAGAAACAGCGTGGGCCTCCAAAGTCAAATGCCTACACCAAGCTTTACAAGATTAAAAAACATCAGAAGGTGTCAGGAAAGATTATCAGCTGGGCATACTTTGATGATCTCAAAGTATATGCAGTGAAAAGAGAGAAGGGAATCGAATATTTCAGATTTCCTCATGATTTGAAAACTCTCCCAGGGTTTGAGCTTAATCGTCTAGCCAACTTGAACCTCCTATATGCTGTTCCAGGAAAGATATCAGGATGGTTTGAGCAGGCACTAAAGAAAGAGTACCATACTAGGTGGGTCAACTTTAAACCTCAACAGCCAAGAAGGTTATTTCATAGGACTGAGGTTGACCCCACCTCAGGAAGACCAAAAGTGGTCTTGAGATGGCATCCTCCGCGCACGATGTCGCGTATTCCATTGAGAGAGATGCCTCAGGATTTTGCACCCCATTTCAAATGGTGGTATTATGACTGGCGAACTGGTGAAGCCGTCATAGTTTTGGAGAAAGAAGGAACGGTCGAGACGATAAGAGTGTTTGATCCGATGTGGCTAACCAACTTGTCTGAGTCTGATGTCTATATCTTATTCAAGTGGCCACTGTTCTTTGATACACAGGATATTGTGCAAGCACTGCAATTCCAACATGTTATACGTATCTGCTTCGCATTAAATATTCATTCTGGGATCTCAAGAGAGGAAAGGGTGAAACGATATGAAGAGTTCAAGAAAGAAGTAAAAGTCTAGATAGAACTAGGTCCAAGGGGAGTTTGTTGGTACACATGTCCCCAGTTCTAGTCTAGTGAGCTGAAATGTAATAAACTTCTATCTTGTTACACATATGTAATGTTAAATCAATCTAATGAGAATCTCTTCTTTATATGGTTGTTGATTATATAATGTTATATCTACTTATTTTATAGTTGTTACACGCTTAATATGACCATGTTATATAGGTTTACAGTTGTGAGACACAGTTCTGAATCATTAAAGGTTCATGAATGTGTTTGACTAAACATCTCTTTCAGTCGCCCGACTGGACCATGCGAATGGTCCAATCGCACGGTTGAACTAAGAGGCTGAGTCAATCGGACGGTTGAGTCATCAGTCTGACTCAAGCGTACGAATGAATCAGTCGTATTACTCAATCGCACGACTGAGTCAGTCGCAAGACTCAGTCGCACGAATGAGATCTGTAACCTATAAATACCACTTAATTCGTGGAAAAAAAAACACTTCGAATACTAGAAACCCTAATCGCCTCAGAACGTGCTGTTCGACCATTCCAACTTCATAGAGCGTTTCAGATCATTCCGAGTCAATTCATAACGTTTTCTAATCGTTAGGATTGATCTTGAATTCGTTCTCACTGATTGGATCGCCAATCAAATAGGATTCCGCACTATTTGATTCGGTACAACGAAGAATCAGTTAGTACTCCGTACGTACACGGTCCTAACACTATTGTCACATATAAAACCATTTTTAAATTGTAAATATCATTAACAACATTCTATCATTAATAAAAACAAGACCAATAAATAACGTTTTCAACCGAAACAAGATTTAGGAACTCGGGGCAAAGTACAGGGGCTAAAAGTGACATTTTGGCAAACCGGGGATGGGTATAAAAACCCCATTCCCAGCCCTTCTTCACCATCTTCTCCATTTCTTCATCTTTTCTTCTTCATCACCTATCTCTCTCAGTAGAGCACCACAAACGCCCTATTTGGTCTTGTTTTTGTCGTCTAGAAGTCGTCTACAACCTAGTCTACTCCATCCTTGTAGGTAGACAATGTGAATGTCTCGTTTGTTGCTCGATTTCGCTGCCCCATTTCTAGGGTTTCGGGTGCTCGGGTTCATCCGAGCGCATGAGGTCGTGTGGGCTTTCATGTTGTGTTTTGAGTGTGCTTCTTGTCTAGACATGTTAGGATATGGGTTCTGGAGGTTCTTGGTGTGTGAAACCCACGCCCGGAGCAGCTGGATGCTGCTCGAAGTCTCAGCAGTCGCGATCTGCTGTGCAGGGCGACTGGGCCATTCGGCCGACTGAACCGTGCGACTGGGGTGCGTCGTGCGACTGGGTTAGGCGTATGAGTGTGTCACGCGACTGAGCCGTACGATTGGGCAAATCGTACGACTAAGTCATGCGTATGGGTGTATGCGATTGAATGTGTGTGCGAATGAGTCCATGCGAGTGAGTGTGCGTGCGATTGAGCCAGTGCGAATGGCATTGTGTGCGAATGTGCGTGAGTCGTACGACTGAAAGGCCAGTCGCACGATTGAGTGTTCAATCGCATGATTGAAGCTGATTCATGCGAATGAAAGCCCAATCGTGTGTATGGAGGTTGAGTCGTATGACTGAGTCTTGCATGGTACGACTGAATGCTTAGTCGCATGAATGAAGGTTCAATCGTACGAATGAAGCTGATTCGTACGACTGAAGGTCCATTCGTACGAAGGAAGGATTGGGTCGTGCGTCCGGTCCTGTTGTATGACTAATAGTGTGTGTGTGTGTGTGTGGATCCCTTTTCGGAGATCTTACGACGATAAGGTAACATTAATAAAGTGTCATACCTTGACCACAAAGATTAAAGTCAACGCTATCAACAGGCACATATTATTTAAAATAACCTAGTCTGAGATGTGTGTGACTGCTTGTGTGTGTACTACCCACGACCGAACCGAAACTGCCCGAGCCTATTGATATCATCTTATGCTTTATGCTCGTTATTAATGCTTGTCAGTAACTGTCAATAGGTGTTTGACTGTTCATAGCATCCTACCCTTGGGAATATTCATCACACATGCCTATCATCTGTTCAGTAGTTTCGTGGCCCCTTTTTACTCTTATAAAACCTTTTTAAATAGTTTTAACTTGGGGGAAAAGAATGCTCACCTACTTAACTTGATTTCAGGCACCTTCCCTAGTAGAAGTTAGCTGCTACTACTATGAGAACCTTACCTTGCTTATCTTGTGATTGCTGCTATATGAACTTGAACCATGTGCTATGTTACCACTATGTATATTACTTAGTGGTAACGTATTACTATGTGTTACTACTTGATGTTGTGTGTTGATTGATGCTACTTGTGTATGCTATTGACCCTGGGATGCTCTCGGCTGTGTGGTTCTTCTATGTGGTTCCTCTGTGTTGTTCTTCTAAACCGATCATCCATTACAACCATTAATCCCGGAAATTGGGACCTAACGATTGGTTTGGTTGTAACCTATACGTATGCGCTGTGTGGATCTTGCTACGTCATGTTAAACTTATTTACTATCGAAAACCTTTTTATATAACCATTAATCCCGGTAATGGGACCTAAGGACTGGTTTGGTTATACACTATACGTATGCGCTGTGTGGATCTTTCTACGTCTTATTAAACTATTTATGTCTTGAGAACATTTTCTTTACAGCCATCAATTCCCGTGAGGAATCGAACATTAGGTTTGGCTGTAGCCACTTATAACTTGTACAACCGCCTATACATAAGTATAGTTGCGGTGGCTCTGATTAATCTTACTGGTTTCATCTTAACATCTTTTATTACTTAAAACCTACGAAGCTCACCAACAATTATGTTGACCGTTTTGAGCATCTCTTTTCAGGTGATCAAGGTAATTGAAGATCTAGGAGTGCTGCCTTTTAGAGGAGACCCTAGGATGCATTTTGTGATTATTACTTTTGTAAAGCTTGAACATGGCCTTTTGTATACTTGTTCCCAAGTTATGGGAATTTACATTACAAGTTGTCCTTAATGCTTATGTGATCATTTATGTTGTGCTTATTGCTATGCTATCGTGAACTTTGATTATACACGACACAAGTCTCCATTTGTGTTCGGGTGTCGTCATGACACGCTTGTCATCATATTTTTATTGCTACTCTATCATATACCATGTGTTATGACGATCCCGTCTAGCTCACATTCCCCGTGTTTTTGCTATTAGCGGGGGTGTGACACAAGATAAAGTCATTATAAAGTTATGCCATGCCTTCTGGTTATAGCAAGGTACGGTTGTATTCATGGGTTTGATGAACCGCGTGTGCAAGTAGTACTTGGAAAGCCATTTGTGATTGCCTTTATCGTCGATATTCTGAATTATTTAAATTCCAAGCCGATCATGAACGACGTCTTTGTTTCACTCTTTACCCATAATTAAAAATGCAATTCCCATTATTTTGGATAACCTTTGAACTCCTAATCTTGAAAATCTCTAAATCTCTATCTTGATTGCGACTCACAAGACTTGTTATTCATTCATTCCGATGTGGACAAAAAGGATCATGAATTTCCGCGATTGGTATTCATGGTTTGGCGTAAGGGAAATGTGGACATAGCTTGGTATATGTTCAAATTGCCTTGTATTCCTGATGTTATTTGGTGCATTATTGACCGATTAGCTAGTTTCACGCATTTCATATTGACTCATGTGAGATAACGAGTCCAGAAATTGACTCGTACCTACCTCAAATAGTCGGTTATCGTGGTGTGTCGTTAAACATCGATCGTTAATTCTGATGATCGATTCACCTTCTGGTATTAGCAATGTCTCTAATCATCTCTGGGAACCCAGCTCAAAATCTCATCCTATCGTATCATTCTTAATCTAACGGTTTGACCAAATGAACAATACGTATTCACAAGATATGCGTTAAGCTTGTATCGTTTTATATAGTGACACTTGAGATTCTTAAATTCCGTCGGTCAACCTTTCATACAATTACGATACTTTTTCAATGGCTTTAAGAAATTACCTTATTATATGATTTCATTCTAGATGTTGAGAGTAGTGTGACTTATAAGTCTAATATACCTTAGGACACAACATCATTTTCCACGTCTCATGTGTTAAACCTCAAAGAGTTAGTTTGTCAATGATAACTTTTGCATTACGCTGGAAGAGTCCGAATTTGCATACATCGTGTCAAAAACTCTGTAAAATTCTATAAATCGCAAAGCTAAACATCTCACCCGTAATCAAACGCCAATCACTGTCCGTTAGCACACTTATCTTTCATACTTAGTCTCCTGTTCGTTTAAGTTTCATTCTCAATTTCGGGGCGAAATTCTTAAAAGTTGGGGAGACTGTAACCTTTCGTATTTTTCAAGTTAACTTTTGTTAATGGTCACTATCTCTTGTAAGAGTTCGTTTGGTATTAATACAATCGAGGATTCATTTGTAAAGCTATAATAATAATAATAATAATAATAATAATAATAATAATAATAATAATAATAATAATAATAATAATAATAATAATAGAGGTAATCTTGTAAATAAATAAAAACAATAAAAGTTTTGTTATTGTAAAACTTGTAATTAAATGTTTTGAGCATAAAATAATAGCACCTTTAAACTACAGGGACCAATTCTGTAAATTCCAAAAAAAAAAATATCACCCACACCATCCTGCCCGTGTTTCCGGTGACCGGCCGGTGAGCTCACCGGCGAGCTAAAAAACCGGCCAAAACCCTCGAAATACAAACCCAAATCGTGCAGAACGTTTCATGGAACCGTTTCTAACTCGTGGGTGCACATTAATTCGAATATTAAGTCGGTTATGGAGGCATTCGAGTTCAGGTAACCCAAAGCCATCAACCTTGAACCGTTCAACAATAATGAATCAATAAAAACACAAATAATCAGGTACACACGATCGACTAATCAATTCCTACCCGTTAATGATCTTAATTTCAAGCTTAACTGTGAATTAAAGACCAAATTGAACACTTTACAATCGTATTCAAATCGCAACCGTTTAGGTTTAATCACATCAAATTGAAACTATTTAGCAGAGGGGTATTGTTTCACTCGATCCCTTTCAACTCCCCAAAGCTTCAATTTCTTGTGAAACACACTCGATCAACGAATTTGTTCAACTCTGTTCTTCGTGAGTAGACCGAAGCCGAACCAAGGTTCATTGTGCTAGTTCGATCGTAATCAAGTAAGTAAGCATACCCACATACTCGATTACACTTAGGGATTAAAAGCCCTAAGTTTAATCTGGGTAAATCACATGAATTGATCTTCAATTTGGGGCTAAACGATTCTAGGGTTTATAAGAATTGGGGGATTATTGTTGATTGTGTTTAAAAAGTTTAAAAACCAAGTAAAACCACGGCCGCGACCCTGGTTTACTAGTTACACACTCACATGTTGAACTTGAGGTCCTGGGTTCGAACCCGGGCACCCTCAACAAATTCTTTTTGGGCTTTTCGGCTTTTAAAAAAATGATATAAAATTTCTAAAAATTATAAAAATTAGTTTTGTAAACTTTGTTAATTTTTAAAGTTAGCTAATTAATTTCTGTAAATTTATCACTTTAAATACTTTAACATTTTTTTTTCATATAAAAAATATTATTCACAAATATTATGCTTAGTTTATTTTTACAGAAGTAGACTTTAAAAAATTATTTAAAATATTAAATTATTATTGGTTAATACGTTATTTTAATCATAGATAAATCATGCTTATTTCAAAGGATTATGAAAATTTATTTACATTTTATTATGCCTAGATTCTTTTCTATATTAGAACACTTCAAACCTACCTATTACAAATACCTTAAATGTTTATTCACATAAATGATTATTTAAATAAATATTTAAATAATTAATTATCCATCTAATCATTTAACCATGTATATAATATTTAGTTAATTTTCTCTAAACTTTTATTTAAACTCTTGAAACTTATAAAACAATATATTATACTTTATTCTTATTACCAAAATCTTGTATTACAAAATTTTTATAATAAATCATTTAGAAGTTTAAAACTTTATAAAGTGATTTTTAAATAATTTTAAAGTCATTTAAATAAGTATTCAATTAACTCTCCTTATCAAATTTTAAATAATTAATTATTAAATTAATTATTTCTTTTCACACAATATACTTAACCATTATTAAGTCAATAAATTAAATTAGTGAATCATTATTTATATTCTCAATCTCAATTGATTTATTTCATCTTTATTGAACCAAAACATAAACGATTCATTATTTTATTATATAACCCCCCAAATTCCAATTGAAACCCTAGTTCACGTCTAATTGTTAATCTTATTATTGAACCTTAATCGTGGAATAAATACGTTAGGTGACTTGTAAAAAGGAAATCGTTGGAGCATCGTTATTTTTATTATCATCTTGCATATTATACCATGTGAGTATTTCTATACTCCTTTTTCATGTTTTTTTACACTTTGGGGTGAAACATGTTACCTTTAATCATTGCACTTGTAAACTCGTTTGATTCTTGTAAACTTATGGCAATTCACTTGTATGTTGTGGTTAGTTGATCTTAGTAATTACCATGTATTGATGATTATATGTTCCATCATTAACCATTGCTAGCCTGGCGACGTCATAGATCTATGGGCTTGACAAGCCTGCTTGGTTAATCCAAGTATACTTAGCTAATCGTATAAACTTCTAAACATTGAAACGTGTAAACTGTCAAGGTTTGATTGTGCATCTGTCTTACATCCTTAGTTACTTTGTTCTCTAACTTAGAACATGAGTTGCCATCTTTATATACTTATGTATGAAAACTATGGAAATCTCACCAACATTATGTTGACTTTTTACTTTTAACATGTTTCAGGAAACGCTCAAGTTTGATGCTATCTTTAAAGTTTATCCACATCTAGGATTGGACCTATTTTAATAAACCAAACGTCTTAGATTATTTACATCCTATGTTATGTCTATTTCTCTTATTTGTGACTTATGTTTGTAATGTTACATTTGAAACTTAAGATAATAATATTTACATTTAAAGATAGCGTTATGTGGCTGTGAACAATCTTAACCCTCACATCTCGAAGATTCCGCCGTTAAGGTTGGGGTATGACATTGCATCTCTGAAATGACCCATAGTTGCATCCATGTGTAATTTCCTGCACAACTTCTTCCTCTTCCTCCTCACTCACGACAATCATCTCGGTCTTCGATCGTTCCCTTTCCTCCCTTCCGGTGGTCCTTCTCCTTTCTTTCTTGTCGTCCTCTCTTACCTCCTTAATAACTTCAGTCACCACTGATGGTAGTATTGTCTGCATAACTTGGTGCACTTCCTTGTCCACTGCCTCTTTCACCGAGGCCCTTATGTTCGCACTTTCATCAGCACCTTGCTGGTGATGCATCTCGGGCTCCTCATGGGCCTTTTCAGCAGTCTTAGCCTTTTTCCTAGTAACACGCGGTTCAGCACCATGTCCTCCCTGTACTCCACCCCTAGAGGCCTTAGATGATGTACCTCCAGCCATTCTCTAATCACTATAAGATTCAAGCACTAACACGGTCATTCACGGAATAGCCCAGTTTATGTTAAGTATAATAAGTCCCTAATTACAGTGGCCAGTTGTGATTAGCCACTTACTTTACTCTTCACACCCCAAACATTTCCTATCCTGACTACATCAACATCTAAATCTACTAAAAGCAAGTAATCAACTAGCGCACGCACATAACTCCAATTAACTTCAAAAAAATACCTGATGGCACGTACCTACTCTGGTTGGCATCCCTTTCCTTTTATCCCATTCTCAGTTTAAGATTAGGTTTTGAAAATATTTACCCAATTCACTTAAAATTTTGGCTCTGATACCAACATGTAAGGCTCCATTCCCGGGCACCTCATAGTTGGTCATTCATAGCACTAAACATACATATTATTATACATTTCATAAAACATTACAGCAAATGTCATTGACAAAAACCATTCATTTTATTAATAATTACTACTGTTATGCAATACCACATCGTTAAACTACAAAAGAAAACATCCTTTGATTGCATTACAAAACAACAATAACAATATGCGTGAATGGATGCTAGTCTTGCCCCGCCAAGTAGCCTCCCTGCGTCCCACCCTCAGCAACCGTTACCTGCCAACTGAAAATACGTAAAAGTCAGCGTTGCTGAGTGAGTTCTAGTTTTTATGTATTGAAATACTTCATATGATTCTTACATGAAAATACCGTTTTTCCTTAAAATACTTTCATTGCTTTCGCACGTGATCATTCATCATACATATAACAAGGTATAACCTTGATCGTAATTCTTTATCACACGTATTCATTCGTTTCGTACTTCATCCTTTCGTTCGTTTCGTACTTTATCTTTATCGTTCGTTTCGTACTTTACCTTTATCATCCGTTTCGTACTTTATCTTTATCGTTTGTTTCATACTTTATTATTATCTTTCACTGAGTCTAGATCCGGTCAAGCTTTTCCCCCCATCGTGGCCCGAAGCCACCATTCTAGGCACAAAACCCCATTCTAACTGGCACAAAGCCGTATCATATCTTGGCACAAAGCCCGGGTTCGAATGACAAGGATCCCGTTTCGTACTATGGGTTCAGTCACCAAGACTGATCCCCCTGTGTATGAACCCTCACGGGTTAGTCAAAATCGCACGTTATAAAACACACAGTTAAGCTAACTACTCTCAAAGAGTTGTGGTCATCCTTTAAATCTGCTTGCAAGCCTTTTCTTTCTTTAATTACATTTCACTTTTCATCTTTGTTATCTTTCACTTCGTTATGTTATACTTTACATTCATTTTTACATTCATCATACTACGTAAACTTATAACATAATACTTGACGTATATTATATTATAAAATATATGTTTTGAAAATTATTTAAAAGATAACACCTTATGCACATATGCATAAAATACATTCATTATCACATCATAATTATTCTATGCATAAACCCTCACATATTCATGCTTAGAATAGTCCAAAATAGCCCGTAAGTCAAACTAGAGTCAAACCCTAAAATTCGGTTTTTTCCTCAAAATTTCAGAAAATTTTCTAAGTGTTAGGCGCATGGGAACAATTTGGGCGTATGAGAACTGTTTGGGCGTTTCTCCACTATCCAGGCACATGAGCCTTTACTTAACCATTTCTCACTGAGGCGCATGGGCACTATTTAGATGCATCACCCTATACTTAGACTTTTATGCCAAAATTTTTAGGTGCATGAGCCCTATTTGGGCGCATGACCATACTTATAATCTTTCTATGTCAAAAACTTAGGCGCATGGTGCACTGGTTAGGCGCATCATCCTACACTTAGACTTTTAAGCCAAATTTTTCAGGCGCATGAGCCCTATTTGGGCGCATGACCATACTTATAATCTTTCTAAAGCATTTTTCAGTCCAAACATGATTTCAACATGTTCTAAAACTTATACTACCATTCTAAGACTTAAATTAGTATACACAACCACAAAACACTATCATACATGCCATAAAATATACGTTATACATACAACTTTTATGAAAACTATCTACATACATTTTCAGCCCCGAAAACCTTTTAAAAATGTAAAACATGGGGTCTAGAAACTCACCTAAGCTGCTTCCAAGCTCAACCTCTTTGAACTCGAACTTTTAAAGGTTTCTAACACCTTTTTGCAGCTTCTTCTTCTTCTTCTCTCCAGAATTCGATAATTCTCTGCTCTTTCTCTCTTTAAAAACCCGAAAGCAATGATGTAACAGAAGTAGTGGGCGGCCATGTCCACTTTAAACATAATAATAATATTATTTGTCCTTTTTTAAACTTATAACCCCTCCACTTTGGCTCTCCTTTCTTTTCTTACAAAAATACTTTTCTTGTTCTTCACTTATTTATTTTTCTTGTCTTTTTGCTTGACAAAATTTCCGGGTGCTACGTAGGGACTAGAATCTACTAAGATAGCTCCTCCACACACTCTATTGTCTGTAAGATCTCCCAGGTGTAGAACTAGTCAAGATGAGCTACCATCCATAGTTCCAACAGTAAAGAGGATGAAGAGGAGGTACCGAAGGATGGATCCAGGAAGAGTGAAGGGGAACATCCTAACAAGGGTCACTACTCTCCTTAGGAGAGGAAGAAGTCAGGGATGACTAAGTCGAAGAGGAAAAACATTATCCGAGCAGCAAAGAGGAGATCAAAGAGAGCTCAGGAAATCAAGGCTACTTTCAACTCCAAGCAGAAACATGTTTTTATCTCTGCAGGTTTTGAAGGGATATAGACCGTGAACACAAATTTGAACTCTAATACCAAGAGTTAAAGTACATGTTCAACTCATTCCTGTGAAGGAATGAAGACTGATTAGCTGTGCAACACTGCTACATAGCATGAACCATCCACCTCCAAAGGCAAGCTTCATTCTAGGAGGTCTGCCACAACATCTACAAAAATGGGGATGGAGATTGAAACTGATCAAACTCAGTCTTCCACTCACAAGAAGACTCTCAGAAGGAAGCACATGGACTGCATTATGTGTGGCAGTACTTCTCTTCTTGCTAAGGATTGCTTCTACAATCCCAAGAGTGCTGTCAACATAACAAGGAAGAAGACTTCTGAGAAGAACAAGAAGAAGAAAGCTTCGGAAGAATCTGTGTTTCTTTCATAAGCTCCAAAATAAAAATGAAGACAAGTGAAAATTTGCCTTCGGAAGACATTTTGGTCTCGGAAGAAAGGAATGCTTCCGAAGCACTGAAGCTTGCTGCAGTGAAAGCAAGATCTTCCAAAGGGTCAGTCTTCAAAGCTTCTGAAGTTATTAAAATTTCCAGAGCACTAAAGGTCAAGTCTAATCTTCCAAAGATGGTCTGGAAGATAAAGGAAGACCATATGACTGAAAATTCTTCACTTATACTAGCAAGTAATCCCCATAGTCTCAGTATAGGATCAGTTACTATTGCATTGTCTTTAGCTCATTTTGAAGAGCCCAAGACCAATGAGGCTAGGGTTTCCAAATGTAACTAATTCTCCTTTTATTATGTAGGAACAACTGAAGACCAAAAGAAATGTATGGATCATTGATAGTGCTTGTTCTAGGCATATGACAGGTAATGGCTATTTGCTTTAGAACTTTTAGAAAATTGATGGAGGGCCAGTTGCTTTTGGAGGAGATCCTAGTGGTTAAATTACAGGAAGGGGCAGGGTCACAGATGGTAAGTTCAACATTGAGAAGGTAAACTATGTTAAGGAGCTCAGGTACAATTTAATGAGTGTATCCTAATTTTGTGACCAGAGACATAACATGCTCTTTACTGAGCATGAGTGCATTGTTCTCAAGCCTGGGGTGGTCATTCCTCAAGAGCATATTCTACTTAAAGCACCACGGAAAGGGAACATGTACAAGATGGATTTGAAGAAAACATACCCTTCAGGAGAAGTTTTGTGCTTTTTGTCTAAGGCCAATAGTGATAAGTCTTTCCTATGGCATAAAACAATGTGGCATGTAAACTTTAAAAGCAAGAACAAGTTAATTAAGAATGATTTGGTAACTGGAATGGCAAAGAAAGAGTTTACAGGTGATGATCACTGTGTTGCTTGCCTGAAAGGGAAGCTGCACTTGGTATCTCACAAGGCAAAGGAAAAGAACTCAATCACTACTCCCTTACACTTATTACACATGGATCTCTTAGGCCCTTAATTGTAATGAGTCTTGGAAGGACCTCATACTATTTGGTGATTGCAGATGATTTCATAAGATTCATTTGAGTTTTCTTCCTTAGAACTAAGGATTAAACTCCTGAGATCTTGAAGAACTTCATTCTGAAAATTAAGAATCAAAGTGATCACAAGGTCAAGACCATAAGATGTGATCAAGGAACTGAATTCAAGAACCAAATCCTTGATACATTTTGTGATGAAAAGGGTATTACAAGATAATATAGTGCTCCCAGGACTCCTCTACAAAACGGTGTTACTAAGAGGAGAAACATGACACTTATTGAGGCTGCAAGAACCATGTTATCTGACTCTAAACTGCCTATCATCTTCTAGGTAGAGGTGGTCAACACTGCCTGCTATGTGGAGAACAGATTTTAGTACTTAAGACTCATGGTAAGACTCCTTATAAATTATGGCACAAAAGAAGACCTTTCATTGGTTTTCTCTGATCACTTGAATGTCTATGCACCATCTTGAATACCAAAGATCAAGTAGCGAAGTTTGCTGAGAAATAAGATGGTTAACACTTTATTGGATACTCTTCCCAAGATAAGGCTTATAGAGTATACAATCTCAGAACTAGTGTAGTTGAAGAATCAGCCAATGTGTCTTCAATGAGCACACCGCCAATGTGAAAGGTTCTAGTCCTGTCTGGCTATTTGATCTTGATTTAGTTACAAACCGTTTTGACAAATCTTGTGAAGATGTTTCCGGATCTACAGGTAATACATCAATAAAAGATCTTGATCCAAGGTTTAAGCTGAGAAGACCAAGCAAGACTACTACTTCAGCTCTAGTTGTAACTAACCCTGCAGGTAAGTTCCTGTGAATCCAAGGATCGTAATCAGGAATTATCATTACCAGAATGGAATCAAGTTAATGATCGGAATGATCATTAACCGTTGCTTAATTGTAATTAAAAATTTTAATACTAAAATTAATGCTTGTTATAACGAACACAATTATGTCTATGCAATAAATAAGCAAACAAGAATTGCTTCAAATGTATTTCATTAAAACTAAATAATGATAACAAAAGAATAAGTTATGAATGCTATGAACAAAAACTGCTTCGAACTTATTGTCGTTGATGTATTGATGTGACAATGGCTAGGGTTTGATTATGTGATGTGATGTATTTTGCCGTGTTAATGCTCTTGTGTTTTATTTTGATATGAAACCTAGGACTTCATATTTATAGACAGTTTATGAGTTTGTTAAGGAAACACCAGATCTCTTGGAATTTGTACTTGACTTTTTGACTGGTTTACTTGTAACACTTGTAAGAGGTGTCCAAGTGTTTTGCTCTTCCGTATGATCTTTGTCTTCCACAGAAACTTGTTCTTCCATAGGAACTTGTTCTTCCATAGGAGTCTTCACTTCATCTTTGCTGATCATCAGTGAATACTGATGTTCATCTGTAGACAATCTATGAAAGCCTTGTCTTATAAGAAACATATCTACGGAAAGACAAAGATGTTCATCCGTAGATGTTTCTTACACTTAGCCGATTACAAGAATTCACCAAGTATATTGCTTTTACCTGACATCATACACATCAAGCATCACATTGGGTTAACCTATACACTCAATGCATACAAAAAGATAGTGAGTTACAATCATTTATTACATGAATTGATTAAAGTTCTAAGCCTGTACAAAATGATCTAGACCTATTGTTCCTAGATCTAACAATACTCCCCCTTAGGCTTAGATACTTCTAATCAATTCTTCAAAATTGAAAGCTCCTTCACTCTGGCAATGATCTTGTTATACAAGTATGACACAACAGTCTTCTGATCATCATACTTATATTGATCTTCATCTTACTAAGCTTTTTTAGTGTTTCAAAACTTAGTCCCATCACACCTTCTTCAGTAGTAAGAGTGCACAACACATTGTTATTATGCACTACTTCTAATTCATCTTGCTCTGAGATCCTTAGTTCTGAGACTTCTTCAAAATTAGCTCCTTTTAACAGTCCAGCATTATGCCTTCTCCTCTTATAAGCATTGGAGAGTAGTTTGTCAACCACTTAGATTATATGAACATGTAGGAACAAATCATTCTGTGATCTTTCATCAGTCAACTTTGGAAAGAATTTGTCATGTAAGTATGAAGTGTAGCTTGGATGGAGTAACTTGATTTCCACAGGATCAAAGATCCTGATCCGATCAGCTTTCTTGTTCTCATCATTCCTCAGCAGCACAAGTTCCTTTGTCTTTTCAACATATCCCCATTCTGTTATTGGATATGTGTATTAATTTCCTTCAATTGACTTGATTGCTCCTGTTTTCCTTTTGTTGTATCCAATCCTCCTTAGAAATTCATTATAAACTGATTCAGAGGCATTGGACTTAAACCTTTTTAGCCCTTGTATTCTCTTCTTGTGTTCAGCATCCTCTCTCTTTGCCTCTATCAGCACATCATGTCTAAACTAAGTCTTCAACTTACCCATGAATGTTGAGAAGTCTCTTCCTTTTGGGTGTATTGGGTAGTTAGAGATGATTAAACTTTGTAAGTCTTTGAGGTCACTTTCAGGTAGGGACAAGAGTGAAAATACATCATGGAAGTATTGAATCCTTCTAGATGTTCTCTTAATTACTGGACAATCCCAGTCTGGATCATATTTCTAGTCCATGATCCTGTTTTCTTCCACAGAACTGGGAGTTATGAGATGATCAATCAGCTCTATCAAGGTAGATTTCTTTTTAGTGATTTCTCAAACAGTTTTTCCAAATGGCCATACTTTGCTAGGTATCACTTCCCTTGGTTCTCTAACTAGTTTATCTTTCCCTTTGTGCTGATCTTTGCTTTCAACAATCACTGCTTCAGCAGGAACTTTGTTGTGGTGCTCTACAGCTGGGTTTGGAGCTTCAGTTCAAAATCTCACACCAATCTCAAGTTCAACACTCATCACATGCTCCATCATCCTTCTGAGCTCACCAATTGTTCTTCCCTTAAGCTCATGCATCTTGTAATTATGATCTTGTAACCAGCAGGTCATGTTGTATTTGCTTAGTTTTGCTGTTTCACAGTGACATAACTCTTTCTTGATTTTCTGAATTGATTGAAAGGTTGTGAAAGCTTCATAATTACAGTTGGGGATCATGAATCTAGCAAACTCAAATTCTTTTAGCAGATCCTTCAACTCATATATATTCACCCTTTCAACCATGTCATATGGAAATCCATGGTTGATCAGGGTCATAAACATGGAAGACTCAGGTCTCTCTTCCAGGATATCTTTTGTAGTCAGGAGGTCATCATCCTTTGAATCTTCTGGTTCTTTTGGAGAGTCCATATTTATGACCTCATTCTACTCTTCATCGCTGTCACTATCCTCATGAGTTATTTTCTTCACAGTAGATAAATTTACTGAAGGAGTGTGTTTAGGCGATGTAGGCTTTGACCTCTTAGGTGAATCTTCCATAATGATTACCTTCTTCTGAGTAGCACCTAGGTACTTCCTCTTCCTTGAGTATTGACTGAGGTGCTTAGAGGTCTCAGAAGATTCTTTCACTGGTTTTGTTGTTGGAGCAACACTTGACTCAAGAGCACAAATTTTCATTTTCAGCTCTTCAATTTCTTCCTCTTTCATCTTTAACACAGTAGATTGAATAGAGAGAGAATTTGTTACTTATTCAACTTTCAAGGCCATCTTCTCCTTTTCGGTTTTCTCATGCCTTACAGACTCCAGAAGTTCTTTTTTCATGTTGAAGTAACGCATCAATGACTTCATTGTTGCATTCTGCATCTTCTTTGAGCCTTTTTAGTCTTGCTTCTTGTTTCATCAACTCATCATCCTTTTCTTTTATCAGTCCCTTCAACTCTTCTATTCTTTGTTTTCTTTTATTTGATTTGAGTACAAGTTTATTGTATTCAGCCACCAGGTAACTCTTGCTTATAAGGATGTCCTTGTCACTCAGATCATTTTCATGGTAGGTAATAACATCAACAAAGTTCCCTTTTTCTTCTTCTGCTACATGTTCAGCATCAGTCTTATCATTATTTACTTCAGTGGGTGCCACACTTGCTGAACTTAAGTATGTCTCAACTGCTTGATTAGCAGGCTCTTGTTGTTGATGTTGATGTAGTCGCTGAGCATCATGGATTGGACTTATTGGCTCAGTGTGATCAGAAAACACTGGGTCTTATGAGTTGGAGACTGAGAGTGGAATGGTGCTAGCTTGAGACATCAACTCAGTCTCCCCAGAGTAAATTGAGTTTTGAGACTTAGTTACATGGATAGGCTCAGTGTGAACACTCTCAGGAGTTTGAAGTTGAGGAGTTTCAGTTTGTTGATGAATAGGTGATTGATTATGGATTGGAGAGATTGGCTGGGTATGTTGAGTGATTGATTGAGATTGTGGTGGTGATTCTTGTTGGATAGGTGAGATGGACAGGGTGTTTTCAGTGGCTACTGATAGTTGTTGTGGAGATTCATGATGTTGAATAGGTGAGATGGGCATTGTGTTTACACTGGCTAGAGATAGATGTTAGTGAATGAGTGGTTGATGGGGTGAATGTAAGGCTCGTACGGTGTTAGAAGATGACTCTTCTTCCTGATCTACCCAAACGACTTCTTGTAGAATGTTGGCATTAGCATCCACCACATGGGCAAACATCAGCATGTCTTCCCCTTCGTATTTCCCACTGATCTTGTTTAGCACAGATCTACCCAAATGAGCTTGCACAAACACATCACCCTCTCTTGCTATCCCAGGCAGCTCAACATTAATGATCAGTGGTAGAAACCTTGGGAACAAATACATCTTATCGTTCTTCTGCACTCTTACTTGGTCACACAGATAGTTAAAGATGTACTTCGAGTAGTTGTAAGTCCTTCCCTCAAAGATCCCTATGATTCCCGAAGAGATGTGCCTGGAGAACCTATCTAATCCGGATTTCCTGTTTGAGATACACTTAAGTGTGGCATAGGAACCGGTAAGGCTTGCACAGTCTCCCCTTCTTGATCTCTCCTTTATCAAAATCACCATCATATCCTATCAGATAAAATACCTTCTCTATGTACTCATTTTCAAACACATCTGGATGACCAATCTCTTGGTCACCCAACTCAAGTGCTCTTCTGATGGTTTGTTTATCAATCCTTATTCTTTAAGTTTGTATTTCAACAACTATCATACCAGTTTCTCCATTTTTCCCTATTTGAGCTGAATTCTAGAAATCAACTATGTGCGCTTGAGGAATCACTGGCTCTGCTGTCAGGGCATAGAATAGCCTGGAACGTCAAAGGTATCTGATGATATCCCGACAACCTTCTGATGCGGGATCATCAGCATTAAGGAATGCTCACACATCGTGCTCTCTTGCAAACCTATTCGTCATCTTCAAAACAATGATCTATGATCAAGATTATGTGATTGTTTTTGATTTCGTTTTGGTAATTTTGAATGTTTGTGAAAGGGGGAAAAGGGAGTGCGCTTTTCTAGGTCTGAAAAGTGAAAAAGTGCTCTGAAAAGTGAATAATGAAAGTTTTAAGTCAAAAACTTCATTTAGACTCTTAGACATATTAATTTCATTTACTTAATGAAACGGGCCCCACTTCCTTTTTACCATTTCCGTGGATTTTATTTATTCCAGACTTTAAATCTTCCGTAGAACATCTGCGGATGCATAACATCTGTGGATGCCTAACCGTCAATTACTGAAAAAACAGAATTTTAAGTATATCTTGATTATCCATAGATTACCACTCTATGAACATAGATTATACTTTTACCCTATTAACACATCCGTAGTTTACCAGTTTTACGAATGGTCATAATTTAATTTGTTTTTCATCGTTGCTTCTGCTGATGCTGAAGTTTCACTGTAGCTTCTACTGATGCTGAAGTGTCACTGTAGCTTCTACTGATGTTTAAATTTCACTGTTTGAAACTTTGATTGTATGATTCTAATCAAGTGAAAGAACCATTTATTGCTATTGGACCTTGTTGACTTTGTTTTCATGACAATTGAGCACAAGAAGATTTATATTTTGAAAAACTTCATATATCCTGCAGCTAAGTTAGTGCTCAAACTCTAATTCCTTCGAAGATTTTTTATGTGAATTCAAATTTTTATTGTTTTTCATGCATGAACTACTCCCCCCTAAATTTATGATTAATGAAAAGCTGTTGCATTCATCATAAATTTATGTAGAAAAGTAGCATGAAAGGCATATGACAGTCCAAAACTGATGAAATCTACTAAAATAAAGCAGACACAATAGAATTATTTAGTACATGCATGCATATATATATATAAGGGATCATACTATGACATTAAGCTTCTTCTCTTTTTGATTTGTTTGATGAAATATGATCTGATTCTAGGCCTGATTGCAAGTTATAGATTTCCACTTAAATCCAAACAAGAGTATTGTATCAACTAGGCATGCTGTTTATCATGTTTTAAAGTTTATTAAAGATTGACTATTATGTGTGTTGGGTTTGTTGGATCTTTATCAAAGTTGTTTAACCATTTAAACAAGAAAAACGCAGCGGATTTAAGCCTTAATATATTGATTCATAATCTGGAAATTAAGGTTTATAACTTAATATGAACAAACCCAAGAACATAGGATCGAATATATGTGAATGGAGTAGCTGTCAACATGAAATAACAACCAAAATCGACCAAACAAACTACCTTTGAAAGCTGCCCAAAATGTTGATGAACAACCTTCCATAAGGGTTGCTAAAAACGGGACTTGGGTGAAGAAAGGGCTGCTCTTGAATGGCCAAAACACCAAAGTAGATGTCCTCAAGCATCCATACCCACAAGCATCATGCAAGTACCTTGTTGCTAGGATTTCAACACCAAAAATCGTACCATAGATGGCTGAAAATCCGATTTTCAGCTGTGTTTTCTTCAAAAGAATTGAGAGGAAAGTCTTGGATCTTTTTCTTGCATGAGAGAGAGAGATTGATTGAATGGAGTGTACAACTAACTAAAATTAAGGTCACTTTCCAAGACAAAAGGGGGCCAATCAAGACCCACAAGGGGCGGCCAAAACCCCTTTTGAAATGGGGTTTTCCCTCAATTTTTTTTACCATCTCAAAAGTTAACTAGTTGTTTTATTAGTTATGTAATTAACCTCTTAATTACATAATTCTTACACTCCCTTATTATTTGGTGTTATTTAACCAACTTAAATAACATTACAAATAATACTCATGAACAAAATTTCCTTATATGTTGTTCCATCTCTTATGCAATTTATTTAGAAACCCACTTTCTATATTGGTGTAGTTATTTAAATGCATGATCATATCATCAATTAAATATCAATTGGTGTTTGCTAAGCTTGTTATTGGGTATGACCCGACTTGGATCATGACGTACTAACCACATCAATATTCTATGTGTCTTGGGCATAAAGAATCCAACAATGTGCTCCACATTCAATTTACATTAGAGTTTGTCCTCCGCTTGTGAGTCATATCATCACTGTTTCACTCTTAGAGACTATGTACATTAAGTTATAAATTCTATCTTGAGATAAATTTATTGTCTCATTAATGCTTTGTTGTTAATCCTCTTTAGATAATATACGATTGATCACAATGGATTCTTTTGAGAGTTGAGATATGATCCCCATAAGGTCACCAGGTCTTTACTTACGTAAAACAGAGGTGCCTTCAACGCAGATCTTTGTTCACACAAAACAGAGGGAGGATGAAGATCATACTCTAAATCATAAACCCAGGTCTTTGTTTACACAAAACAGAGGAAATATGATTTGTAAAGATAGAAGTTATAAAGTGTTTTACATAGTGTGCTTGGCTGAGTGATTTGATAACATCAGGATAAGACTTACTTGCTTGATCCTTAAAATGGAGTTTCCCACAGATAGTCACCTTTTCATTATGTTATGCATGCTCTTAGTGTAGTTTCCACTCAAGATGAACTTACTCACATATCAAAGTACTTTTGATCAGATTTAAAGTTAGTTAATTACAGAAAGTTAGCACATGCATAGTGTACTATCATTTCCCAGACATATGACATGCTGAAACAAAAGACACTATCGATTACTGTTTTGAAGGACAGTCACATACTTTTCTTATGATGATCAATCTAAGTTAACCATGCCTAAAGACTCAATTTGAAAATTAAATCTAACTGAATCAAAGGCTTTAGGGAATAAGTCAGCAAGCTGATTTGTTGTATCCACTTTGATTAACTTGATTAGACCGTTTTTTGAGCAATCCCTTAGAAAATGATATCTGATTTCAATATGCTTTGTTTTGCTATGTTGAACTGGGTTAGCAGTGATGAACATAGCAGCTAAATTATCAATATGAATTGGTGTTTGAAGGAAATTGTAATCAAAATCAAGTAATTGGTTTTGCAACCAAAGTACTTGAGTGCAACCAGCTGAAGCAGCTATGTACTCAGCCTCAGCTGTGGATACAGAGACATTTGTTTGCTTCTTGCACTGCCATGAAACAAGTCTTGGTCCTAAAAATTGACATCCACCAGTCGTGGATTTTCTGTTGTTGTTGCATCCTCCAAAGTCACTATCTGAGTCTGAGTAGAGACTGAAATCTCCATCTTTTGGATACCAAAGTCCTAGAGTAGGTTTCCCTTTCAGATATCTGAAGATTCTCTTAACAGCATTCAGATGAGACTCTTTTAGATCAGATTGGTACCTAGCACAAACACACACAACAAACATTATGTCAGGTCGACTGGCAGTTAGATACATAAGAGATCCTATCATTGATCTATAGAATCTTTGATCAACAGATTTCCCAGTAGGATTAGGCACAATCTTATCTATTGTTGAAGCAGGAGTTTCGCATGAAGATGTATCAGCAAGATTGTACTTCTTCAATATTTGATGAATATATTTCTCTTAATTGTTAGAAATGCCATCTGTTTTCTGATGAATTTGTAGGACAAGGAAGAAAGTCAACTCTCCTATTGAACTCATCCGAAATTTAGATTTCATTAACTCTTCAAAGCTCACACACAGTCTCTTGTTGGTTGATCCAAATATGATGTCATCCACATATATTTGAACAACTAACAGTTCTTGATGTTCTTGTTTAAGAAAGAGTGTCTGATCAATAGTTCCTCTTTTGTAACCATGCTTGAGCAAGAAAGATGATAATGTTTCATACCACTTTCTTGGTGCTTGATGAAGACCATACAAAGCTTTGTCTAGCTTGTAAACTTTATGTGGGTAGTCAGGATCTTCAAAACCAGGAGGTTGAACCACATAGACCTCTTCATCAATTTTTACATAAAGGAAAGCACATTTGACATCCATTTGGTAGACAGTGAACTTCTTATAGGAAGCATATGCTAGAAATACTCTGATTGCTTCATTTCTGGCAACAGGTGCAAAAACTTCATCATAGTCTGTCCCTTATTCTTGAGTATATCCTTGTGCAATCAGCCTATCTTTGTTTCGCATAATTATACCTCTGTCATCTAGCTTATTTTTGAAAAGCCATCTTGTTCCAATAGGATGTTGACCTTCAGTCAAATCAACAAGATTCCAGACTTTTTGCTTTCTGAATTGCTGAAGCTCTTCCTGCATAGCTTCAATCCAGCTATTATCCTTCAGAGCAGCTGTGATGTTTTGAGGAACAACTTGAGAAAGAAAACAAGTAAAGAAGCAAATGCTTGAAGCTCCCCCTTGGCTTCTTGTGGTTCTTGCATTTAGGTCTCCAATTATTTTTTTACATGGATGAGACTTGTGAATTATGGTTGTTAGAATAGATTGAACTGGAATGGATGATTCCAAGTTAGTCATATCCATTGGTGCGGATAGATTCAGCTGTGATGATGAATTTAAGAAGTAATCAAAATGTTCTTCATGTTCAACATTTGAAGTAACATGCTCTTCATTTGGTACATCAGCTGTATTGTGAATGTCTTCTGTAGGAACTTCTACGGAAGTGTTTTGTTCATCCGGAGGAGTTACAGGAAAATCTACGGATGGTATATGTTGGGCTGTTGATAACTCTTTGGAAGGCAAAGGATCATCTCCAATGTTTGGAGCATCTGCTGAGGCATTATCCATATCTCCGGATGAAGTATGATCATCTGCGGAGGCAGGGTTATTATTCGCGGATGTAGTGTTGCCATCTCCGGATGTAGATCTATTTTGCTAAACTGGTAGAGCATCATTGTTGATATTGGTTGTTCCTTGATCCATGATACTTGAAGTTTGTGGTCTTGGAGGATCAATTGATAGTGATACTTCATTCAGATTTAGAGGAACAAATGGATAACATGTATTAGCAGAACCTGCATTAATCAAATAAGCAGAGTTAAATGAGTCTGGTAAAGCATCTATATCAAACAACCATGATGATCCTTTTACAGATGTGGTAAATGCGGATTCATCAAATGAAACATTAGGAGTTTCTTCCATAATGTTATGTTGTGTAATGTAAATCCTATATGATTTAGATGTTGAGGAATATCCAACAAAGAAACCATCATAGGCTTTCTCAGAAAAGTTACCAAATTGTTTTTTTGTGTTTAACACAGATACATGACACCTAAAAGCTCTAAGATATCCTATGTAAGGTTTTCTTTTGAATAATAGCTCAAAAGGTGTTTTATTATGTTCTTTGACAATTAAGGTCAGGTTTTGAACATTGCATGCTGTGTTTATAGCTTCAGTCCAAAATGTGATAGGCAGCTGAGAGTCAGCCAACATTGTTCTTGCTACTTCAATGAGAGTTCTGTTCCTTCTTTCAGCAACTCCATTTTGTTGTGGAGTTCTTAGTGCACTGAACTGCCTTGCAATGCCTTTATTCCTGCAAAAAGAATCTAAGTCAGCATTAACAAATTCAGTCCCATTGTCACTCTTGAAAATTTTGACTTTTAAATGAAGTTGATTTTCAATCTTGATGACAAATTCCATTAATGTTTCTGATGTTTCACTCTTTTGTTTTAAGAAAAAGACCCATGTGAATCTAGTGAAATCATCCACTACCACTAAACAATATTGCCTTTTGTTAATGCTCATCATATTGGTTGGACCAAAAATGTCCATGTGAAGCAATTTGAGTGGTGTAGTGTTGGTATTGATAATTTTGGATTTATGAGACACTCTATGTTGTTTTCCTTTATAGCATGAAGAAAAATGATTTGAACAATAAAACTCTTTCTTTGGCAGTCCAATGACTAAGTCATTTTTCACCAATTTATTCATATTCTTCATGTTAGAATGGACAAGCCTTCTATGCCACAATTAAGATTCATCTTCTGAAGACTTAGATAGCAGGCATATTTCATGGCTTGTGAGTGTGGTATTGTTCATATCCAAAATATATGTGTTTCCTTTTCTTGATGCTTTAAGAAGGATCCATTCTTCTGGAACTGAAAAACCTGGCTTAAGAATGTTACAATTAGTATTATCAAACAGTGTTGTATAATTTTGATCACAAATTGGAGACTCACTTAATAAATTATACTACAAATTTTCACAATAATTTACATTCTCAAATTTGAGCACACCATTAGTTACCATTCCTTCACCAACTATTTTACCTACCTTCTTATCCCCACCAAATGCCACATATGAGGCATTTTTATGCTTGAAGCCATAGAGAAGAGAACAGTTTCCCGTCACATGCCTGGAACAAACACTGTCAGCATACCACTTGTTGTCAGCTCTCCAAAATTGTTCCTGCACAAATAAAGAAATCAATTAGAATTGACAACCCAAGTCTTAATGATCTTGGGTTTGCCAGTAGTGTCTAAAATTATTACTCCTTCATGAATCAGTCTAGAAGTTTCAGTGTTAATTTTAGGCTTAATTGATTCATTCTGAGTTGTTTGTGGTGAGGATGATTCTGTTGAAGATGAGGTTGTGGAATTTGGTTCTGGTTTCTCAATATCTTCTTCATTCACCTTTTCTTTCTTTGGTTGATGCTTTGATTTTGACAGTGAACCTTGTATTTTGAAAGTTTCATCAACTTTTGATCTTGACTGAGATACATGGGTTCCCTTTTTAAAATCATCAAAGAAAGCATCATCAACATTTGATTTCTTGTCAGTCAAGTCCACCTTTTTATGAGGTGTTTTGGATTGCTGAATTGATGTTATTTTCTTCAAAGGTTTACCCTCAGGAGATGGTGTCTCCTTTGTTTTTGGCATTTTTTTTTGTTGCAACTTCTTTGGTTTTGAATCTTCTTGACTGTCAGTGGATTGAGAGTCTGATTCATCCTTTCTCATTTTGACTTCTTTGTACTCTTTGTCTTGTTCTTTTTGTTGAAATAACATTCTTGAGTGCTGAAGTAGCCATCTTCAGCATTGTGATTTTTCATATCACACCATTTGCAATACATGTCCTCAGATTCTTCATAAAAAACTAGTACCTTCTTTTATTATTCAACTTTTGATGCTTCAAATCCTTTTCCAGTTGTGCACTTAATTTGTCTGTGCTTTTGCTTGGTACACTGTCAAATGATTATTGTTTAACTTTTGATGATTTTAGCTGCTTGGAATTCACCACTTTCTGATTCATCCTTTCTCATTCTGACTCCTTTAGTTGAAGATTTCTGATGCTGATGGAGTTCTTGAAGTCCTTCATTTAATTGAGTAATTCTCTTGCAAATAGTTTTCAACATGTTTCTTTGTTTTGGAGGATGTTGCAATTTTGTTTCTCCAAGAATTTTGGAAGGATAGTTTCAACAGCAACATTCTTACCAATGTTCAGTTGATCATCACCATGTTCATAAGAATCATCCAAGTCATCACACTTATCAAAGTCAAATTCTAAGTCATTTTGTTTAATGTTTTCTGATTCAGATTACTCAGTTTCACTCACCTCAGATTCATTGTTGTTATTTTGTTGATTAGATTTTGTTTCAAACTTGTGCTTGGCGTAAAATGATTTGACAAAGTGTTTGTCATTGTTTCAGGTAGAGTTGTGTAGTTATCATTTATAGGAGGTGCAACAGCATTGTATCCCAACCCATACCTATTCTTTGATTATGAGAATTTAACAATTTCTCATATTGCTGAGATGAAAGTTGAAACTTCTGAAGTTTCAGTTCAGTTGATGCATGATCAGCCATGGATTTGGTTAAGGAAGTGGTCAGATGCTCAACTTGGGCTTTTAAGCTGTAGAATTCTTAAACAAATTTTTCTAAATCCTTTTATAAAGAGTTAATTTTGATTTGATATAATTTATGTTCTCTTACATGAGATTCATTCAAAATCATTATTTCTTTTACTTTATCAGACAGTTGTTGAGCATGGACTCTATATCTTTCAACTTCCTCAACACATACTGATGAACACAGTCTTTCTCTTACCTCTCTAGCCATTAGTGGAACTTTGTTCTCCATGTGGGCCATTAAAGCTTGATTCTCTTCCAAGACTTCCTTCTCATACATGCTCTAGTCATAGGTTCCATCTTGTAGTATGATGAGCCCATATTCTTTCAAATTACTAGGTCCTGCTGACTCATTTGTGGCTGGTGGGGATGAGTTTGTTAGTTGAGGTTGTCTGAAGGATCTTTGAGATGTTGATGGCTGATGAGATTGATGTTGATGAGACTGATGTTGCTGATGTTGTCTCAAGTCCAGATTTGATTGTTGATTACATTCTCTAGAGAAATGTCCATAGAGATTGCACTTGAAACACCTTACCTTTGACTTATCAACACCAATCTTTGAGATTTTACTTGCTGCAACCAAATTTTTGTTTCTTCTAAGGTACTGTTTGGATCTATAAGCAATCATTGCCATTTGCCATTGAAGATCCATCTCCTCAACTACATCAGGATGCAATTCTTTGAAGTCTTGCTGGCAAATGTTTGCTGATGTTAGAGAGCTTCCCAAGTAGGCTTGAACACTTGAACTAAAAGCTGCAAAGGCTGCTTTTTGTTCTTCAGAATCCAGAATTATAGTGATGGGTTCTGTTTGATTGTTCTATGGTGAAGACTTTGCTGATGCATCTCTTCTATCAGCAGTTCTTCTTTTTCCTTTCCAAGTTTACTTTGAGAAGATTTCTTTGAAGGCTTTGAAGCATAAAAACTCACTTCCTCTTCATCTTCACTCAAAGTACAAGAGTTGTCACTATCATTATTAGAAACAAAGGCACTTCCAGCACTTTTTGTTTCTTTAAAATGATAGGGTGTGACATGAGTTCTCACACTCTTGTTTCTTGATTTTTCATCCATTTCAAGAGCTTCCACTTTAGCAACCAGTGTATCTAAACCAGTTGATTTGAGATCTATGGTGTTCTTGAACATGGACACAGTTTGCTTCCAACTTTTAGGCAAAGTATGGAGCATCTTTTTGTTTAACTCCTCATTTGTGTACTTCAACTCCAAGATGTTCATCTCTGTTACAAGTTGCATAAATCTATGGAGTTGTTGAGGAATTGATTCACCCTCAATATGATGAAAGGTTTCATATTATAAACGAACGGTTTCCTTCCTAATGCTTCTGATTTCATCACACCCTTCACAAAGTGTATGAAGTATCTTCCACAAGGAATTTGCTATTTTGTAGTTTTCACACCTGATTAAGATCTCTTCAGGTAAAGCCATACTAAGCAGGTTGTATGCTTTGATGTCAACTTTGACCTTCTTAACATCATCAGGTGACAAATCTTTTGTACTTATGGGTTGGTTTTTGTCATTTTAATCCGACCCAAGGGTAGGTGGAATATATGGACCTTCAGTTATTGATTCCAATAAGTCGGAATCAGTATAATTCACATGATTCCTGAACTTGATTTTCTAGGATTTGAAATCCGTCTTTCTTTCCAACTTTGGAGGTTGGCATGATCCACCAAAATTACTCATTTTAGTTAAAGTCTAAGAATTTAGCTATAATAGAGTTTCTTTTAGATAATGAACTATTAAGTGACAAAACTTAATTAATGATAATTAAGTGATTGTGGTCACAAATCAGTCAATCCCTTTAATGATAATTAATTATCAAGTCAAGGATTTTGTTAATGTATTTGTTCAAGTTAATTTGAACAATTAATGACAATCATCGATAACTCAGATCTACTATTCAATTAATGAGAATATAGATCTAACTTAACCGAGCAATGAAACAGTGGTCGCTGAAAGATAAATCACGGTTTTCATGATTAAACAAAGACATAATTAAACAATTCTAATACTGATAGATCAATTGATCTAAATAAATGAGCACTTAGTTCTGATACCACCTGTGAATCCAAGGATCACAATCAGGAATTATCAGTATTAGAATGGAATCAAGTTAATGATTGCGGAATGATCATTAACCGATGCTTAATTGTTGTAATTTAAAATTTTAATATCAAAATTAATCTTCTTATGGTGAACACAATTATGTCTATGCAAAAAATAAGCAAAAAAGAATTGATTCAGATGTATTTCATTAAAACTGAATAATGATTACAAAAGAATAAGTTATGAATGCTATGAACAAAAACTGCTTCGAACGTATTGTTGTTTATGTATTGATGTGACGGCGGCTAGGGTTTGATTATGTGATGTGATGTATTTTTCCGAGTTAATCCTCTCGTGTTCTATTTTGATGTGAAACCTAGGACTTCATATTTATAAACAATTTATGAGTCTGCTAATGAGACACCGGATCTCTTGGGATTTGTACTTGACTTGTTGACTGGTTGACTTGTAACACTTGTAAGATGCGTCCAAGTGTTTTGCTCTTCCGTAGGAACTTTGTCTTCCGTAGGAACTTGTTCTTCCATAGGAACTTGTTCTTCCCTAGGAGTCTTCACTTCATCTTGTGCTGATCATCAGTGAATACTGATGTTCATCCGTAGACAATCTATGGATTTGTAAGAAACATATCTACGGAATGACAAAGATGTTCATCCGTAGAAGTTTCTTACACTTAGTCGATTACAATAATTCACTAAGTATATTGCTTTTACCTGACATCATACACATCAAGCAACACATATATGGGTTAACCAATATACTCAATGCATACAAAAAGATAGTGAGTTACAATCATTTATTACATGAATTGATTAAAGTTCTAAGCCTATACAAAATGATCTAGACCTATTGTTCCTAGATCTAACAGTTCCTATCAGCATAATAATGACAAATCAAGTTGATACATCTGAAGTGCCTAAAAATTCTAGCTCAGAGGCATAAAACACGATGGAAGGAACTTCAAATGTAGGACCGAATGGTAGTGGTGCGAGTGATCAAGAATTTCTTGATGCTGACAACCATTCCATTGTGGACAACATCAATGATGTCACACACTCATTGGATCAAGCTTCTCTTGATAAGTGTGCTGATATGGTAGGAGACACTTTATTGCTAGATCTAAACTTCTCAAATTTAATTTTGTCTAAACAACATGCTATGATCCCTCAACTTAGGATCCATAAGTCACGCCACACTACACACATAATTGTAGATGTTGAAAAGGGGGTGAGAATAAGTGGACCAACCCATGACAAAAATGTTTGTTAATGCTCTTGTTTCTTGTCCCAGATAGAGCCAAAGAAAGTGGATGAGGCTTTGAAGGATGGAAATTGGATTGAAGCAATGTAAAAGGAGCTGCTTTAATTCAAAAGGCAAAAGGTTTGGAGTCTATGTCCTCTTCCACAAGGGAAGACTATCATAGGAACCAAATGGGTGTTTAGGAATAAGAAGGATGATAGAGGACTTGTCATTAAGAACAAGGCAAAACCGGTTGTTCAAGGATATACACAAGAAGAAGGAATTGATTACACTGATGTTTTAGCTTCAGTAGCAAGACTGCTCTTAGGATATTCCTTGCGTTTTCTATATCCAATGACTTCAAGGTCTACCAACTTGATGTCAAGTGTACATTTTTATAGGGGTGATTGATGAAGAAGTGTATGTCAAATAGCCACCTGGCTTAACAGACCCAGATCATCCTGATTATGTATGCAAGCTTGATAAAGCTCTTTATGGACTGCATGAAACTCCAAGAAAGTGGTATGAGATGCTATCTCAGTATCTCTGTCAGCATGGCTATAAGAAGGGTACTATAGATGGAACTCTCTTCATCAAAGAAATAGGGAATGATTTGATGCTGGTTCAAGTATATGTTGATGACATTATCTTTGGTTCAACTAATCCAAAGCTCTGCAAAGACTTTAAGAAGCTAATGAAGAATAGATTTGAAATGAGTGCCATGGGAGAACTCAATTCTTTCTAGGAATTCAAGTGAAGCAAGTTGAAAATAGCATCTTTATAAGTCAGTCAAGTATGTGCAAGACATACTTACAAGATTCAACATGACTCAGGACATACTTACAAGAGTCAACATGACTGAATGTAAGGTTGCAAAGACACTCGTAGCCAGAAACCACTCCCTTGGACCTGATATTGAGGGGGGAGTGTGTAGATGAACATCTTTACAGGGCTATGATTGGGTCTCTCATGTATCTTACAGCCAGCATGCCTGATATCATGTTTGCTATATGCATATGTGCAAGATATCAAGCTAACCCCAAGATGTCACACCTGGTTGTTGTCAAAAGGATTCTTAGATATTCAAAGGTGCTACCAAGATTGGCCTTTGGTATTCAAATAATTCTGGCTTTAATCTGTATGCATATACAGATAGTGACTATGGTGGCTGCAACATGACTGCAAAGTCCACATCTGGGGGATGACAATTCCTTGGTGGAAGGATAGTCTCATGGCAATGCAAGAAACAATCCTATGTATCTGCATCAACTGCTAAAGCTAAATACATTGCTATTGCAAACTGCTATGCTCAAGTACTTTGGATTCAAAATCAGATGCTGGACTATGTATACAACTTCAAAGAGACTCCTATCCATATAAACAACAACAATGCCATCTCTATCATAGAGAATCCTATGCAACAGTCAAGGACAAAGCACATTAACATAACGTATCATCTAATTAGAGATAATCATGAAAAGAGGGTGATAAAACTAATCAAGGTTAATACAAATGAACAATATGCTAATCTGTTCACAAAAGCTTTTGATAAATAGCTATTTAAATATCTTGTATAAGCTATTAGGATGATCAACTTTTAATAGATTTTCTTAAAAACTTAATCTATATTATTTCTAAAAAGACTTATTGGTCCTAAGTTGTCTAAATTATCACCTATATAAGCCCAGTTTATCTTGGGAGAAAATCTTTTTCAATTGATATTCCTTAGCATTTTGAAAATTTCAAGTTTTCCTTCGGAAGAATTTTTAGTCTTTAAATCACATAACTACTTAAACGAAATTTACCTTCGGAAGAAATGCTTACATTTCTTCCGAAGCCAAAATATGCTTCCAAGTACTTATGAGAATTTCAAGAACAAATTTCTTCTGAAAGCAATTATGCTTCGGAAGCTTTATTCTCCTTTAGAATAAAACTTTTAACTCTTAATATCTTCCAAAACCAAATACTCTTCGAAAGAGAAAATATTACAAGTAATTTTTCTTCCGAAGCCTTTTTTCACTAACTTAGGAATATCTTCCGAAGTCAAAATTTCGCTTCAGAAGTTTTTCACAAAAGCTTCCGAAGACAAAAAACCTTTGGAAGAGTTTCAACTTCCAAGAAAACTACCTTTTTGGGTACTTTCTTAAAGGTGGGACCAACATTCGGACTTCAAAGTTTATTCTTTTGCATTGAATTTGTCTCAAGTCTATTTCATATAAATATACCCAATAGGTCCCCTCTCTTTCACTATCTTCTTCATCTGCAACTTCTCTAAACCTAAATTCCCTCTTGTTCTTATCTTTCTTCACCTTAAAGCTACCATAAATGGACAACCCTGACCAAAGAAACCAACGATATTTTTCCATGTAGCTTGACAGGCAACACAATCAGGTTGCTCTGTTAAACTCTAAGAAAGATCCAAGTTTTTCAAAGGTTTGTCATTTTCTTTCTTTTTCTTACTACTTCACCTCCCTCACTATTGATCCTCCACTCTATGAGAATCAGCTATTGGATTTCTAAAGGACCTGCCAAGAGGTCACCATGGATTGGGAGAAGGCACTGTCTGCCATAGTGCAGGGAGGACAATCTTTATCACTGCAGCTTCAATAAACTCTCACCTACAACTGGATGATGTAGAAGGTGAATTGTCTTTCCTAAAATTTGTTGTAAACTACTCCTTTGAGTAGATGGGCTATTAAGGGGACTTCTCAGTCAAAACCATCAAGAAAAGGAAAGTCTCTCCTCAATGAAAATACCTCCTCCATATTATCCATAGTCTGTCTAACAAACATGGAGGTTGGGACCAAATTCTAGAAGACCTCTCTTTTATAGTCAATGGGATGATTTGTGGGGTCAAGTTTAGGTATTCACAATTTGTGTATAATAATTTGCTTGCAAACTCGGACTCCATAGAATATTACATGTTTCCTAGATATGTCCAACACATTCTCAACTGTGAACTGGGCTCACAATTGAGGGGAACAGGTAATGTTCTAAAATTGGACAGATGAAGCCAGACATCTTCAAAATAATAAGAAAGCAAACTGTTGGCTTCTAAGGGGTAGAAACAACCCTAGTCCTAAAAATGTTAGAGCTCATTGCTCAAGGTGACAACCTAGCAGCACCAGCTAGTGTTGAACCCACACCTTCTATTTCAAGACAACCAACACAGCCACAAATAACCATCACCTACCAAAGAAAATCCGAACGAAGCCCTGCTATGGTTATTCAACCTGTGCAAGCCCCCTTATCACCACATATATAGGAAGAATTGGAAACTGTAGCTCCCACTTCTCCTGAGGAGCAAGCCACTCCCATCTCACAAATGTTCAGTCATGAGGTTCTTTATAAGACTGAAGATCTCATTACCCAAGACGCCTTAAGCCTTAACTCAGAGTCTCAACACTCTAGTGAACAACCTTTAGGGGAAAGCTACCATCCCCGACCTCTAGATCTAAACCAACCAATTCCTAGCCTAGACTTCTATGATAATGAGGATATGGCACTTAGTGAGTATCATGAGTCTCTCTTCTCTTTCCCTGCTCAAAGAGAGATAAGTACTCTTGCATCACCCATTTCTAGCCTATATCATCCACCCCCCAATGAGGTGGATCTTCCTCATCCTATTCAATAGATCAATATTGAAGAGGCTCTCACTTCTGTAAGTGATTACATCATTAAGACCTCAACTATGGCAACCCGGTCCATTGAAACTTCAACTAAAGTTATCAGTAAGCAAGGGAAAACTAGGAGCCAAGGATAACAAGCTGGTGATGAGGAAGAAGACTTAGGTCCAATTCTCTCATCCCCTGTGATTCTTCTACAGAAGATGAGGGAAATCTGAGAGTAAAGGTGCATCAACTGGCCAAAACATGCACCTATTTAGTCTCCAAGGTTAGTCACTTGGACTCTCAAGTGACTACCTCGCAAAGAAGGATCAACGATCAGCAACTTGAGATTTCTAATCTCAAGGAGCAACTAGCTAGAGACTATTTAGAAGGGTTTAACCAGGAACACAAGAACCTTAGCATATAATTTACTTAACCTCCAGCTCACCTATGCAAGTGGGTGATGCTACCAAAAAGGGGGAGGAAGTTGTTACAATCACAGACCTGAGTGTCCTCAAAGTATGTACACTGGGGATTCACCACCCTCACTTGAAATTATCCAAACTCAATTTCCTCGATAAGTTTACATTGATGTAGACTCACTCATACTGAGTCTGTTTGAGGAGGGATACCAAGGGCAATGACATTCCCACCCTATGGATTGGCAAATGAAATACATAGGTGGAGGTATGATGCTGAAAGAAGAGCCCTCATACTACATAGAGTTCAAAGACAACAAGAGGTTTTTTAACATTCAGACCCTGAACTACTATGAAAACCTTTCTCTAGTCAACATGCCACTTGTCAACCCAAGCCAACACAGACAAGCTGACATATTGGCTGAGAGAATTCAAGACAGGATCATGGAGGAACTCATATATAGAAGAAGAAAAATGCAAGCAGGCAATGTCATTGGTCAACTAGATGTTGAGGTGGAACCTAAGATTAGCCTCAAAGGGGAAACCTTGACTGAAGGCCCAGTGACTGAACCTATGAGCTTTGTCACAAAGTAAATCACTTTAACATCTTGTACCCTCAGTGAGGAACCAATTAGTGAAGGTGCTTCACAACCACTCTCTGGCCAGAGCTTGACTACTGAACAAAGCAATCAAGGACAAAGCTCTCTCCAAATTGAGTCACCAAGGCCTATGAGTGACAAAGGAAAGAGGAAAATGACCTCTGGGGAGATTGAGGAGGAGGAAAAAGAGACGTAGAGGAAGTTAAGGGGAGAGAGTTCAGCTGGTTCCTCAGGCTTCATGGAAGCTACAATCAGGACAGCCCCCAGGCCAAACACTCAAGATAATGAGTTGAAGGTTGCCAGATTAAACTACTTGGGAGCTACAACGTTGATTAACTTATCTCTCTTCCCTTAGAAGAACTAAATGAACTAGTAGACTTAGAGCTAAGAAAGAAGAAGAAGGAGGCAGATGATGCAAAGCTGCTCCTCAAGGTCAAAGAAGAAAGAAGGAAAAAGAGGCTGTACAAACATGCTCCTACTCTCTCCCCAGTTCATAAAAGTCGTGAGAGAGAGGCTGTGGCAATTGAACAACCTCAGGTAGACAAAGAAGCTGACAGACAAAACATGATCAACTACCTGACTGCCACATGCCTCTATCAGTCATCTGCACTCCTTTCCCTCTCTTATGAATACATTGAATTTGAGTACCTTAAGTAGCTTGAACAACAACTCATAAATGAACAAAAAGCTGCTAAGAGAAAGAAGAGGGAAGAAGCTGCAAAGTCAAAGAGCCATTATCCAAAAGAACCAAAAGAAGTCTGCTGATAGAAAAAAGATAATGAGCTTCTTGAAGCTGTATAGATTCTACAGAAGGAGGCTTGGTCCGATGTCTCTATTCACAACGGATGAGCACATTAAAGTGATCAAGCAGAAGATTAAGAAGGGAGAGCTTGTCGACTTGCATTCTCCACCAAGCCAAGCTCCTCCTGAGGTTACGGTTAAAGTTGAACGACAGATAACACAACCTGGACCTTCAGCTGCTTCACAACCAACTTAATCTTCTGATCCATAGCAGGGTTCTACTCCCTTTCCTTTTTGTGACAACCCGAAAATTTTCGTGAATTTATATGAATTCTTATATGAATTTACAATTTGTTTTTATATTTTATTGTTACTTAATAATAATATTAATAATAATGAAAATAATGAAAATAATAATAATAATAATGATATTATTATTATTAAAAATAATGATAATAATAATAATAATAATAATAATAATGATATTATTATTATTACTACAAATAATGAAAAATAATAATAATAATAATAATAATGATATTATTATTACAAACAATGATAATAATAATAATTATAATAATAATGATATTATTATCAAAAATAATAATAAAAATAATAATGATGTTATTATTAAAAATAATATTGTTAATAATGAAAATATTATTAATAATTATTTACAAAATTTATTTAATTGATTTAAATTAAGTCCAGGGGCTATTTGTAAATTTTGAAACTTGTTTTGAAACTTTATAACATAAAATAACAATCGAAAGTGCAGGGGGCAAATGCGTAAATATTAATTTTAAAACTGCTTTCTCTCTCCCCCTCGCGAATTTCCGGCGCCGGACCGGCCGGTCGCCGGCGGCTCTCCGGCGAGTGCAATAGTCGAGTTTTAGGCCATTATTTCGACCCCACGACACACCGAATCAAACGGGGGACAAAGTGGAACGTTCACGTGAACATAATTTAAAGTAAATCTACTCGAAATTGCGGTTAATGGTCCACAAAAATTCCTTTCGGTCGACCACTATGAATATGCACTGAATCACAATAATAATTGAATTAAATTATACCTAATCAACACTATAAATACTAGCAATCTGTATGCACTTCGAATTGCACCAGAAACAACTCCATTCATCGAATTTGATCCCCTTCTTCCCCGCGACCTGCAACTCAGTCGAACTCTGCCTTACAAGCATCAATTCACAAAATAGATAAAGGGCTTTCGATCCTTTAATCTATTAAAAGCTTCCTGTAAAAGGAATTCGATTATTAACATCATTTGAATAGCGTTTGATCTTATCCCCCTGTCGCGGCTGTTCTTCACAAGAATCATCATCAATTCGACATCATCTGGTAAATTAAAAACACCATTATGTTCGATTGATCATGGGGAATAAAAGCCCCATGAATCTATACATTAACATAATCGATTGAATGCTCAATTTGATCGAATGTGTTCTAGGGTTCTTGATTTGGGGGGGGATTGAGTACGGGTTGTGTTTAAAACTATTTGGGGCGGGGTTTTGTTCGCTGATGAGCCTTTGGCTCAGTGGTTTGTGCGCAGGGTTGTGGGGGGGGAGGTCACGGGTTCGAGCCGTGCACCTCCCAAATATTTTTTAAACCCTTTTTAGGCTATTTAAAAATATAGAAAAATTATTAAAAATTATAAAAATAATTTTAAAAGCTTCTGTTATTTTTAACACCATTGAATATTTTCTGTAAATTATTTAATTAAAAATACTTTATATAAAATTTATAAAATATTATTTAAAAATATTATAAATAACTATTTTTATAAAAATAGACTTTAAATTATGATTTAAAGTATTAATTAATTAATTGAACACCATATCATTTTTAATTAATGATAAATCATAAAAATTGTAGAAATTTAATTATTTAAAAACCCTAATTATTTATGTAAATAATTATTACATGCATTATAAATTATTACATGTATTATAAATTGTTATCCATACAAAATGGGTTTTTAAATATAACAAACAAATTATTAATGGATGTTATAATATTTTATGGACTTGTTTCGATAATATAAATACAAGGTAAATTTTATAAATTTAAATATTTATAAAATCTTTCAAAAATTAAATATAAACTTATATGTTTATATAACGTCTATAATTTAATTAGAATATAATGATATGTCACAATCATTATTAAACTAATTAAATTTTATATAAATCATTAATTATTAACAAAAATAATTAAATGATTTAATTATATGTTTATAACAAATCCTAGAAAACCAAAACCTAGATCAATTGAACACCAGGTTCAAGATCTAACTTATTTAGGTTTTGGATTTGTATCTATTTGCTTACGTGAAATTATAATTCCTTAACAGGAATTTACTAGGTTGTCAACACCACACAGGAACTGAGGTGAGTTCATAACTATTCCCCTTTTTAATCATTTAAATATTTTGGGGCTGGAATACATGTTGTAATTGAAATTACAAATTATTTTTGGTGTATTATGTTAAATAATAATTTGATCACATTTATGATTACATATGGTTATTATGAAAATCCTTCTCTGTAAACTGGACTATAAATAAGCAGGGATCTTTTGGATAGTACTATCGGGGAGTGACTTACCCCCACAAAGGTATGGACATGTGATCCATATCAGATGCACAAAGATCTTGATGTCATTCGGGATGACGGTTTCTGTAGTGAGAAGGCAGATGTGCACTTTATATAGTTTGCATTATAGTTCCACTTACAACCCATATGAGGATAAATGTAAAGGAGGATTTGCTCCCTCTGATTTGAAATTATTATGAAAATATAATATACACATAAAAGGATAATAAACTAAGTGACATGGACAAATTCAATGTGAAGGATTTGTTGGGCTTGTACTTAGTAGGTATGTGGGATAGCGGGTTCACCTTATTAAAAAGGGTTCCGACAGGCTATTCATATACCGGTGAGTAAATTAAACTCACACTTTTTCTATAAATCCTATTTGATGATAATTGATGATTTATCATTATGTTTTACTTAATTGTGAACTCACCAACCCTGTGTTGACACTTGATTTACATGTATTCTCAGGTATCTACTAGGAGCTTATGGGCGTGCACGTAGGATCATATAAGAGCTCAAGATACCTATTGATTATTATCTGAAATATGATTTAGACATGTTGTCCTGAAACAATCTATATTTACTTCCGCTACGCATAATATTACTCTGAACATTATTGTAATGATTATCTAAAAACTATCATATAGATATTTGCATCTCTGTGTAACTACTGTGTTCGATCCTGTTTGTTCACCCCTCCGTGATAGATTCCAGACCCGGAATCTGAGGGTGTGACAGATTGGTATCAGAGCCACTGGTTATACTGAGTTAGGGATTGCATCTAGCCTATAGCCACACACAATAGTTGCACAAAGTAAATTGCCTTAGTTAGAGATTGACTAAGATTAAGAAGTTATATGCTTAAACTTAGATAGTTGTTTTCCTAAACATAACTTTGACTCTTTGACTCATTCCTAAACTTATTCTCAATGACACGTGGGATCTACACTTATCATCGTGCCTAAATCAAATGGTTTTCAAATCTCGTCAAAGTCCGTGTCACATGACCGAGAACATGCAATGCTGGAAGAGTGGGATACCTGTATCTTAAGGTGTTCTGTCTAGGCAAGGTATTTCATACAACTTGATTACCTCACCTGGGAACCCTCGAGATGAGTATTCGCTTATAGGTACGCATGTCCTCGTTAAGGTTGTGGTGAACACAAATACTTTGATAAGTCAACGTATTCGCTTTGGTTTGCGAACCGAACGTTTACACTCCTAACCTCTCATTGTTATTCTAAACAATCTCATTAATGATTTTATTATTTTGAAAAGTTTTAGAAACCAATTACCCGTTTTTCATAAAGGTTTCTTCTTTCCATATTATACAGCATGTCTACTCGTCAAATCCGTTCACGGTCTAGAAACTCTGGCCTTAAGATTGCTGCTATTATAGCACGTGAAGTTACAGTGGTCAATACACAAGTCTATAAGGCAAATGGGTCAAATTACCGTGACGTGTTCCATTTGGTAATCTAAGCTACACTTGTCCTAATTTAAAGAGAGACTTGTTTCCCTAGTACTTGCCCTGACACGGTTATACCTGAAATCCTGAAAGTATGAAGGATAGACAGCTATCATTAGACATATCGTACTTATGTGCTAGTAGCTTACCTGCTGTTACTTAAGTCTTGTCCTACTTAGAGCCTTCATGGTATTTCCGTTCATGATATTAATTTTATCTTTTAACAGATATTCTTCCACTTAGCATTTCAGTAACTGAGGGGCTGATTGAATGCTTAGAATGAAAGTGGACTACAGGAAATATAGAAGGGTGATGATACTCTCTATACATACATTACGTTATTCTCTGGGATAATGCTAAGAAAAATTAGGGTGCCGTGTAACCGATTTAAGCACATTCTTAGTATACCAGTGATGCTTATATATAGGGTTTTTGAGGGTTTGAGATGAGTTCAAAGCCTTGGTGATTGAGGACTATTACTTAAGGAATGAAATGCAAAAGTTAGAATTGTAATTCTAAAATCATGCAATGGTAGGGTTAAGTCGTGCTCTTTATACTGACAAAATTCATAAATTGATAAAACTGATGACATTAGACCAAATAGAATTAAGAAGGATACTGGGAAAAATCTAGTGATTAGTAGAATAAGCCTATCTGATGGTTTAGATAATTTGCTTTAATGCCAATGTTGTGAACCTAGCTATGTTGGTTGATACGATTAAGCTAACTTGTTAAACGGGGACATTAAGAAGGTTGGAGTTCCGACCATTACCACAAGTGTGCCCTAGGTTGATTAGGACCCCAAGACAAGTTAGAAATAATCAGAATTAGGAAATGACTATTACTAGAAAGTAAGAATAGTTAAATTATGAAAATAAAGGTGATACATCACACGGTCATACATTTACGAATGAAGCAAGACATATTCGACATGACCAAATGTTGGTACATGCACGTACCTTATCATCGGTAGCTACACATCTATTTGACACCAGGGTTGATAATAGCTTTGATTCTTCTGGAATTATTCTTTAACTTATTAACCCTAGTTACTTAGAAATTATCTCTAGACACGGAGTGTCAGTGTCTATCATCTCTAATCGTGACGCACGATTTACATCTATCTTTTGGGATAAACTTTAGAAAGCTCTAGGTACTCGCCTAGATATGAGCACAGCCTATTCTATCACCCTAAGACTGATGGTCAAAGTGAAAGAACCATACAGACTCTTGAGGATATGCTTAGGGCTTGTGTTATTGACTTTGGAAAGAACTGGGAAGGTCATTTACCTTTGGTAGAGTTCTCATATAACAATAGCTATCATTCGAGCATCAAGGCGGCACCATTCGAGGCCTTATATGGACGTAAATGTAGATCACCGCTTTGCTGGGGTTGGAGATAGTCAACTTACTGGTCCAGAGTTGATCTTTGAAACCCACAAGAAAATTGTCCAGATAACGCATGGCTGCTGCCAGGGATCGCCAGAAAAGCTATACTGATAAACGCCGCAAGCCACTGGAATTTCAGGAAGGAGATAAAGTTTTGCTAAAGGTATCTCCCTGGAAGGGAGTTATACGCTTTGGGAAACGAGGGAAATTGAACCCTCGCTACGTGGGACCTTTTGAAATTGTCGAAAGGATTGGCCCAGTAGCCTATGAATTAAATCTACCTGCTGAACTTGGTGGTGTGCATAATGTTTTTCACGTATCAAATCTAAGGAAGTGTTTATCCGATGAATCACTTGTTGTGCCTTTAGAGGAACTGCAAGTAGATGAGAAACTCAGGTTTATCGAGGAACCAGTTGAAATCATGGATAAAGAAGTTAAACAACTTAAGCATAGCAAGATTCCGATTGTCAGAGTTCGGTGGAACTCCCGGCGTGGTCCTGAGTTCACTTGGGAACGAGAGGACGAAATGATGCGCAAGTACCCTAACCTGTTCAAAAATGTTACTAGTTCATCTTAATTTTCGGGACGAAATTCCTCTAACAGGGGGATGATGTGACAACCCGAAAATTTTCGTGAATTTATATGAATTCTTATATGAATTTACAATTTGTTTTTATATTTTTATTGTTACTTAATAATAATATTAATAATAATGAAAATAATGAAAATAATAATAATAATAATGATATTATTATTATTAAAAATAATGATAATAATAATAATAATAATAATAATAATAATGATATTATTATTATTACTACAAATAATGAAAATAATAATAATAATAATAATAATGATATTATTATTACAAACAATGATAATAATAATAATTATAATAATAATGATATTATTATCAAAAATAATAATAAAAATAATAATGATGTTATTATTAAAAATAATATTGTTAATAATGAAAATATTATTAATAATTATTTACAAAATTTATTTAATTGATTTAAATTAAGTCCAGGGGGCTATTTGTAAATTTTGAAACTTGTTTTGAAACTTTATAACATAAAATAACAATCGAAAGTGCAGGGGGCAAATGCGTAAATATTAATTTTAAAACTGCTTTCTCTCTCCCCCTCGCGAATTTCCGGCGCCGGACCGGCCGGTCGCCGGCGGCTCTCCGGCGAGTGCAATAGTCGAGTTTTAGGCCATTATTTCGACCCCACGACACACCGAATCAAACGGGGGACAAAGTGGAACGTTCACGTGAACATAATTTAAAGTAAATCTACTCGAAATTGCGGTTAATGGTCCACAAAAATTCCTTTCGGTCGACCACTACGAATATGCACTGAATCACAATAATAATTGAATTAAATTATACCTAATCAACACTATAAATACTAGCAATCTGTATGCACTTCGAATTGCACCAGAAACAACTCCATTCATCGAATTTGATCCCCTTCTTCCCCGCGACCTGCAACTCAGTCGAACTCTGCCTTACAAGCATCAATTCACAAAATAGATAAAGGGCTTTCGATCCTTTAATCTATTAAAAGCTTCCTGTAAAAGGAATTCGATTATTAACATCATTTGAATAGCGTTTGATCTTATCCCCCTGTCGCGGCTGTTCTTCACAAGAATCATCATCAATTCGACATCATCTGGTAAATTAAAAACACCATTATGTTCGATTGATCATGGGGAATAAAAGCCCCATGAATCTATACATTAACATAATCGATTGAATGCTCAATTTGATCGAATGTGTTCTAGGGTTCTTGATTTGGGGGGGATTGAGTACGGGTTGTGTTTAAAACTATTTGGGGCGGGGTTTTGTTCGCTGATGAGCCTTTGGCTCAGTGGTTTGTGCGCAGGGTTGTGGGGGGGGAGGTCACGGGTTCGAGCCGTGCACCTCCCAAATATTTTTTAAACCCTTTTTAGGCTATTTAAAAATATAGAAAAATTATTAAAAATTATAAAAATAATTTTTAAAAGCTTCTGTTATTTTTAACACCATTGAATATTTTCTGTAAATTATTTAATTAAAAATACTTTATATAAAATTTATAAAATATTATTTAAAAATATTATAAATAACTATTTTTATAAAAATAGACTTTAAATTATGATTTAAAGTATTAATTAATTAATTGAACACCATATCATTTTTAATTAATGATAAATCATAAAAATTGTAGAAATTTAATTATTTAAAAACCCTAATTATTTATGTAAATAATTATTACATGCATTATAAATTATTACATGTATTATAAATTGTTATCCATACAAAAATGGGTTTTTAAATATAACAAACAAATTATTAATGGATGTTATAATATTTTATGGACTTGTTTCGATAATATAAATACAAGGTAAATTTTATAAATTTAAATATTTATAAAATCTTTCAAAAATTAAATATAAACTTATATGTTTATATAACGTCTATAATTTAATTAGAATATAATGATATGTCACAATCATTATTAAACTAATTAAATTTTATATAAATCATTAATTATTAACAAAAATAATTAAATGATTTAATTATATGTTTATAACAAATCCTAGAAAACCAAAACCTAGATCAATTGAACACCAGGTTCAAGATCTAACTTATTTAGGTTTTGGATTTGTATCTATTTGCTTACGTGAAATTATAATTCCTTAACAGGAATTTACTAGGTTGTCAACACCACACAGGAACTGAGGTGAGTTCATAACTATTCCCCTTTTTAATCATTTAAATATTTTGGGGCTGGAATACATGTTGTAATTGAAATTACAAATTATTTTTGGTGTATTATGTTAAATAATAATTTGATCACATTTATGATTACATATGGTTATTATGAAAATCCTTCTCTGTAAACTGGACTATAAATAAGCAGGGATCTTTTGGATAGTACTATCGGGGAGTGACTTACCCCACAAAGGTATGGACATGTGATCCATATCAGATGCACAAAGATCTTGATGTCATTCGGGATGACGGTTTCTGTAGTGAGAAGGCAGATGTGCACTTTATATAGTTTGCATTATAGTTCCACTTACAACCCATATGAGGATAAATGTAAAGGAGGATTTGCTCCCTCTGATTTGAAATTATTATGAAAATATAATATACACATAAAAGGATAATAAACTAAGTGACATGGACAAATTCAATGTGAAGGATTTGTTGGGCTTGTACTTAGTAGGTATGTGGGATAGCGGGTTCACCTTATTAAAAAGGGTTCCGACAGGCTATTCATATACCGGTGAGTAAATTAAACTCACACTTTTTCTATAAATCCTATTTGATGATAATTGATGATTTATCATTATGTTTTACTTAATTGTGAACTCACCAACCCTGTGTTGACACTTGATTTACATGTATTCTCAGGTATCTACTAGGAGCTTATGGGCGTGCACGTAGGATCATATAAGAGCTCAAGATACCTATTGATTATTATCTGAAATATGATTTAGACATGTTGTCCTGAAACAATCTATATTTACTTCCGCTACGCATAATATTACTCTGAACATTATTGTAATGATTATCTAAAAACTATCATATAGATATTTGCATCTCTGTGTAACTACTGTGTTCGATCCTGTTTGTTCACCCCTCCGTGATAGATTCCAGACCCGGAATCTGAGGGTGTGACACTTTTGAACCTGAGAGAGGCACTATTGAATAATCTAGTACTTAAGACTGGCCCTCTCAGTTAAACTCTCCCAAGAGGAAGACAAGGATGGACCTGAAGAAAGTATACAAGAAGTCAAAGGCATCCACTTCCAAACCTTAGGATGAGTCAGAGCATCCTGAGGAAGTGCAACAAGAGTTGCTCAACCAACTCCTACTCAAGCACAGCCTCTTATAACTAGAAGACCCATCCTATCTTAGACCTTTGTTGCTAATCAAGACAGATGGTATGTCATCAGAGATCAAGGTGGTCAGAATGTCTACTTCTAGCAAGACATGCTTGATCTACCTCTACATGATATCTATGATATGAGAAGGTATTATAAAAGTCTGAATGATCCTGACCAAATGATGATGAAGGAAATGGTCTTGATCCTAACGAGAACTGTCAACTACTAATAAACTTCTCTGTTTTGGTAGCATCAGCCTAGGGGGAGTTTGTAAGGTTTATATATAAAAGGCTGATGCAACCAAGGCACCCAAAGACTTCCTGAATGCATACACTAAGTACTAAGTAGAACTGCTACGGAAGTTTTATACTTTGCATGAGAATTATGCGAAGTATAAAATCCTCCAAAGCCAAAAGTTCCTGCAGAAGCTTTATACTTTGCATGAGAATTATCCTAAGTATAAAATATTCTGAAGCCAAAGACCAAATCTTCCAAAGCCAAAGATGAAGTCTTACGTAGCTTCAAAGACAAAGTCTTCTTAATCCAAATGAAGTGAAGACTGATTTCTTCTGAAGACAGAGAAAGAACATGCTTTTCTCGGATGTACTTTTGCAGAAAGCTGACCCACTTTCCGCTGCAACTCTGAAGACTCACCAACTTGCAAGAGTTAGTGAAAAGGTCCATGCTTTTGCAACTGTATATTGAGGTCTTGAGTCTGTAACTTTCTACTTTATGTACTTTTATCCTTTTTTTAATATATTAGGATGTGAGCTATGGCATGTCATAGTCACTAGTCAAAAGGCAATTTAGATTTTGACTCTACATTGATTTTGTTGTCTTTCAATGTTCCAACTGGCTTCCCAAGTACAGCCGGTTGTAGGATGTGGTATAAAGTATCTCCGGGTCCTGTATTGGATAGAACTTATGCGTTGTAACTCTTGTAAAAGAACTTGAGATTAATATACAACATTCTTGAGAACCTTATATATTATTCTTGAGTTCTGTCTCATAGTTACTTGTTTTCTTTGCATCTTGGTCCCAAAACCCGATTCCCTATTTAAACTGTTAAGTGCTCTAACACTCTCCTCATTGTGAGATTGATTGTATTGACTATCCCTTCACCAGTCCTGCACACACACAGAGTTAGGCATTATTGTTTACGTAAATCCCCAAAGTGAAGCTATTAGAAGTAAATATAAAAGATGTTATGGGTAAGGGTAGCTCCATAAAAGAGTAGGAAAAGGTCGTCATTGGTACTTTTACTATAATCTAGGATGTGTTTGATAGTGACTTTGAAGAGGATCTTGATTTATCTAGTTGAAATTTCGATTGTACATATGAAAAGGGAATAAAAATTTTCGATTGAGATTATAAGTACAAGTGTTACGGTAGAGCAACTCTTTCCATATAATGGAGCATTTTTTATGTCCCGAACAAACTTTTGATTGGGTAGCTTTAAGTCTTCAAATCTTCAATTGCTCTTTTTCAATAAGGATTAACAACCTAGATTTATCTACAAAAATCAATACTATGATAGAAGAACATCCATCTACAACCTAAACTCCGTCATACTCATTACTACCAATTCAAGAAATACTTGGTTATCAATCTAAAATATGCAAATAGCTTGAATATCCTCATGAATACCAAAGAAATAGTATCCAACATTTAAAGATTATAAATACCCAGGATCATGTACAGAATACACCAAAATTGATCTAGACCTTGATATGAACCAATAATAAAGAGCCAATGATACGAGATGTGCGTTGTAAATATTGGTCAAACAGACAAACTAGATCAATGTACATACATACACAGGTAGAATCCATTTATATATCGGGTGTAATCACTAAAACATAGTTGATACATTAAGAAATAACAAGTAGAATACATAAATGATAAACAATAAGCTCCAAGCATAATAAAATACTACAAATACATAAATTTACTCTGATATATTGTTATCATCAAATGTTCATGCATGCAAGAAATGATAACAAGTAAGAGCTATTTATAGTGAGTACGTGTCCATCAAGAATTTAATCCTTCAATCAAAAGTATAGTTTCAGTCACTAGTTACTTTTGATGGGAGTGTACTTTCGAGTGGCGTATACGTAATCAAAAGAGATTACATCAAAATGGCATAAAATATTAAACATAAATCTTAATCAAAATATAAGACCCTACAACTAACTCCACCTTACATCCTTCTACCGTAGTTCTCCCCCGTACACTAGCTGCTAACTTGAAAAATCATAAGAAGATGTTGCACTTTACCATATGGCCTCTCTACTATTCGTTGTACCATAAAAATGACTCAAGACCACAAACAACCGTAAGGGCATAATGTCATGCAACAAGAGTTTGTTGCATTTTAACATGACAAAACTTGGTCTCTCAAATTTTCAAACTTAGATCGTAACCTCGTAAGTTGAAAACGAGTCTTCCATAGTAAATTTGAACCTGATGGTTTTGTTGATTGCCTAAAAGATTTTCTAATTGCTCAAGACTTTCATTAACTACCCATGTTAGATTGCATTGAGACATTTGATTGACTTCATGTGGTCAGTTAAAATTATTAATTAAAGAGTGGCTAATCACCCTTAAGAATGTAAGAAGGATGTCGAATCAACAGGGAATCATAGGAAAGTGCTAGCAGTGATTCACCTAAGAATATTAAATATTGAAAAGTAAATTGCTTGATTAATTGAATTGAAGAAAATATAAATTAAGAAAGTAAAATTTTATGGTTTTAACAATTTAAAGAAAAAAGCAATCCACTTAGGGATTCAAGTTTTGCAAAGTTACGCTCTTTAGTGAAACCTATTAATAAGGCATTAATGGTGACTTACACACGATAAGACTTAAGAGATAGTTATGGACTAAATTTTAAAGGACTTCATTCACATAATTACTAATTTGATTTATATAACACTAATCTAATAATTAATAACACAATGATTAATAAAAACCAAATTTATAGAAAACTAAAATTAGGCGAAAACGTAATCAAATCATTTAAATAATCAAATCCTAAATTGAATCTAATAGAACTTGAAAGGCTCAACATCCAATCTCAAAACTAGGTCACAAACTATCAAAAACAAAAACTTGCACAAACCTGTCGCCCTAAGTGAATCATAATTGATTTATCTTACATCATCATCGATTCTTAAACTCAATTGCAATTTATCTTGTGAATTCAGATGAGCTTGATGTTGGAAAGCTTTAGAACGGTGAATGATGGTTTCCTTTTCGTCCTTAATTACAGTCTAGAGAGGTGTCACTCTAGTGTTGATTCCTCAAACCTCTAAAAATAGGTCAAAATCCACCAATGGCGTCAGTTAGGCTAAAATATACTGTTCAACGTTGGTTACTGACTGTAATGGCATTGGTAGCCCCCCTGATAGGTTCAAATGGATCGATTCTTTGTTTGAAATTAAGCAATTAACAATTGTATGAACAAAGTAATCAACAGATGCAAAAATTCATAGCAGTTTCTATTAATAGTTGCAAAGGATTACAATGTACAATTGAGACAGTTCAAACGTCTACCTACACAAAATACATATAATCCTATTTATACTAATCAAATAAACAAAAGGAACATATATTTACAAATAAGTCCCTATACTATTGCAAAAAATAAAGTACAAAGACAAATAAAGACAACATGTTAATCTTGAAGAAGTACTAACAATACTCCCCTAAGATTTACATGGTCTTCAGTCTTCAGAAATCTTCAGTCTTCTTTATCTTTGTCTTCTCTTTCTTTATTCTTCAGTCTTCTTTCAGCTTCAGTCTTTTCAGCTTCAATCTTTTCTGCTTCAGTTTTCTCTGCTTTAGTCTTTTGTCTTCTTTCATCTTCAGTCCTCTTTCTTTTTTCCATCCATCTTCAAACTTGAAAATAATCTTCAAGTTCTTCTTTAATCTTAAACATCGGCTTTTCCTTGTATAACTCCTGTTCTTTTAAGGCTTTAGTAATTGCAGATTTGAACTTGCTTGCTTAGACACCTTGTTCTGGCTTAGCCTCGTTTGTCTTTATCTCCATCTTGTTCATCACCTCTAGTGTATCTTTTGCTAATCCTGTAATATCAATGTTAGCATATAGCTCGATAGGTTTTGAAATACCTTTTGAATACACCTCCAACACACCTTTACTTGATATTCTCATAAAATCAATATCTTTAATATCTTTCTTGACTATGTTAGCATAAGCTAAGGCTTTCCTTAGTGAGATTCTCTCCATTGCAGCATTCATAACTTTAATGATTGATAGAAAGTATTTCTTATCATTCTCTGCAATTTCTGAAGATGCTCTTTCAATATTTTGGATTGATAGGAAAAAGATATAGCTTGGGTGTAACAGTTTAAGCTCAAAAACACCAAACAAAGTGATCATATCCTCATCCCAGTTCTTGAGATTACAGACTAATTTGAGCTCAAATGTTTCGATGTTATAGAACCATCTCAGGATTGGTTTTGACTTTTGAGTCCCTTCTATAACTTTCAATCCTGGAGTAGTTACTTTCTAAAATTACTCATCATAAAATTCAATCAAGAAGTGGTCATCTTCTGATTGTTTTCCTTTAATCTTCCTGTTCTTCTTCAAAGTAGCAAAATATTCTTTATCTTCCTATGAGCATCTCGTTTCCAAAAATGCACTTGCTTGATTTAACCCTCTGTTTAAAAGCTCAACAAACATATCACCATGTTTAGCTCCAGTTGGATTAATTAATGGCAATTTATTGAACTCCTTGAGGTCTTTAACTGGGAGCCTGATAATGCTCGAGTAAAAAGGATATACATCACATACTGCATTAACTCGCTTAATCACGAAGGCATCAAATATTTCATCATACTTCCATGCAACAATCTTTACTTGGTTTGTAGAGTCATGTGCAATCATACCATTTATTGAATAATTTTTTCTGATCAAGAGAAACTTTGTAAGCTTGTTTCTCTAATTCAGGAAACATCTTTATAAGCTCTTTTCTTCTTTCATACACATTTGCCTTTTGAGCCATCGACCGAATCTCTTGTGGTTTCAACATCCGTGTTCTCTTAGTTATCTCAAGGTATTGAGGATTGTCAGTATCTAGAATGATCATCTTTTTAGATTGCTTTTTAGTAGCTTGAAAGCTTCTGACAAGATTCCTCAATGATTCACCTTGAAGTCTTTTCAGCCTCTTCAAGGATAATTTCTAGCTTGCAGCCAAGATCTCAAAGCTAGCATACTCATCTCATCAGGATCATGATGGTGAAGGTCAGAGCTAGGCATCTCCTCCACATTAATACTCTCATGAAGTAGGTTCCACTCACCATGCTCCACCACTATTTCATTTGAATCCACTGGGGCTACTAACTCTGCAGTTATACACTTTTCATACTCTTCATTTATCTGAGTCACATTCAAGCTATCCAGGAATACTCTGTTATATTTCACTTTTCATACTTCCTCGATAATCACTATCAGTATATCCATGTAGCTTAAAGTTTCCCTCGTAAGGGTACCATAGCCCTAAAGCCAGTTTACCTTTGAGATACCTGAATATCCTTTTGACAACAATTAAGTGGGATCTTTTGGGTCTGATTGATACCTGGCACAGACACAAACAACATACATTATGTCTGGTCTAGATGCAGTAAGATACATCAAAGAACCAATCATAGATCCATATAAAGTTTGGTCAACTAATTTTCCTTTTGGATTAGGCTCAATCTTGGAGTTTACGTCAGCTGGATTTCTTATGGACTGACAATCTTGTAGTTTGAATTTCTTCAAGAGTTTGTCAACAAACTTCTCTTGATTGATGAATATACCATCTGCAGATTGTTGAACTTGTAGTCCAAGGAAGAAATTGATTTCTCCAATAGAACTCATTTGAAATCGAGACTTCATGATTTCTTCGAATTCATTGCACAACTTTGAACTTGTAGAACCAAATATGATATCGTCAACGTACAGTTGCACACATAAGAGATCATCAGCATCCTTCTATATGAATAAAGTTGGATCGATTTTCCCTCTCGTGTATCCATGTTGGATTAAGTGTTGTGACAATGTCTCATACCAGATTCTAGGTGCTTAATGGAGTCCATATAGAGCTTTGCTAAGCCTGTATACCCGATGTGGAAATTATGCATCCTCAAAACCCGGAGGTTGCTTCACGTACACATCATCAGTGATTGGACCGTACAAGAATACACCTTTTACATCCATTTGATACGCTTTGAATTTCATGAATGATGCATAAGCGAGGAAGACACGAATGGATTTAAGTCTTGCAACTGGAGCAAATACTTCATCATAATCAATTCCTTCTTCTTGTGTGTATCCTTGTGCAACTAGTCTCGCTTTGTTTCTAATGACTATTCCTCAATCATCGGTTTTTTTGCTAAACAACCTTTTTGTGCCTATAGCATTTTCTCCTTCAGGTAAATCCACCAGATTCCACACTTCTTGTTTGCGGAATTACAGTAATTCTTCTTGCATAGCCTCAATCCAACCATTGTCCTTTAACGCTTTGATAATGTTTCTAGGAATAACTTGAGAAAGAAAACAAGAGTATAAGCACAGGTTTGCTTGTTCTGATTTACTTCTTGTTGTTCTCTCATTCAATGGACCAATAATCTGAGATGTTGGATGGTTCCTGTGAATACGAGATGTCGGAATCTCATCACCTTGAAGATTAACATCCAGTTTTGTTTGATTCAAGTTGGAGAGCTGATGCATTAGGCTAGAAGAATATGGATTTAAATTTGGAACTTGAGTCGGTGAGTTGATAAACTAATCAAGATTACCAATACCAACTGCATCACTAGAGATGGATGATGTTCTGGACTCAGGTTGCACAAATTCAGTACCATTATTAGGAATTGGTTGAGAATTATTAGAAATTTTCAGGAACTTGTTGTTACTCAGGAGTTTGTTGATCATGATTCTCTGAATTGAATATGGGATCTCTCACAAATGAGAAAAACGGATAGTTCAGGCTTGAATCATCCATATCATCAGAGTCTGAATCGTCACTGAAGGATTGAAGATCTCCTACCTGTTTCCTGTTGACATAAGAAGATTCAAACATATTAGAGTTAAATGAGTTTGATAATGAGTCTAAATAAAATAACCACACTGGACCATTGGCAACTGATGGAAAAGAATTTTCAAGGAATTTAAAATTGAACGTCTCAATGATAACATTTGTCTTGGAGTTATAAACTTTATATGCTTTAGAAGCTGACGAATATCCAAGAAAAAATCCGTCATTAGATTTTGGATCAAATTTGCCTAGCTGATCACTTGAATCTAAAATCAAAATAGGACAACCAAAAGATATAAGAAAATCTATATTTGGTTTCCTGCCAAATATTAACTCATAAGGAGTTTTCTGTTTGTCTTTCACCAATAGAGTCCAATTCTGAATGAAACACGCAGTTGATATGGCTTCATCCCAGAAAGTGATTGGAATCATAGCATCTGCTAACATTGCACAGGCTGCTTCAATTAGCGTTTTGTTTTTCCTTTCTGCAACTCCGTTTTGTTGTGGAGTTCTAGGAGCACTGAACTGATGAGCTATCCCTTTTCCTGCACAGAACAAGTCAACATTAGCATTTTTAAATTCTATTCCATTATCACTTCTAATTATTTTTACTTTGAGATCAAGTTGATTTTCTACTTTAGTGATAAACTCTTTTAATAATTCAGTCGTTTCAGATTTTGCACGTAAAAAGAAAACCCAATAAAATCTTGTATGGTCATCAATGATAACTAAACAATACGATTTCTTTCTAATGCTCTGCAGGTTTACAGGACCAAATAAATCCATGTGTAACATCTATAGAGGCTTTGAATTTGAGTTTATCTGCTTGGACTTATAAGATGCTCTGTGTTATTTTCCTTTCAAACATGCTTTACAGAGATCTGATGTAGCGAACTTCTTTGATAGAATTCCTACTACATGACTTCCTGCTGCAAGATTGTTCATGTTTTTGAAGATGGAATGACCAAGACTTCTATGCCAAAGCTGGCTTTCATCATTTGATATGTGAGCAATGAGGCAAGTTGTTTCTGTTGAAGGATCAACGTGAGACATATCTATCTTGTAGACATCTCTATCTCGAACAGCTTTAACAACCACCCACTCCTTGCTAATCTGAAATCCTGGCTTTAATATATAACAATAAGAGTCATCAAATAAAGCAGAATATGATTTATCGCATATTTGTGAAACACTTAAAAGATTAAACTTCAACTGTTCACAGAAGTTGACTTGATCAAAGCTTATAATTCCATTAGATACCGTTCCTTCACTGGTTATATTTCCACCTGCATCTCCATCAAAAGCTACGTGAGTACCGTCATTTGTCTTAAAGTCTTGAAGTAAGGCTTGATTTCCTGTCATATGCCGGGTACAACCAATGTCAAAATACCATGTGTTTACTGGTCTCCGCGGGTGTACCTTCATTCAAAGACATTTAAGTTGAGTTAGTAACCCAAGCCGAAATGGTCTTGGGCTTTCCATATTTGTCCATAATGGTAAACTGCTTGAAATGGAGTTTGTTTACATCAGGTTTCTTTTGAAATTTTGGATTTTCAAATCCTCTTTGAAAAACTATCAGATTATCTTTTCTTTGTGTTGACCTCAAAACATTAAATCTTTTTTAAAGATCATCATCAAGAAAGTTTGAACCATCATTTGAACTATTAGAAAAGTTTTTCTTGTTAAATGTTTCATTCATTCTTACTGAACATGGAATAAAATTTCCTTGCTTGTACTGCTGTGATCTAACAGTATACTGATTATCAAAATCAAAATTGATTCTTCTGAAGGATCTCAAACCCAGAGAAGGCTGTTTTGGTAGATTTTGAAAACCATGATTATGATTTCTTTGAAACTTTGGATTAACATATTCTTGATTACCAAAATCCTTCCTAGGTGAGTTCTTTCTGAAGAAGAAATCCTCAGTATTAAGATTTCGCTCATCACATAATGCACAGTATTTGTTAAAGTAGCATCAGTTATTGTGTGATTTGTCATATCACAGATGTGACAGTACTTGTTAAACAACATTTTATTAACCCTTGATGTGGAAGCCACATTTGATTCTTATTTAGATTTAAGGGTAGTTAGGTTAATATGTTGTTTCTCTTGTGTGAATTTGGTCTTTTGATTCATAGGATTTTGCTTTTGAACTTGATCACAACTCTTTAACTCCTTAGATACAAATCTTTTATGAACAGCGGAAGACTTAGGACCTCAACCTGTTTTCAGATCAGAGTTAGATTTGGTCATAGGTTTAGATGTTGTTTCAGAGATTGTATTCATGTCAAAAGTTCCTGCTGACACAAACCTCACTTGATTAAGTTGAATTGATTGATTGATTGGTTTAGACTTTTTTTATCAGCCTTTCTTCTTCTTTGATTTCTTGTTCTTGATGTAGTTTTAGTGCTTTGGATTTTGATTGAATCTTGAGAAGATTCTTTTTCACAATTTTTGTTTTGATTTAATTCAATTGAGCTTGAATCATCAGAACATGAAGTGTCTGATTTTTCTTCTTCACATTGTCCTTTCATTTTGTTATTTATATCATTAACTTTTTCAACCTTTTGTTCAGGTTCACTCTGTTTAATAACACTCTCACTTTTTGGTACAAAGAGCTTTTTGTTCATTTGTCGTGGTTCATAAGATTTTACTTTAATGGGATGACCATTCTTTATCTTTTCTGAACCTTACTCCTCGAATATTTCAATGTTTATCTTTTTGATTTCACTCTTAACATTTGATTGACTGTTCTTTTTTTTTCTTGAAATTCTTTAAGCTTAGCTTTATTCTCTGGTGAATGATCATGGGTATTAAAGTTTTCTGGTAAGGTATTTGTAATAGATTCAGGCATAGGTTCATGTGTGAACCCTAATCCTATTTTATCTTATCTTTCCTTCCATTCACCAGTTGCTCAACAATTGTCTTTAAGGTTTTCACTTTGGCTAAGTAAATTTGAGTTGCTGCAAGTGCCAATTTCTCTTGTTCAAGAGTTTTTGTCATCTTTTCAAGTTGTTTCTTTACAAGTTCAAGTTGTTTTAAAGTTTTGTTCCAAGAAGCTTGAGGAGATATTATTTTATCATCAGAAATTTTATGATCAGTTTTCAGCTTATTGTGCATTAACTCTTCTTGTTTAAGTTTATCACATATTTTGAACGAGTATGTTTTATAGTGTTCTACTTGTTCAAAACATGCTTTGGTGCAAATTTTCTCCCTTACTTCCAATGGGATTTCTGGATAAAAATTTGAAGACTTGGTGTCAGATGATGAGTTCACAACCTTTTGTTGTTTAGACTGTGCCATAAGAGCAACTTCTTTAGAATTTTCCTTTGGGTCAGCTTTGTCATTCCAGTCATAGTCCACCTCAGTGTCTGATTCACCTTCTATTTTTGGATCTTGGTCTTCATACCAGTCTTCATCGTTCATCTCAGCAATCAGGGCTAAACCAGAAGTAAGATTAGCTGTAAATTGTTCTGTATAAGCACTCCAATCATAACCATCCTTGATGCTTACAACTAATGCTTTCTTTGGTTCTTCAATGGTCTTTTCTTCTTTTAGTTCTGGCATTGGCAGCCTTTGATAAGGCTTTTGAAATGTCTTATGGGCCTGTTGATGATATTTCTGACTGTTAGAACTACTTTGGCCATTTTGTCCTTGTGTTCTTGGAGCTTTACACTCTCTAGAAATATGGCCATAGCTGTTACAGTTAAAACACCTTGACTTTGATTAATCAAAACCAACAGTTTTGTTTGTAGTTTTTATTGGCATAAGAGTGTTTTTGAGTCGTGTAAGCTATCATCACCATCTGCTAGTTAAGATCCATCTCTTCTACATCGTCAGGATCCATCTCAAACACATCCTGCAAAATTAAATCAACTTGAGTTAAATGACTGCCTTGGTATGCTTGTAAACTTGCCATAAATGTTGTAAAGGCAGATTTGGACTCTTCATCCTATAAAAGGATGTTTATAACATCTTTAACTTTGCTAGGATTAGCAGAGCTAGAAGATGGACTCTCATTTTGAGTTTTAGGCATTTGAGGTTTTGAAGGAGACAGGTGTCCTAGTGAAGAATCCTACTCCCACAAACAAATCACCATCATCTTCAGGAGTTAATTCATCATTGGCAAGAAAAGCATTCTCTATACTGTTTGCTGGAGAAGAAACATACTTGTATTGAGAAGTTGATGCATTTCTATCATTATTTCTTGAGCTTTCATAAATTTGCACTGACTCAATTTTAGCAATAAGGAGATCAAGATCCATTGGAAACTTTTTAGTATGCTTTAACAAAGTCACAGTTTGTTTCCAAGAGGATGGAAGTGCATTCAGAAGTCTATTATTTAGGTCTTTAAGATCATTCTTAATCCTTAAAGTTGACATTTCTATTGTAAGTTGCACATATCTATTCATCATCTGATTTATGGTTTCTCCGGAGATATGCTCAAACAGTTCAAGTTGCCTTTTCAATTTCTGTCTTTTAAGATCTAGAATTTTTTTCCCTCCTTCATAGATAATTTTCAAGGCTTTGTACATGTGTAACCAGTTTGGTAGTTCTCAAGTCTTGATAGTAATTCCAAAGGTAACCCTTTACACATGAGAGAATAGGCTTTAATATCATTTTTCACCATCTTCAGATCATCCCCGTGTAAAACATCTTCTGGATAAGGTTCTTGTGAATCTTTTGTGTACATAAAACCTCTATCAGGACCATCAGAGGTGACAGGAATGTAAGGTCCTTTCTCTGTTGATTTCCATAGATCAGTATCAATAGAATTCAAATGATGTTTTAGCCTGAGTGACCAGTTCTTGAAGTCAGCTCTGTTATTCAACTTTGGTACTCTATTCTTAGGATCTTCAGACTTAACCATGTTTAATTTTTGAATTTAAGAAAATATACTATTTTTGTTGTTTTTAGATTTAAAATGAAATAAAGAAATGAAAATATTTTTGGATTTTAGATTTTGAAAAATTTTCTAAGTATTGAAAGAAAAGTCTGATTCTGATGCGCCTGAATGGTATTGAAGCGCCCACTTTGACTTTGAAACGTCTAAGGGAATGCCTTAGTGTATTTCTGGAACTCCCAAACTAGAAACACCTGAACAGTTCTAAAACGCCCAAACAGCGATGAAGCACCTGAAAAGTTCCAAAGCGCCTAAACAGTTCCAAAGGGCATGTGACTTTGTTTCTGAAAAACTTCCAAATAATGCTAAAACGTTCACAAACAGTGTCAAAACGCCCACTCTGAAATGCCTAAACAATGCTAAAGCGTCTGAACAGTGTTCATGCGCCTAAACACTTAGGAATTTTCAGATGATTTCAACATACCAAACGCCTAATTCATCCTCTTCGTAACAACCTGATCTTAACAAACTTTTCAAAACTTGACTATGTTGGGTTTGTTAGACCGTTATCAAAGATGTTTAACCATTTAAACATGAAAACACAGCGGATTAAAGCCTTAATATTATGTTTATAATCTGAAAAATCAAGGTTCATAACTTTGTTTCAACAAACCCAAGAACATAGAATAGTTTATATGTGAATGGACTACCTATCAAGATGAAACAAACAACCAAAACAAGACAATGGAACTACCTTCCAAAAGCTGTAATCGTGGATTTGGATGAAGGTGATGAAGTTCTTGAATAGCCAAAACACCAAGATAGATGTCCTCAAGCTTGCATACCCACATGTGTGATGCAAACACCTCTTTGTTGCTAGGATTCACCACCAAAATCACAAGAAACAATCTGCAGAAATCGAATTTCCAGCCTTGTTTTTCTTCTTAGATGAGAGGAAGAATTGAGTCTTGCGTGTATGAGAGAGAGAGTTCAAGTGTGTAATGAGAACTAATCAATGTGTTTGTTGTTCCAAAGAAACAAATGACCAAGAATACCCTCTAGGGGCGGCAGAAACTTCTTTTAAAATGGGTTTCCCACCTATTTTAAAACACCTAATTATTTTTAACTAGTTCTCTAATAAGTTGTACAATTAACCTTTTAATTATAAAACATATACACACTTTTATTATTTGATGTTATTTAACCTATTTAAATAACATTACAAATAATATCCATGAACAAAATATCTTTATAAGTTGTTCCATCTCACATACAATTTATTTAGAAAACCTATTTTCTAAATTGGTGTAATGATTTAATTGCATGATCATATCATCAATTAAATACATATTGGTGTTTGCTAAACTTGTTATTGGGTATGACCCGACTTGGATCATGACGTACTAACCACATCAATATTCTATGTGTCTTGGGCATAAAGAAGATTCATAGAAGATTGATGCAAGTAGTAAATACCGCCTAACAACGGTTTACTACCCTTGATACGCATGACTTAGAAGCCATTCAATAACATCATCCCCTTCAAGTATCCAACTTGAAATGATTTAGATGAATCAATCATTTATCCTTTTGTTGCAGATGTCATGTTAAATCCAAGGACACAGAATAATCATTCCTTGTTGATTTAACTTAATTAGGCCTTAGACATCTTGCTCTCAATGAATAAGAGGAACAAATTCCATCTTGACTACATACGTTTCTCACAATCACCTTATGTCATACCTAAACATAGCCTTATGTACTGACCATAATTTCAGAGTAGCGAAGAACTGGCTCAAGGTATAACACTTGGTGAATAACAAAACCCAATATGTATCTCAGGTCGGAGGATACCAAATGGTATTCGCCTTTACTCAAATTTAACTTATGATCAATCAATAAGATTCCATGTAGTAAGATTTGAGACGCGGGTCAGTCCAATATTCGTATCCCACGAATATCTTTGAGCCTTGGCAGCAACCAATTGCTCTATATTCATGCCTTATGAATATCCACCAATCCAAGTTCATAATAGTCTTACGTTCATATTTGTTCCCACAAATATCACCGACTACCGACATTTAGAATAATAAACATATTCATGTATGTAAACATACTAAAATGAACATAACTCAAAATATCGTAAATATGTAGATGAGTTAAATATTACAATTGTTCCATATTTTCTATATTAATACTAAACAAATCAATTCCAATCACTAGAATATCAAAGTCCTAAGGCATAAGTATGACTTTCATGCTTTGCCCTTTCAAGGAGCTTCGTGAGTGGATCCGCAATGTTTTGATCAGTGTGAACTTTGCGAATACATGTCTTTCCCTTTTTCAACTTCATCCCTTATGTAGTTGAATCTCCGCTCAATGTGCCTAGTCTTTTGATGTGCACGGGGTTCCTTGATTTGAGCAATCGCACCCTCATTATCACAAAAGATTTCTAGGGGTCTTGAATGGTAGAGACCACCCCTAGATACCCCCTAGATTGGCGATAAATTTCTTTATCCATGCAGCTTCCTAAGCTGCCAATGAGGCAACTATGTATTCAGATTCTATAGTGGACAGTGCTACCATGTCTTGTTTTGAACTCTTCCAAGACAAAGCTCCTCCATTCATAATGAAGACATACCCCGATTGTGATCGAGAATCATCTCGATCAGTTTGGAAACTCCCATCCATGTAACCCTTTACAACGAGTTCCGCTTCATCAGTTCCTTATATTAGAAACATATCCTTAGGCCTCCAAAGGTATTTCAATATACTTTTAACAGCCATCCAATGGCTATTACCTGGATTCTGCTGATATCTGCTTGTTATGCTTAAAGCGCATGACACGTCCGATCTCGTGCATATCATCGCATACAAGATAGATCCTATAGCAGATGCATATGGGATGTCCTTCATACGATCTTGCTCATCCTTTGAGCTAGGACATTGAGATGCACTCAATATTGTCCCTCTTTGAATAGGTACCATACCTTTCCTAGAGTTTTCCGTCTTGAACCTTTTCAAGATTTTATCAATGTATGCACTTTGGCTTAGACCTATCAACCGCCTTGATCTGTCCCTATAGATCTTTATTCCCAAAATATAGGCGGCTTCACCGAGATCTTTTATGGAAAAACAATTTCCAAGCAAGGTTTTAACACCTTCCATGGTCGGAATATCATTTCCAAATAGTAGTATGTGTAAGAACCCGATCCCGGGCACCTTACGGTTGGTCATTCATCGCACATAAACATTTTAAATCGTTCATCTATTTTGCAGCGGAATTTAAAACTTTCATTTATAACTAAAAACATGTCATTTCATAACATTACAATATTCGTTTTCCTCTCAAAATACAATGACATGTAAAAGTATGGATGCCAGCTTTAATAACTGAGTAGTCATCCTGTGCCATCCTCAGCAACATACCTGCCAACTGGAAACACATCAAAGTCAGCGTTGCTGAGTGAGTTCTAGTTTTTATATTAAAACATACTTTACTTACCATCAAAACCATTCTTACATACTCATGATCATACAACATACGTACACGTAGATAATATTATTATTATCTTCATCATTCATTCATTAACTTTCGTTCGTGTACCGTTCATCGTTAACGTTCCCGTTCATTCTTAACTCTTTCTTTCGTTCATATGTTTCTTACTTTCATTCACACATTCGTTACACTCGTCTGTACGTACATTACGTTCATTCTTACATTCATTTCATTTATTCGTACGTTCATTACTTTCGTGCATCCTCTATCTTTCACTTCCAGCTAGATCCGGTCACACTTTGCCCTCTTCATGGCACACAGCCATGATTACTGAGGTCGAGTGACAAAGATCCCGTTTCATACGTCATCATTATGTTCCTTCCGTTCATTACTTTCATTCGTTCGTTCTTTAGCTTTCATTACGTTCATTATCTTCCATTCATTTCATTCTTTCTTTCTTTCACAATTACCTTTCTCATTCATCAACTCACGCGATACTCCCGACTCATGCCCGAAGACTGATACTGTGCCGGGGCCTGCTCACAAGCCCCCGACTCATGTCCGAAGACTGACACAGTACCGGAGCACGCGTTCCGTTCCTCATTCATCTCATCTCACTCTCTCGCACTACTCCCGACTCATATCCGAAGACTGATATTGTGCCGGGGCCTGCTCACAATCCCCCGACTCATGTCCGAAGACTGACACAGTACCGGAGCACGCGATCCTCTACTCATCCAACTAGATCCCGTCTCATGCAATATCCCCGACTCATGCTCGAAAGCTGATGCTGTGCCGGGGCCTGCTCACAAACCCCCGACTCATGTCCGAAGACTGACACAGCACCAGGATACGCGACAAGGATCCCGTCGAGTCAATCACCTAGATTGAACTCCATCCGAGTCTTTTGCAACACAAAGTTGCTCACCTCACTATCTCGTCCCATACAATACCCCCAACTCATGTCGAAGACTGATACTGTGCCGGGGCCTGTTATACAAACCCCCGACTCATGTCCGAAGACTGACACAGTACCGGCATACGTGACGAGGATCTCGTTTGAGTCTGTTGCGACACAGAGTCGCTCACCTCATACATACGCTTGCAAGCCTTACGTTCATTCATTCGTTCATTAATGCATGCACTCATTCGTTAGGTTCCTTTTTCATTATCTTCCACTTTACGTTACATACTACTTTCAATTCATTCATTAACGTTCAACGCAAAGCCCAGGGAAGACAAACATACAATAAATAAAAGGAACATACACATAATCATAAACATACATCATCACCATACAGGCATCATCACACATTCATAACACACATCCGACATACAATGCAATCACACGCACCGCCAGGCATACCTCGCACATAACAACATGCGCGTCATCATCTTCAACTCATCATCATACATCGTCTTACATTATCCATGCCTAACTCATCATCTACAACCCAGAGGGTTCGAGTCTAAGTCCGCACTTTTCAAAAGTCGGATAATACTACGGACATTCGGGCGTATGGACACCCTTCAGTCGTCTGGCCTCCATGCGATAGGCCCTTCATTCGGGTGACTAGACCTTCGTTCGGGTGGGTAAACCTTCATTCGGGTGTCTAGACCTTCATTCGGGTGACTAAACCTTCATTCGGGTGTCTAGACCTTCATTCGGGTGACTAGACCTTCATTCGGGTGACTAAACCTTCATTCGGGTGACTAGACCTTCATTCGGGTGACTGGACCTTCAGTCTCCCCCCATTCAGGTGACTGGCCTTCAGTCTCCCCCCATTCAGGTGACTGGCCTTCAGTCTCCCCTCATTCAGGTGACTGGCCTTAAGTCTCCCCCCATTCAGGTGACTGGCCTCCAGTCTCCCCTCATTCGGGCGACTGAGCTCCAGTCTCCCTCATTCGGGCGACTGAGCTCCAGTCTCACCTCATTCATGCGACTGAGCTCCAGTCTCCCCTCATTCGGGCGACTGAGCTCCAGTCTCCCCTCATTCATGCGACTAAGCTCCAGTCTCCCCTCATTCGGGCGACTGAGCTCCAGTCTCCCCTCATTCGGGCGACTGAGCTCCAGTCTCCCCTCATTCGGGCGACTGAGCTCCAGTCTCCCCTCATTCGGGCGACTGAGCTCCAGTCTCCCCTCATTCGGGCGACTGAGCTCCAGTCTCCCCTCATTCGGGCGACTGAGCTCCAGTCTCCCCTCATTCGGGCGACTGAGCTCCAGTCTCCCCTCATTCGGGCGACTGAGCTCCAGTCTCCCCTCATTCGGGCGACTGAGCTCCAGTCTCCCCTCATTCCGGCGACTGAGCTCCAGTCTCCCCTCATTCGGGCGACTGGGCCTAGCTGATGCAGGATGCAGTTCATCCCGACTGCAGCCGAGGGTTTTCGGCCCTCAAACCCTTCCAGACCTCGTTTGAGCTCAAATTAGCCCCTCTAATCCATAGGGAAACATACCTTGACCTCGTACAAGCCTATCCTAGTCCGGGATCAAGCCCTAAACGTACCATACACATACACATACGTACATACACGGGTTAAACACCCAAAACTCGAAAAATAGGGTTTCAGATGTGTTCCAGCCCCAAAATCATTCAAAAACGTGTAAAAGAGGGTTCTTAGAACTCACCTTAGTAGCCTCCTCGGTTAGGGCTTCGATTTGACCCGCTATATGTCGATTTTGGCTCACAAACCCGCTTGAACCAACTTTCTTCTTCTCTTTTTCCTCTTTCTCTCCTTCCTCTCTGATTTTGCAAGTATGGGGAGAGGGTAAGGCTGCCCTCTCCCTTAAATACCCCTCGTCCAATCGCCCGAGCTTCATGCGATTGGACTTTCAGTCGTCCAAGCTCTATGCGATTGAACTTTCCAGTCGTACGATTAGGCTCCAGTCGTGCGATTGAGATTCAATCGCATGACTTCCATGCGATTGGACGCTCCAGTCGCATGACACTCCAAATTTAAAATTTCCGGGCGTTACAAGTCCTCCCCCCTTAAACGGGTTTCGTCCCCGAAACCGGTTGTTCCTTAAACCTTCGCGGGCAATACTATCCCATCTCTTTTCCAGTCTAACACTTGGAATCCTATCGCTCTACATCGTTTGTCAACATTCAACTTCGGGTCTATCTTGGACTATCGACATCGGTAACCCATGCATACTGATCAATGTTCATTTGACCAGCACGTGCGACTTCAAACATGCCATGTAGAATACGGTTACTACATCACAATATCCGAGCAAAGCCTCGGCGTCATAATCATTGAGCTTCAGAGCATCACTGGGAACCTTCAGCTTGAGTGTGTGAAGAACAAGGCCTTCAACTTGTGTAAAGTTGCTGCATGCACAATCGCAGGCTGAAACTGTTCCTCAGATAACGGGTGACACAGCTTTCTTGATTGCATCGCTCAATCCTCTAGGGTATCAGATAACCTAGTGGATCCACTAATAGTAATCTCTACATCGAAGGGCTCATCAATGTTTCTTCTCCTAACATGCAACTCACAACAGAAGGCAATAGGGACGTAGCACTACTAGCATCACATTCAAGGCGTATATGCACAAATTTAAACCACCGGAAACGTACCTGACGTTAAGTCGGAGTCCGATCTAGCCTCCTCTTTGTCATGGCAAAGCTTTAGCCTTCACCCTTTGTTCTTCTTTCTCGCACTAGAGCTTCCCGCCTTTGACTTTTTGCAGTCCATGCTCATATGTCCAGCCTCACTGCAGTTGTAGCACTTAGCCACATGGCAATCCCTTGCCCTGTGACCTTCCTTTCCACACTGAAAGCAAACGTTCAGTCCCCATTTGCATTCCCCTTCGTGACCTCTACCACACTTCTTACATACCTCACCCTTCCTTATTATCCTCTCCCGATCATCGATCCTCATCATCTTACCTTCAGTCACCACTCCACCATCACTATCTCGCCTTCCCTTCCCCTTCTTATCATAGGCTCGCTCCCCCGCTTCACCTGTTATCGCTATCGTCTCCCGCTCATCATACAACCTTCCCGCCAAATCCACTGTCGACCTAAACGTACTGGGTCGAGCCGAAATCAAATGCCAACGAATTTCGGCTGGCAGCCCTTGAATATACCGGTTGATCTTTTGAGACACCGGCGTCACCTGCTCTGGCACCAACCGCGCCATGTCGTTAAACTTGGCGGTGTATTGTTGGTGGGTCATCGTCCCCGCTTCCAATTGCAGGAACTCCCTTTCAACTTTATCCATTTCACGGCGAGGACAGAACTCCTCAATCACCAGCCCGATAGCCCGGCTACCCTCAGCTTGGACTATATTGTCCCACCAACATAGAGCTGAGTCCACGAATGAATGAGTGGCAAACTTAACTTTCTGATCTTCCCGGCACTCACTAATTTCCAGTACCGCTTCCATCTCTCTGACCCAACGATGAGCGGCAGTAGCATTGCCGTTACCATCAAAGGTTGGGGGCTTGCATCGTTGAAATGCATCGTAGTTACAGCCTCGTGCCGCCTCTTGCACCGGCTCCTCCTCCTATTCCTCCTCATCGGAGAAAACCATTTCAGTTTCGGCCCGTCTCCTTCCACCCAAAGATCTACCCCTTTCTTGTCTCTCCTCGTTTCTAACAGCCTCTATCACCTCGGTCACTACAGACGGTAAGATCGTCTGTATGACCTGGTGTACTTCTTCCACTACCGCCTCTCTCATCGAGGCTCTCAAATTGGCACTTTCGTCTGCCCCCTCCTGATGAGGAGTCTCGTGTTCTTCATGAACCACCTTTTCAACTCTAGGCCTTCCTCTGGTGACCCGTGGTTCAGCACCACGTCCGCCACCACCTCCACCACGTGAAGCCTTAGAAGATCTACCACCTGCCATCCTCTATCACACTGAAAGATTCAAACACTAACACGGTCATTCCAGGGAATAGCTCAGTTCATGTCAAGTATAGTAAGTCCCTAATTACAGTGATCAGTTGTGATTAGCCACTTACCTTACTTTTCATACCCCGAGCATTACCTGTCCTGACTAAATTAGCATCTAAATCTAACAGTAGCACATAAACACATAACATGCGCACACAATACCGGTTAACTTTAAGAAAATACCTGATGGCACGCAGCTACTCAGTTTGGCATCCCACCCCTTTCTGTCCCATTTTCAGTTTAAGTTAAGGTTTATTTTGAAAATTTACCCATTTCACTTAAACTTTTGCTCTGATACCAACTTGTAAGACCCCGATCCCGGGCACCTTACGGTTGGTCATTCATCGCACATAAACATTTTAAATCGTTCATCTATTTTGCAGCGGAATTTAAAACTTTCATTTATAACTAAAAACATGTCATTTCATAACATTACAATATTCGTTTTCCTCTCAAAATACAATGACATGTAAAAGTATGGATGCCAGCCTTAATAACTGAGTAGTCGTCCTGTGCCATCCTCAGCAACATACCTGCCAACTGGAAACACATCAAAGTCAGCGTTGCTGAGTGAGTTCTAGTTTTTATATTAAAACATACTTTACTTACCATCAAAACCATTCTTACATACTCACGATCATACAACATACGTACACGTAGATAATATTATTATTATCTTCATCATTCATTCATTAACTTTCGTTCGTGTACCGTTCATCGTTAACGTTCCCGTTCTTTCTTAACTCTTTCTTTTGTTCATATGTTTCTTACTTTCATTCATACATTCGTTACACTCGTCCGTACGTACATTACGTTCATTCTTACATTCATTTCATTTATTCGTACGTTCATTACTTTCGTGCATCCTCTATCTTTCACTTCCAGCTAGACCCGGTCACACTTTACCCTCTTCATGGCACACAACCATGATTACTGAGGTCGAGTGACAAAGATCCCGTTTCATACGTCATCATTATGTTCCTTCTGTTCATTACTTTCATTCGTTCGTTCTTTAGCTTTCATTACGTTCATTATCTTCCATTCATTTCATACTTTCTTTCTTTCACAATTACCTTTCTCATTCATCAACTCACGCAATACTCCCGACTCATGCCCGAAGACTAATACTGTGTCGGGGCCTGCTCACAAGCCCCCGACTCATGTCCGAAGACTGACACAGTACCGGAGCACGCGTTCCGTTCCTCATTCATCTCATCTCACTCTCTCGCACTACTCCCGACTCATGTCCGAAGACTGATACTGTGCCGGGGCCTGCTCACAAACCCCCAACTCATGTCCGAAGACTGACACAGTACCGGAGCACGCGATCCTCTACTCATCCAACTAGATCCCGTCTCATGCAATATCCCCGACTCATGCTCGAAAGCTGATGCTGTGCCGGGGCCTGCTCACAAACCCCCGACTCATGTCCGAAGACTGACACAGCACCGGGATACGCGACAAGGATCCCGTCGATTCAATCACCTAGATTGAACTCCATCCGAGTCTGTTGCAACACAAAGTTGCTCACCTCACTATCTCGTCCCATACAATACCCCCAACTCATGTCCGAAGACTGATACTGTGCCGGGGCCTGTTATACAAACCCCCGACTCATGTCCGAAGACTGACACAGTACCGGGATACGTGACGAGGATCTCGTTCGAGTCTGTTGCGACACAGAGTCGCTCACCTCATACATACGCTTGCAAGCCTTACGTTCATTCATTCGTTCATTAATGCATGCACTCATTCGTTACGTTCCTTTTTTATTATCTTCCACTTTACGTTACATACTACTTTCAATTCATTCATTAACGTTCAACGCAAAGCCCAGGGAAGACAAACATACAATAAATAAAAGGAACATACACATAATCATAAACATACATCATCACCATACAGGCATCATCACACATTCATAACACACATCCGACATACAATGCAATCACACGCACCGCCAGGCATACCTCGCACATAACATCATGCGCGTCATCATCGTCAACTCATCATCATACATCGTCTTACATTATCCATGCCTAACTCATCATCTACAACCCAGAGGGTTCAAGTCTAAGTCCGCACTTTTCGAAAGTCGGATAATACTACGGACGTTCGGGCGTATGGACACCCTTCAGTCGTCTGGCCTCCATGCGATAGGACCTTCATTCGGGTGACTAGACCTTCGTTCGGGTGGGTAAACTTTCATTCGGGTGTCTAGACCTTCATTCGGGTGACTAAACCTTCATTCGGGTGTCTAGACCTTCATTCGGGTGACTAGACCTTCATTCGGGAGACTAAACCTTCATTCCGGTGACTAGACCTTCATTCGGGTGACTGGACCTTCAGTCTCCCCCCATTCAGGTGATTGGCCTTCAGTCTCCCCCCATTCAGGTGACTGGCCTTCAGTCTCCACTCATTCAGGTGACTGGCCTTCAGTCTCCCACCATTCAGGTGACTGGCCTCCAGTCTCCCCTCATTCATGCGACTGAGCTCCAGTCTCCCCTCATTCGGGCGACTGAGCTCCAGTCTCCCCTCATTCATGCGACTGAGCTCCAGTCACCCCTCATTCGGGCGACTGAGCTCCAGTCTCCCCTCATTCATGCGACTAAGCTCCAGTCTCCCCTCATTCGGGCGACTGAGCTCCAGTCTCCCCTCATTCGGGCGACTGAGCTCCAGTCTCCCCTCATTCGGGGGACTGAGCTCCAGTCTCCCCTCATTCGGGCGACTGAGCTCCAGTCTCCCCTCATTCGGGCGACTGAGCTCCAGTCTCCCCTCATTCGGGCGACTGAGCTCCAGTCTCCCCTCATTCGGGCGACTGAGCTCCAGTCTCCCCTCATTCGGGAGACTGAGCTCCAGTCTCCCCTCATTCGGGCGACTGAGCTCCAGTCTCCCCTCATTCGGGCGACTGGGCTTAGCTGATGCAGGATGGAGTTCATCCCGACTGCAGCCGAGGGTTTTCGGCCCTCATACCCTTCCAGACCTCGTTTGAGCACAAATTAGCCCCTCTAATCCATAGGGAAACATACCTCGACCTCGTACAAGCCTATCCTAGTCCGGGATCAAGCCCCAAACGTACCATACACATACACATACGTACATACACGGGTTAAACATCCAAAACTCGAAAAATAGGGTTTCAGATGTGTTCCAGCCCCAAAATCATTCAAAAACATGTAAAAGAGGGGTCTTAGAACTCACCTTAGTAGCCTCCTCGGTTAGGGCTTCGATTTGACCCGCTATATGTCGATTTTGGCTCACGAACCCGCTTGAACCAACTTTCTTCTTCTCTTTTTCCTCTTTATCTCCTTCCTCTCTGATTTTGCAAGTATGGGGAGAGGGTAAGGGCTGCCCTCTCCCTTAAATACCCCTCGTCCAATCGCCCGAGCTTCATGCGATTGGACCTTCAGTCGTCCAAGCTCTATGCGATTGAACTTTCCAGTCATACGATTGGGCTCCAGTCGTACGATTGAGATTCAATCGCATGACTTCCATGTGATTGGACGCTCCAGTCACATGACACTCCAAATTTAAAATTTCCGGGCGTTACAGTATGTCATCAACATACAATACTAAGAATGTAATTACACTCCCACTAGCCTTTTTATACACACAAGCCTCGTCAGCGTTCTTGATGAAACCAAATTTCTTGATCTCTTCATCAAAATGTTGATTCCAACTTCTCGATGCTTGTTTCAATCCATAGATTGATCTCTTAAACTTGCATACTTTATTAGGATGCTTTGGATCGACAAAACCTTCAAGCTGAACCATATGGACAGTCTCTTCGAGATGTCCATTAAGAAAAGCGGTTTTGACATCCTTTTGCCAAATCTCAAAATCATAATGAGCAGCAACGGCAAACAATATCCTAATAGACTTTAGCATTGCCACAGGCGAGAAGGTTTCATCATACTCAACCCCTTGAGTTTGAGTGAAATGTTTTTCTACAAGTGTTGCCTTGTAAGTATCCAAGTTTCCATGCATATCTGTTTTCTTCTTGAAAACCCACTTGCATCCAACAGGTTTGGAGTTAAGTGGAGGGTCAACCAATTCTCAAACTTGGTTGTCATACATGGATTGCATCTCTACGTTCATGGCTTCCAGCCATTTGTCATAGTCCAAATTGGATATTGCATCATGGTATGTAGTTGGCTCATCGGAGTCAACCACGTAGCATCCATCCATGAAAAATCCATATCTTTCAGGTGGAATGCTAACTCTACCAGATCTGAAAACGTTTTGTGTGTATTGATCAGCCTCTTGATCATCATCAACAGCCTCCTGTTGATTGCTAGTGTCAACCAAACGTGTATCGGCTTGTGGATCTTGATCATCATCAAATTCCATTGTTCTATACGTCATTCCTTCCATAAGGAACTTGGTTTCCAAGAACTCTGCCTTTCGAGCAATAAATACCTTTTGCTCTGTTGGATCAAAGAAGTAGTATCCTATACAGTCTTTGGGATATCCAACTAATATACACTTAGTGGATCGACTTTCCAATTTGTTTTGGGTGTTAAGCTTAACATAAGCTTCACAGCCCCACACTTTTAATTAAGATAGCGATGGAACTCTTCCATGCCACTTTTTTCAAAAAGTGTCGAATCCACTTTCTTGGTCAAGGCCATATTCAAAATATGAGCCCCGGAGAGTAGTGCGAAACCCTAAAATGTTAGAGGTTATGAGCTTATATCCATCATAGATCGAACCATATCCAATAGGGTTCGGTTTCTCCTTTCAGAAACACCATTATGTTGTGGTGTTCCGGGAGGAGTAAGTTGTGAGACAATCCCACAACTTCTTAAATGATCCTGAAAAGCTTCACTGAGGTATTCACCTCCTCTATCTGAATGGAGAACTTTGATAGTTATATTGAGTTGATTTTCTACTTCATTCTTGATGATTTTGAACATTTCAAAAGCTTCATGTTTATGTGTCATCAAGTACACATAGCCATAGCGACTATAATCGTCGGTAAAGGTAATGAAGTATCTTTCACCATGCCTTGTCATTGTCTTAGAAGGACCACATACATCCGAATGTATGATTCCTAATAAGTCTTTTTCCCTCTTGTTAGTACCACTAAAGGGCGACTTGGTCATCTTACCTTGTAAACAAGATTCATACTTATCAAATGAACAATTTTCATTTGTTTTCAAAAGACCATTCTTTTGTAGTGTTTGAATCCGATTCTTGTTTATGTGACTAAGACAACAATGCCAAAGATAAGAATCACTTAAACCCATTTTAAGTTTCTTGGTGCTTGATTGGTATAATGTGTTATTATAGGATGAAACATCATGAACCAATTCATAAATACCATTAAAAGGCATAGCCTTGAAATAAAATACGTCATCAATATAAACATAAATACCATCGTTTACAACTTTTAAATCATAACCTTATTCTTTTATAATGGAAACTGAAATTATGTTCCTAGTCAAACTAGGAGCATACAAATTGTTTTTAAGAACAACTTCCAAACCATTTGAAAGTTTCAAAACATAGTCTCCTTGGGCTTCGACATCAACTTTTGCTCCATTGCCCATGTAGAGACTTGTGTCTCCTTTCTTAAAGTGCTTATTTCTTTTGAACTTCTGCAACAGATTGCAAATGTGAGTTCCACATCCGGTATCCAATACCCATGTGTTTGAAGAAATAACATTTAAGTCAATATGGATCATGAAAGTTGTATCTGAGGTCTGCCCAGCATCCCTCTTGTTTCTTAACACTTTGAGATAGGTTGGACAATTCCTTTTCCAATGTCCTATCTCACCACACTCAAAGCATGGATCGTTTTCCGTTACCTTAGGCTTCATAAGCTTAGGTTTTGGAGGTTCCGCTTTAACCTTCCCTTTGCCTTTGCCTTTGATGTGCCCCTTTCCTTTGGCAACATTTGCCTTGGGATCGGGAATGGACTCTTTCCTATTGCCTCCCTCATTGATCGAGAGAACAGGTAGAACCTTTCTACCCATCCCCGCCGTAACTGTTTTGAGCATTGCATGAAGCTCACCAATGCTTTTGTCCCATTCGTTCATATTGTATTTCATTATGAACATCTCAAACCTTTTAGTTAGGTCATTAAGGATCAAATCCGTGGCCAACTCCTTTGAGACAGGAAAGTTAAGCCTCTCAAGGCGATCAATGTGGCTTTTCATCTTAAGTACATAAGATGATATCGATTGGGTTTCTTCCATGCGACACGCATGAAGCGCTCGAAGCGTTTCGAAGCGCTCTACCCTAGCTTGTTGAAGGAACATTTCCTTCAATTGGGTAATGATGTCATACGCCCCATGATGCTCCATGTCCTTTTGGAGTTCAGGAATCATACTTCCCAACATGAGGCAGGATACCTGCATGGAATCCTCAGTATACTGAAGCCAATCGTTATAGGCCTCAACATCCTCGGGGTCGGGTTGGTCAGGAATAGGATCGTCAAGGACATAGGCCTTTTTCTCTTGCTTGAGAACAATTCTCAAGTTTCGAAAGCAGTCCATAAAGTTGTTATGGTTCAGACGATCCCTCTCTAAAATAGTTCTCAGTGATAGGGTATGGACGGTCGGGGTGATAGCATTATTGTTTGCGGTCATTCTACAAAATTTACAAAGTTCTTATTAGTATTTCTGAAAAATTACATTTTAATCATTAATATCCTTTTATGTCTCATAGACAATTAATAATTAAAATCTTGAATCAAACGTTATATTCAAATAATGGTTAGGTGACCTTTATCCCATTATTTAAATTAACAAGGTTGTCAACATTTGACAATTGCAACCTATTGCAACCTCTAGCCTTTATGGGATCGGTTATACATCTTATGTTTGGTTGGCATGTTTAATCCCATCAACACAATTGTACGCCATGCTTCGGTAACCCTATGCACATCATTTCCAATTGAAGTCGTCCTACTTACACACACGTGTGAGTTTACACATACAAGTGGTTAGGTGAACTTTATTACACAAATACGTTAAGCCCACCTCAAAACACAAGTCCCCTAAAAGTGGATAGGTGACCTTTATCCCACAAATAGTTCTCAAGTGATTCAAGTGTCGTGTAAAAGGATGGTGTTAAACTTGTTTCTAAAGGGATTTTAGTTTTCATTAATTCTAATTTTGAAAACTCTATGTACCTTGTATTTGCATGCTTTCAAAAACATGGTACCCTATGGTTCTCCCTTTTAATAAAACCCATTTATTAAAATTATTAATCCTTTTAATAACCTTATATTAACCACTTAATGATTAGGAACCATAAATTTTCAGCTTGTTAAGTTTGCTAATGAGTTTGTTATGCATATCCAAATATCAAACAACAATTATACAACAAACAACCAAACAAGCATAACCATACAAACATATATGCATAACCATAGCCACTAAGTTGACTACACTTGTTTGCCATCACAAGTGTTGTCATAAGGTCTTTCCTAAGGGTTAATTACAACACAAAAGTTAGGATCTCCAAAGACCCCCACTTGAACTTGCATCCAAATGCTTCAAGCCCTTCTCTTTGTGTCTTCCCTTTGTGCTTTCAACTTATGCATCTTCTTTTACAAATTTATATCCTAATACAATTTTTTTCTAATAAAAGAAAATACACTTAATCTATCTATTACATCACCATTGAATGAATAAATAAATTACAACCATTAACAAGCACAAAAGAATAATATTACAACCCATGGAAAGAAATCAACCAATACAAATATTCATCCAAAATCAAATCAACACAAGGTCAAGGCTAGGTTATGCACCAACATTAAACAACATGTACAACATTCAAGAACCAAAATAAATCCCCTTTTAACCCTAAATTTTCAGCCAACACAAACCCAAAATCTAGGGTTTTTGTCCAAACAAAATAATCAACCATTTGACATCTTTCTTTCAAGGTTTAATCACGAGCATGTAAGATATAACCTTGAAAGATTGGGGATTCGTTATATCATCACAAGACAGCCCTAATTTGGTTGTTAAAACCCTATAAAACCAATTTTACAAGGATAATTGAAACTAGTCATCCACATATCCGGCTCTAGATGCCAATGTTAGGTTTGTTAGACCATTATCAAAGATGTTTAACCATTTAAACATGATAACGCAGCGGATTAAAGCCTTAATATTATGTTTATAATCTGAAAAATCAAGGTTCATAACTTTGTTTCAACAAACCCAAGAACATAGGATCGTTTATATGTGAATGGACTAGCTATCAAGATGAAACAAACAACCAAAACAACATAATGGAACTACCTTCCAAAAGCTGTCAAAATCGTGGATTTGGATGAAGGTGATGAAGTTCTTGAATAGCCAAAACACCAAGATAGATGTCCTCAAGCTTGCATACCCACAAGTGTGATGCAAACACCTCTTTGTTGCTAGTATTCAACAACAAAATCACAAGAAACAAGCTGCAGAAATCTAATTTCCAGCCTTGTTTTTCTTCTTAGATGAGAGGAAAAATTGAGTCTTGCATGTATGAGAGAGAGAGTTCAAGTGTGTAATGAGAACTAATCAATGTGTTTATTGTTCCAAAGAAACAAATGACCAAGAATACCCTCTAGGGGCGGCCAAAACTTCTTTTAAAATGGGTTTCCCACCCATTTTAAAACACCTAATTATTTTTAACTAGTTTTCTAATAAGTTGTATAATTAACCTTTTAATTATAAAACTTATACACACTTTTCTTATTTGATGTTATTTAACCTATATAAATAACATTACAAATAATATCCATGAACAAAATATCTTTATAAGTTGTTCCATCTCACATACAATTTATTTAGAAAACCCATTTTCTAAATTGGTGTAATGATTTAATTGCATGATCATATCATCAATTAAATACATATTGGTGTTTGCTAAACTTGTTATTGGGTATGACCCGACTTGGATCATGACGTACTAACCACATCAATATTCTATGTCTTGGGCATAAAGAATCCAACAGATTAATTGATCTCAAACTCTTCAATCAAGTGTAGAATGTAGCGATTATCAATCTTTTAACATCATTTACCTCAATTAACAACAAAAACTCAGAATTTTACTGAAATTTGTGTTCGAACAACGAATAACAGTTCACATTCAAATCTAATGAAAATTCAGATCTGAAGGTGTCAAATCACTCAATTGTGAATGAATTCATGTTTCAAATGATGAAACACAACTGAATTCAACAATTAATTGAACAATTACTATCAAAACACAGATTCAAGTGATTCACAGGTGCCCAAAAGTCGTTTCAAGCTCCAAATCACTGAACCAAAGGCTCTGATACCATTTGATAGGTTCAAATGGATGGATTTTATGTTTGTAATTAAGCAATTAACAATTATATGAATAAAGTAACAAACGATTGCAAAAATTCATAACAGTTTCTATTGATAGTTGCAAATAATTACAATGTACAATTGAGAGAGTTCAAACGTCTACCTATACAAAATACATATAATCCTATTTATACTAATCAAAGAAATAAAAGGAACATATATTTACAAATAAGTCCCTATACTTTTGCAAAAATTAAAATACAAAGACAAATAAATACAACATGTTAATCTTGAAGAAGTACTAACACCCCTCCTTCGTGCGAAACCTCGATCTTCTCTTGTTATACCTGTTTTAAGTTACCATAATGTTACAAATTCTCGTTTACATTTCTTCCCCTCCCGAGCTCTAATTTTCCTCCTGTTATTTCTGACTTCTTCATATACTTCATTTTTAACATACAAACACAAAAATATCCTAAGAGTAACTCTATTTCTTATAAATTAACACGTAAAAAACAGAAATAAAGCCTTTAAATATTGAACTTTCACCATCCGATCACAATCCCCACACTTACCTTTTGCTCGTCCTAAAGTACAGTTCAATTTGAATTTATAAACCTATCACTCCAAATACACATTAATAATTACATATAAAGCTTAGTTAAGATCCAAGTTCATACCCTTATTCGCAAGACTTGTATTGTTCAATATGTTTACATTCTAGCAAATTAATTATATTCAAGTAAAATAGGAAATCACCCAAACAGACCTAACGAACTTTTAAGAGTGGCTAACACAAACAGAGAGTTAAACCAACCGTTAAACAATCCTTATTAACATGACCAACAGAACTCGATCACTTTGATTCATTCTAAATGTTGGGTCTGAAGGATAGTCTAATATTATCAACACGGTCAAAGTCAACAAAGTCAACGTCAACGGTCAAAGTCAACGCAATAGTCAACACGACGCGTTCGGGACGAAGTTTAGAGACAAGATGTTGAAGATATATTTGTCAAGGATGTTTATTGTTAATAAATATTTTGTGTCGACAAAATATATTTAATCTTGTTTTTAGACATTTTGGGTTTTAATTGTAATTTCTAATTGTCATAGTTTAGGGTCCTAAGTGTCATTAGTAAATTGTCATTTACTATAAATAGTAAAGTATGACAATTAGGGTTTTAAGCTTGCAAGAGCTAGATTTGAGGGTTTCCATGTAATTAAAATCTTATGCAAATCAATATGGATCAAAGAGGGGTTTTTCATTGAAGTTCTTGTGTGTTCATCCAAGTTCATGATATTTTATCATTTTGATCCAAATCTTCATGTTATTTGATTGATTCAAGTGCTCCTGGACTAACAATTTGGTATCATAGCCAACTTGAATCAATTTTTGCTGCTGATTTGAAGATTTTGTTACTGATTTCTGAAATTTCATAGAGAGAGAAAGTTAGGGTTTCTAGAGAGAGAAAGTAGATCTGATGGGTTTGTAGATAGAGAAACCAAATGTGAGCTCAAATTCCTCAGATCTACAACAATTTGTTATAAATCTACAGTTGTTATCAAGCAAAATCATTTTTTCAACACATATTCTACAAACAATCAACAGAAAATTTCAAATCTGAATAGTTTTCTCTCACACACAGTTGTGCGTGTGTTCTTGGTGTTTTTCAGATCTTCAAATCTGCATAACGCGAATCTATACATCATTTGAACGAAAGTTCATCAGTTCTAGCGAAACTAAAGTTTCGCTCTAGAATTCCGGCGAATTTAATAATTTCGCAGATTATATAAAAAAATTTCGAGGGGAAGAATATTATTCAACAATTTAGGAAAAATATTTTTGTGTATTAAAGAGAATTTTATATATTACGTGAAAATGTCATTTTCTAACGATCTTGAATGGCACAATGGCACAATGGCACAAAGTCAGTTTGACTGTTTTGCAGATAAAAAGAAGGAAACAACACTACTCATTTGCATTGATTGGAGTGCTGAAATCAAGGAATCAGAAGAAGAAATCAATCATGGTTTGGTGGCTGAAGCGGTTGAAAGTGATGATGACTTCATTAAAAACTTTGATCAATTCAAAGAATTCTGGTGTGAAGCTCATGGAGAAGCTACCGCTGATAATGTTTGGTCAAGCCCGTGTGAAGTTCAAAAGGTCAAGGATTGTGAGGTTGGTGAGAAGCTGGTTCGAAAAACTGTTGTTCAGGAAGGGTTAGTATGTGAAGTTGTGGTTCAGAAGGAAACAGTTGGGCAGGTGCCTAGGGATGTTGTTGAGAAACAGGTTGTCGCTGAGGAAGCTATGTATGCTGCTGAGGGTACCAGAGCTGAGGGTTATGAAGCTGAGAAGACAAAAATGAAGATGGTAGTAGTGATTGAGGAAGCTAAAAAAGCTGCTGTGGAAGAGTACAAAAGAACCACACCAGTCTGCCAATGTGACAGAGCTCTAGCAGCTGAAAAATTAGTAATGGGACTTGCTTATGATATAATTCAAGATATGTGCTCTTCTGCCTGTAAAATCTGTTTAGTTGGAATATACAAGGCTAATAGGTTATTAAGAGAAAATGAAAATGAATTGAAACAAAATAACAAAGAGCTTAAAATGAATGAATCAAAATATCTTATTAAATTGAGAGAAGCTTTGAAAGAAAACAAACAGTTGAAGAGAACTCTTTTGGAAAAGAACTGTGAAGTCAATTACTTGACTGAACAAGTTACATTTGCTGAGTTTGAAACAAGAAAGCTTAAAAATAAGTTGGAAAAATGGACTCTTTCGGGTATGAAACAGGAGGAATTATGCAAAAGACAAAGGGGGGCTAAAATCAAGACCGGGTTGGGTCATAAGGATAATGCATATGTTTATCCTCCACCTAGTACTTTCTGTTATTCTCCTACACCCACTCCTCATCCTACAAATAAGTTGATTCAAGAGAATATTCAGAAGGATACTAAAGTTTGCATGCAGGATTAGAAGAGGTTAATCTTAAAGAGGTGCAAGATGATTATGATTCTCCTATTGGTATGGGATACAGTAAACCGGATGCTGACAGTCAAGCTAATGATTGTTCAGTTCCTGTTGTTTACAAACCTATAACAGTTGTTTCTTCTAACTTCTTTGATAAGTTTAAAGCAGGTGAAATTCCTTCTTATGACCCTGTCAGGAGTGTGAAAGAAGGGATTGTTTAGGAATCACCTAATCATCAAGCTACAACAATAGCAACACATTCAAATCCTATTAATCAAGACCCACTGGAAGTAGAGGTGCCTATTGCAGACTGGAAAAGTTCAGATGACGAATCGAATACAAAGGAAAGTCTCAGAGATTCAGAGATCAATAAGTCTCTTGAAATTGTCAAGTCTCAAAAGCTTCCAAAAGTTGAATTATGACCAATACGGATCTCGTCTCCAATTGCAAAGCATCCCACTCAATCAGTGAAGATCTCATTTCCTGTTCAGTATAGGAAATGCCAAAACAAGCAAGAATCTGCTACAAGCTCAAAGCAATCCTTATCCCTATCTGCATCACTCGGTTCAATCATGCATCAAAAGCCATTCAAGGCTTGTTTTGATTGTGGAAAAGAAGGTCATGTGGTAAAGAAATGTCCTCAAAGACTTGCTAAGGATGGTAAAGGCAAAATAAATTGCTTCTCCAAATGTAAGTCTAAAAATAATGTTCCAGACGGTAAAGGCAACACGGATTGCTTCTCTGGATCAAGAGGTAAACAACACACATCTTTGAATGGTTGGATGAAAAACCCTCCATCCAAACCTTTTCATGTGAAGCCGGTTTCACATGATACAAAGATGAGAATGACCAAAGCTTCAAAACCAAATTCTTTTCCTTTTAGTCTTAAACAGAAAATGATTTCCAAATTTAATTCATACAAATCCAAGTTAATTGAACCGAAACAAATTTGGCAAATTAAAAGGAAGGATACAGCAATCCTTGATTGTTTAAACGGTTGTGTGCAGAAGCTTGTTACTTATCTTGATGAAAAAGGAACTTCCAGGACTACGATGGCCTGGGCTCCTCTTTCTGACTAATCTGTTTATGAGTGCAGGAACAATTCAGGAGGACTGTTAGTAATCTGGTTTACTGACAGGGATTGTTCCTAATTCAAATTTGAGGCGGAACAAACAGGTTAAGGTCATGGTATTATATCCACAATCTGGATTTTTATCTGCATTCTCATAGTTCTCACTTCAGAGTCACTGTACATTTCTTAAGAATTCATTTCTTTTCTTCATATCAGTGTAGTTTGGAAGACCTTCTTTGGTAAATTTCTTTTTGTACAGTTTTAAAAATATAAAAAAATAAAATAAAATAAAAATATTAACAAAAGAAAACAAAAAAAAATGGGTTTGCAAAAATAGAAATTTAGGGGGAGAGTATAAGTAAATAAAAATGAAAAGAGAACTGAGAACATGATTTGAGATGCTTGAGAAATAATTTTATATCTTCTTGAAATGCTTGTTTTTGCATGACTTGCGTTTTTTAAAATGAGAAATGATAGTAACTGATGATGTTATCTGATTTACATATTATTTTTAAGTACAAATAATAGAAAAACAAACAGATTCTTTAATGATATGCTTGGTAGACTCAGCCTGAAGAATAAAGTAGACAGCAACATAATGATTTAAATTAAAATATATGCCTAAGGATGTCTGGATTTACGCAATCATTTTGGCGTGCACGAAAACTGAGTCCCGACAAAAATTGGATTGAGAATTGATCTTTCACCCGACATGATACAAATCATATAAGCTACATCTTTGATCCATGTTTGGTGTATTTATGTGTCTTGTTTTTGTGCTAATCTCCTCTGCTGTACGGAAGTACTGAACTGGAGTGATGATCACCTTTGCTGTACGATAGTACTGACCTGGAGCTCTCATCGGCACATGACTAAATGGTCATCTCCTTTGTTATACGTGAGTATAGACCTGGAGCTCTCACCATTTTGATCTAATTCGGGTCAAATCATCTAACGATGAATTCATCACAGAATACAATATTCTGTTGATAATCACTTGCACCCTAATGCACAAGCCTTGTTCCATAAAGATCGTAATAAAATTCAAGAGATCCTGAGGTTGGGTGAGGGTTTTTGCCAAATGATTGTGGGGTCCTAGCGTTCTAAAGTGCTTAATCGAACCTTAACGAATCATCTGCTGCTTGTTGAAAAAGATAGGGCATGGGTTTAAGTGGACAAACATATCGGCAATCGTTATTGATCTGTTTGAAAATTTCAAAACTATTCAAAGACTGCGATTAGATTCAGTTATCAGTGTGATCTCATTGCTTGTCGATGTTTAAATTCATCTTTGTGCTAAAGTATATCTTGAGGATGTGATCTCATGATCGATTCAGTTCTTGGTAATTAATATATATATATATATATATATATATATATATATATATATATATATAATATACAAATATATATATACATAAAATAAAATTAAAAAAAAAACTATAATATATTTTCACTCAAAATTCTTTTAGGTCTTACATATTATGCTATTGAAATCATCTCATATTTTCATGCATTTCACTGGAAATTGCACACACAAACGAACACGGGTTTGCTTGTTTTCATAAATAGATAAACACGGGTTTATTTGTTTTTGTTAAAATGATCTAACGAGAAATATGTAGAATGTGTTTGTGTTTGTGTTGCAGATTGTGCTATAAGAGATGGCCGAGCATCACATGAGTAATGAACCAGACCAGAGAACATGTTCCTTAAATTTACAGAAGATACCGAGCTAGGAATCCTCCTCCTACAGCTTCTAAAGCACTCAGAGATTTAAGAAAGCGGTCTTCGTTATAACTGAGAGGATGCACACGACAAGGGGGAACATAGAAGAAGGGGGAACTTGTGAGATAAAGATCTTTAGTAACAAAATTTGGGAAGCAACAGTCTAGGGGGAATATTGTTGGACCTCAACATTAAGACTAAAGCTTACCAAATTGAAGATCAAGTTCAGTTGACTTATCGGTGCTGATCACGATGAAAGACGTTGATAATAGTAGACTAAGGGGGGAATATTGTTGGGTCTGAAGGATAGTCTAATATTATCAACACGGTCAAAGTCAACAAAGTCAACTTCAACGGTCAAAGTCAACGCAATAGTCAACACGACGCGTTCGGGACGAAGTTTGGAGACAAGATGTTGAAGATATATTTGTCTAGGATGTTTATTGTTAATAAATATATTTTGTGTCGACAAAATATATTTAATCTTGTTTTTAGACATTTTGGGTTTTAAATGTAATTTCTAATTGTTATAGTTTAGGGTCCTAAGTGTCATTAGTAAATTGTCATTTACTATAAATAGTAAAGTATGACAATTAGGGTTTTAAGCTTGCAAGAGCTAGATTTGAGGGTTTCCATGTAATTAAAATCTTATGCAAATCAATATGGATCAAAGAGGGGGTTTTCATTGAAGTTCTTGTGTGTTCATCCAAGTTCTTGATATTTTATCATTTTGATCCAAATCTTCATGTTATTTGATTGATTCAAGTGCTCCTGGACTAACACTAAACAATTGCTTTCTCCTCGTTTTCATTTAATTTTCATCTTGCATCATATTTTTTACATAATATAAGCTTGACTTCAGATGTTCCTTTACTTTGAATGGTTTCAGAGTTTTTATAAACTAATAACTTTGGCTTTATGCATCTAGTTTATAATTAAAAGCTTATTAACCCTAGTCCTACATTTCTTAACGTTTTAAAAAATGATCCGCTAAACTAGTTTATCCCGTAACTTACAGAACATGACCATGACCTAGGATCTACATCAATCTTTTGATAAGTAACAAGCTAGTTGCAGGATCGGTGTTGGTCTCTTAACACAGTATTTTCCTCACAAACTCACTAAGTCTCACTCGTTTGATGATGCAGAATCTCTAACTAAGTTGATGATAATATACTAAATTAATTAACACAAGAAATGGTTTTTCTAGATATATATACTACTTCTCAACTCAATGTTTACAAGACTCTTACAATGCATGCATAATGAGTTACAGTGAGAAACTATATATACTACTATCTATAGTCGGTTATACTTAGAAAACCAACTGGAACTTACATCTAAACAAATACTACATTACTAGAAGTATGGTATCTAAGATAAAATACTATCCTAGATTAGGTAGTCTTGACATGTCCATGACTTACCTTTTGTTACCTACTAAAGTTGGTAACTGTACTAATAGACAAAAGGTGAATAGTGGAATAAAGTATGGTCAACTATATGGACGTGGGAAAACGCCATGCAGTATGTTAGACATGACAACATGCGTCAGTCAGACCATACTTATGTCCACTAGTCCATAGTTGATTCTTCGAAAGGTAAAATAGCTTCAGAAGAATAAGTACTTTTGAAGCCAATTACACTTTAGAAGCATCAACTTCTTCCAAGTCTTCTGCAAGTCTTCAGGACTTCATTCTTCAGAAGGCTTTGCCCTGGATCTTCTAAGTTGAACACTTCGGAAGGAAAACTACTTAGTCTCGGAAGACTTATATTTCCTTCGAAAGCTCTATAAACTTTAGGCATCGCAAGATCTTCAGTTTGCCTTCAGAAGAGTTGCTTTTGCTTTGGAAGACTTTCTTCAGTTGTACTCAAAATTTTTTTAGTGTAGTTTTGCTTGCACCATCCTCATCTGATCCAAAAAACTCCCCCTCGGCTGATGCTACAAAAACTTCACTCTCTTCTTCTTCTCAAAACTTGTAACACCAAAGAAAGGAGGTATTTTTTAGTTTCTTTATTCTTTCTTGAAGTGGTGCTGAGAAGTTTGAATAAGTCATTGGTAGAGAGGAGGTCCAATCTATTACGGTGAATGACATGTACCCTTTGTTGTTACCCTCTGAAGAGAGTCAGTTGATAGGAAATATAATCATACTCCTATCTAACTATGGAACCTGAAGTAGTGCCTTGAATCATTTGAAGGAATGAGCTTCCTTTGGTAATGGCACATTCTTCTTCTTCCTTTCTTAACTTCAACTCCTGTTTAGTTCTTTCCTTCTTTCTTAGCTCAGCAAAATGAAGGCCGCCTAGGTGACTTCAGATGTGAACGGCTACTTGGGAGTTTGAGGGATTGTAGAATGGCTTCTCTGCTAACTCAGCAATGTTAAATTTGGTTGAGTGTAGCAGAGATGGTATGTCAAGTCTGCTGACTTCACCATTCTCTCTTTCCACAATAAAGTTGTGAGAAGAGTCATTAAACCTCCACTGGACAATTTTCTTCCTAGGAGTGAGGGGCATATTTGGCAGTTTATCCCCTATCCTGGTGTCTAGTAAAGTCACCGGTCTTCTTCCCATCTTCTTTTCTTCTTCCTTGAGGGAGTCAGAGTTTGTAGCCAAGAGTTGAAGTGCTTGGTCTGGTGTTCTGCTAGGAAGATTGTTCATCCAAGGACCGTAATCAGGAATTATCAGTATCAAAATAAAGACACGTCAATGAATGTGGAATAACCATTAACTGTTGTTTAATTGTTTTTAATTTTAATATCAACTATTAAAAGCTTGTTATGATGAACACAATTATATATATGTAATAAATAAGCAGACACGAATTAATTCAAATGTATTTCATAAATACTGAATAATGATTACAAAAGAATAATCAAGAATTCTATGAACAATAATTCTTCGAATGTATTGTTGTTGTTGATGGGATGGCGGCTAAGGTTTGATGATGTGATATGTGTGTGCCGCAATATTGCTATTGTGTTGTTCCTTTGATGTGAAACCTAGGACTCATATTTATAGGTAATTATGAGTCAGTTAAGGAAACACCGGATCTCTTAGGATTTGAAATTGGCTGGTTGACTTGTTGATTTGTCGAACTTGTTGAACTTGTCAAATTCATACAAGTGTCTTCGTCTTCCGTAGGTATCTTGTCTTCCGCAGGAACTCTTGTTCTTCCCTAGTAAACTTGTCTTCCGCAGGAACTCTTATTCTTCCCTATGAGCTTGTACTTCCGCAGGAGTCTTCACTTTATCTTAAGATCATGTGGATACTGATGTTCATCCATGGAAGTCTTGTAAGAAACATATCTACGGATTAAAAAAGTTGTTCATCCGTAGATGTTTCTTACACTTAGCCAATTACAAGAATTCGCCAAGTATATTGTTTTTGCCTGTCATCATACACATTAAGCAACACGTATATATGGGTTAACCTATGTACTCAATGCATATATATATATATACTGATAGTCAGTTATAATCATTTATTACAAAAATTGATTAAAGTTCTAAGCCTATACAAATTGATCTAGACCTATTCTCTCTAGATCTAACAATACTCCCCCTTAGGCTTAGATACTTGTAATCATTACTTCAAAACTGAAAGCTCCTTCAACCTTGCGATGATTTTGTTGTAGAAGTAGGATACAGCAGTCTTCTGATCATCATACTTGTAATTGATCTTCATCTTGCTCATCTTCTTCAGAGTTTCATAGCTTAGCCCCAGAACATCTTCTTTTGTTGTGAGGGATTCCAGAACATTATTGTTGTTGATTATTTCCAATTCATCTTGCTCTGAGATCCTCAGTTCTGAGACTTCTTCATAGTTTGTCCCCTTCAGCAATCTAGCATTATGTTTTCTCTTCTTGTAAGCTTTTGCATGGAGTTTGTCAATCACTTGGATTACATGCACAAGCAGGAACAAGTCATTCTGAGCTTCGTTATCAGTTAGATTTGGAAAGAATTTGTCATGTAGGTATGATGTGTAGCTGGGATGTAGTACTTTGATTTCCACAGGATCAAAGATACTTATTCTATTAGCCTTCTTGTTGTCAGCATTCCTCAGCATCACCAGTTCCTTAGTCTGTTCAACATATCCCCATTCTGTTATGGGATATGTGTATTGATTTCCCTCAATAGTCTTGATGGTTGCTGTTTCTTTGTTGTTGTATCCAACCCTCTTTAAAAATTCATCATCATATTGATTCTGAGGCATTGGAAATAAACCTTTTTACACCTTTTATTCTTTTCTTGTGCTCAGCATCTTCTCTCTTAGCCTTAGTTAGCACATCATCTCTGAACTTAGTCTTCAGTTTACCCATTATAGTTGAGAAGTCTCTTCCTTTGGGTGTATTGGATAATTAGTAACGGTAAGGCTCTGTAAGTCTTTAAGATCATATTCAGGCAAGCATAAGACTGAAAATACATCATGGAAGTCTTCAACTCTTCCAGATGTTCTCTTAATAACTACGCAATCCCAGTCTGGATCATATTTCCAGGCCATAATCCTATTCTCTTCCACAGAACTGGGAGTTGTGAGATGATCAATCAGCTCTATTAGTGTTGATTTTTTCTCAGTGATTTCTCTGACAGTAGTTCCCAGTGGCCATACTTTGCCGGGTATCACTTCCCTTGGTTCTCTAACCAGTTTATCTTTCCCTTTATGCTGATGTTTGCTCTGTACAACCACTGGTTCAGCAGGAGCTTTGTTGTGATGCTCTATAGTTGGGATTGGAGCTTCAATTCTAAATCTAACTCCAGTTTTAAGCTCAACCTTCATAACATGCTCCATCATTGTTCTCAGCTCACCAACTGTTCTCCCCTTAAGCTCATGTGACTTGTAGTTATAACCTTGTAGCCAGCAAGTCATGTTGTATTTGCTTAATTTGGATGTGTCACAGTGGCCTAAGTCTTTCTTGATCTTCTAAATAGATTGATAGGTTATGAAAGCTTCATAATCATAGTTGAGGACATGAATCTAGCCAACTCAAACTCTTTTAGCATATTCTTCAATTCAGTCACGTTCATCCTTTCAACCATGTCATAAGGAAACCCATGGTTGATAAGAGTCATGAACATGGTTGACTCAGGCCTCTCTTCCAAGATATCTTTTGATGTCATAAGATCATCAGCCTTTGAGTCCTTTTGTTCTGTTGGAGAATCCATCTTGGTCAGCTCATTCCATTCTTCATCACTATCACTCTCCCTGTGAGAAATAGTCTTCACAGTAGACAACTCTACTGAAGGAGTGTGTTCAGGGGATGAGAGCTTTGGTTTCTTAGGTGAATCTTCCAGAATGATCACCTTCTTCTGAGTAGCACCTAGGTACTTCCTCTTCCTTGAGTAAGGAATGAGGTGCTGTGCAGACTTAGCAAATTCTTTCCCTTGATTTATTGATGGAGCAACACTTGACTCCAGGGCACATATCTTCATTTTCAGCTCCTCAATTTCTTCATCTTTCAACTTTAACAAATTAGATTTTCCTGAGAGAGAGTTAGTGATCTGTTCAACCTTCTGAGCCATCTTCTCCTTCTCATCTTTCTCAAATTTCACAGACTCAACTAATTCTGTTTCATGTTGAAGCAATGCATCGATCACTTCATTATTGGTCTAAGCATCTTCTTTAAGTTTTTTAATCCCCGTTTCTTGCTTCATCAGCTCTTCATCCTTTTCTTTTATCACTCCCTTCAACTCTTGAATTCTTTGCTTTCTTTTGTTTGATTTGAGCACTAGTTTGTTGTATTCAGCCACCAGGTAACTCTTGCTCATAGGGATGTCCTTGTCGCTCAGATCATCTTCATAATAGGCAATAACATCAACAAATTTGCCTTTTTCTCTAGCTCTAGGTTCAGTAGCACTCTCATCATCATTTACTTCAGTGGGAGCAACACTTGCTAAACTTGATCAGGTCTTAACTGTTTGATCAATAGGCTCTTGATATTGAGGTTGAGACGGTTGCTGAGTATATGGGTTCAGTGTGATCTAATAATACTTTGTTTCGTGAGTAGGAGACTGAGAGTTGGATAGTGCTAGCTTGAGACATTACTCAGTCTCACCAGAGTACAATGAGTTCTGAGAATGAGTTATGTGTATAGGCTCTGTATGAGCACTCTTAGAAGTTTGATGTTGTGGAGTTTCAGTTTGTTGATGAGTGGGTGATTGATTGTGTATTGGAGAGATTGGCTGGGTATTTTAAGTGGCTGATTGAGACTATGGTGGTGATTCTTGTGGAATACGTGAGATGGGCTGAGTGTTTTATGTGGATAATGATAGTTGTTATGGAGATTGATGAAGTTGAATAGGTGAGATGGGTTAGGGGTTTACACTGGCCAGAGATTGATGTTGGTAAGTGGGTGTTTGATGGGGAGAATGTGAGGCTTCAACAGAGTTAGATGATGACTCTTCTTGCTGATCTTCCCAAACCAGCTCTTATGGAATGTTAGCATTGGCATCTACCACGTGGGCAAACCTTGGCATGTCTTCCCCTTGGTATGTTCCACTGATCTTGTTTAGTACAGTTCTACTAAAATGAGCCTGTACAAACACATCACCCTCTCTTGCTATACCAGGCAGCTCAGCATTAATAATCAGTTGTAGGAACCTTGGGAACATAAACATCTTGTCGACCTTCTGCACGCTAATTTGGTCACACAGACAGTTGAAGATGTACTTTCAGTAGTTGTAGGTCCTGCCTTCAAAGATGCCAATAATTCCTGAAGAGATGTGCCTTGAGAACCTATCTAGTCCAGACTTCCTGCTTGAAATACACTTAAGGTAAGTATGACATAGGAATTGGTAAGGCTTGCACAGTCTTCCCTTCTTGATCTCTCCTTTATCAAAATCTCCATCATATCCCATCAGGTAGAAAATCTTCTCTATGTAATCGTTTTCAAACACATCTGGGTGATCAGCCTCTCGTTCACCCAACTCAAGTGACCTTCTGATAGTTTGTTCATTAATCCATAGTCTTTCAGTTCGGATTTCAGAAACTATCACCTCCTCTTCTCCATCTTGCTCTATTTGAGCTGAATTCTAGAAATCCACTATGTGCTCTTGATGAATCATAGGCTCTGCTGTCAGGGCATAGAAGAGCCTGGACCATCAAAGGTATCTAATGATGTCCCGACAGCCTTCTGATGCGGGATCATCAGCATTAAGGAATGCACGTACATTGTGCTCTTTTGCAAACCTATTCGCCATCTGTACATAATAATGATGAAGATTACATTAGTATGAGTGTTACAGACATGAATACGATCAGTTTTAACGATAATCAGAAATCAAACAGTTCATTATTGATGATTATGACATGATTTACCTTCAAAACAATGATCTGTGATCAAGATTACGTGTTTGTTTTAAGGTTTTGAGTTGGTAATTTTGAATGTTTGTGAAAGGGGGAAAGGGAGTGCGCTTTTCTAGGTCTGAAAAGTGCTCTGAAAAAGTGAATAATGAAAGTTTTTTTAAGTCAAAAACATCATTTATACTCTCGACACATTAATTTCATTTATTTAATTAAGTGGGTCCCACTTCCTTTTTACCCCGTTCCGTTGCATTCATTTATTCCGTAGATTTCATATCTTCCATAGGACATCGGCAGAATCATAACATTTGCAGATGCCTTAACATCTGCGGATGCCTTAACATCTGAAGTAAAACAGCATTTTAAATAAATGTAGATCAAGTATATCACTCTATGAACATGGATTATACTTTCAAAATTATCAACACATCCGTAGTTTACCAATTCTACGGACGGTCATAATTTAACACATTTTTACTGTTGCTTCTGCTGATGCTGAAATTTCACTGTTGCTTTTGCTGATGTTGGAATTTCACTGTTGCTTCTGCTGATGGTGAAATTCCACTGTTGCTTCTACTGATGGTGAAATTTCAAGTGTATGATTCTAATCAAGTGATAGAACCATTTATTGCTTTTGGACCTTGTCGACTTTGTTTGCATGACAATTGAGTAAAAGAAGATTGAAACACTTCGTATATCTTGTAGCCAAGTTAGTGCTCAAGCTCCAATTCCTTCAAATTTCAGATTTTTATTGTTTTTCATGCTTGCCTACTCCCCCTAAATTTGTGATTAATGATAAGCTTTTACATTCATCATAAATTTATGTTGAAATTTAGCATGCAAGGCATATGACACTCTAAAAAATGATGTAATCAGTTAAGAAGAAAAATCAACCAAACAGACTCAGTTCATACACGCATGCATATATACAATGGGATCATACTATCACACTAAGCTCCTTCTCTTTTTTATTATTTTGATGAATTATGTTCTCATGCAACACCTGATTGCAAGTATACATGTCCACTTAAATCCATACAAGAGCATTGTATCAACTAGGCATGCTATTTATCATGTCTTAGGATTTATTGATGGTTAACTGTTATGTGCTCCACATTCAATTCTCATTAGAGTTTGTCCTCCGTTTGTGAGTCAAATCATCACTTTTTCACACTTAGAGACTATGCACAGTAAGTTATAAATTCTATCTTGAGATAACATTTAAGTCTTATAAATGCTTTGTCCTTAATGCCCTTTTAGATAATATGCAGTTGATCACAATGGATTCTTTTGATAGTTGAAATATGATCCTCATACGGTCACTAGGTCTTTTCTCACGTAAAACAGGGGTGCCTTCAACCCAGGTCTTTGTTTACACAAAACAAAGGGAGGATGAAGATCATACTATAAATCATAAACCTAGGTCTTTCTTCACACAAAACAGAGGGAATACGATTTGCAAAGATAGAAGGTTATAAAGTGTTTTACATAGTGTGCTTGGGTGAGTGATTTGATCACATCAGGATAAGACTTAGTTGCTTGATCCTTAAAGTGGAGTTCCCATAAACAGTTACCTTTTCATTGTGTTTGGCATGCTCTTAGTGTAGTTTCCACTCAAGATGAACCTACTCACATATCAAAATGCTTTTGATCAGATGTAAAGTTAGTTGATTTTAGTAAGTAAGCAAAGGTGTAGTTTAATATCATTTCTCATACAAATGACATGTTGAAATAAAAGACACAATACAGAAAGACTATATTTTTGTGTTTTTATATTGTTTTCTGAATTTTTTTGGATTTTATAGATTACTATGTACAAGGACAGTCACATGATTTTCTTTATTGATGAGAATTTAATCTAAGTTAATCATACCCAAAGACTCAATTAGAAAATTAAATCTAACTAAATCAAAGGCTTTAGTGAATAAGTCAGCAAGCTGATTTGTTGTATCCACTTTGACTAACTTGATTAATCCCTTTTCTGAGCAATCCCTCAAAAAATGATATCTCATTTCAATATGCTTTGTTTTGCTATATTGAACTGGATTAGCAGTGATAAACATAGCAGCTGTATTATCAATATGAATTGGTGTTTGAAGGAAATTATGACCATAGTCAAGTAATTGGTTTTGCAGCCAAATCACTTGAGAGCAACCAGCTGAAGCAGCTATGTACTCAGCCTCAGCTATGGATACAGAGACATTTGTTTGCTTCTTCCACTGCCATGAAACAAGTCTTGGTCCTTAAAATTCATAGCCACCGGTAGTGGATTTTCTGTTATTATTGCATCCTCCAAAGTCACTATCTGAGTATGAGTTGTGACACACCGTAATTTCAGGTTAACACTATTCAAACTGTTGTCGTTATCATTGTTACATACTCGTTATTACCCGAAACGTATACAAGCACCGCCACCAACATCGTTAAATAAATTATGATAAAATACTAACATTGGTGTTTGCAGAGGATTCAAATAAAAGGGATTACTTAAGGAATCCTCTTAATTAACATAGCTCGCCCATCTACGTCGTTATCAACCGAAACAAATTCGGGAACTCGGGGACTAAGTGCGAGGACTAAACGTGACAAAGTGCCAAACTAGGGCTGGGTACATAAACCCCTTACCAGCCTTTATTTTCATTTCACTCCGAATTCTTCCATCTTCTTCACTTTCTTCCTCTACACCTTTCTACCACCTCCTAGCACCAAAAATCGCCTCGTTTGAGCTTGTTTTCGCTGGCTAAACCATGCCACAGCTGAGATAGCACGTTTCCAACAGGTAGGCGACCTTGGTCGTCCATTTTGTTGCTCGTTTCACTGCTGCAAATCTAGGGTTCGGGTGCTCGGGTTCAACCCGAATGCATGTGGTCGTGGGGGTGCGTGTGAGGTCAATCAGCACGTGCATTTTACTTAGACATGTTAGGAAAGTGTTTCTGGAAGTCCCTGATGGGTGAAAACCGTGCAGGGAACAGCCGAAGGCTGTTCAGCCCCGACAGCTGTCGCGATCTGCTGAGTTTGCGACTATGCTAGTCGTACGACTGAGCCGTACGACTGGGCGTGTCGTGCGACTGAGTGGTGCGACTGGGGTGATTCGTGCGACTGAGTTCAGGCGTATGGGCTTGTCGTGCGACTGAATGCATGCGATTGGGAGTGTGTGCGATTGAGTCAAGCGGATGAATGTGTGCGACTGTGCATCGCACGACTGAAGGTCCAATCGTACGAATGAGGGTTCAGTCATGCGAATGGTCTTTGAGTAGTGCGAATGGGTGATGTGTGGTACGACTGAACACTGAGTCGCACGAATGAGGGTCCAATCGTACGAGTGAAGTTGATTCGTACGATTGAAGGCCCATTCGTGCGGATGAAGGGTCCAGTTGGGCGTCTAGTCTCGTTATGCGATTGGGGTCATTGTGAGTGAGTTCTTCTGGTGTGCGGTGTGTCTATTGTGTGATGATAAGGTAACAACAATAAAGTGTCATTTCTTGACCACAAAGATTAAAGTCAATGCAATCAACAAGCACATACTTTTCAACCTAAAATAACCTAACCGTTTACAAATATCGACAACCCATTTAGGATCTACATAAAGTCTGATACGTTTATGCCTGCTTGTGTGTGTCACCCATGACCGAACCAATGCCACTCGACCCGACTAAACATTTCTATTAACACTAGACACGACATTAACGCTTAACATAACTGTCAATAGGTGTTTGACAGTTCATTGTGAACAACACTTGGGAGGCTTCATCCTACATACATACTACATAAGCAGTGAGTCTTCACGACCTCTATTTTACTTTCTTTTCCTTTTGGGGGAGAAAACTTGCAAACAGATCTACATAAATGGTTTTAGTATTATTGATATCGCTTGTTAAGTTAGTGCAAACACACATAACAGTCCTGACATTATCGAATCGTTAGTAACGTGTAGCGAGGTAATTCTGAGTAGTACTACTGGGTCTGACAAACCCTGCCCGGGCTAGTCGCGCTAGCTTGATTGGAGGTCAAACGGGTGCAAAATTGACCTAACATTTGTCACTGTCTGGTGAGACGTGAAGGGGATACAACAAACATATAGGACGTAAACAATCAGCTTCGGTTCGAAACGCTAAGTAACATGAACATAGGCTAGCTACCGAATGATATGCTTTATATACTAAATCGTTGAAACGCTTTCTGACACATTTCTTGTTGATTAAACCTGTGAACTCACCAAATTTATGTTGACACATTTTAGCATGTTTTCTCAGGTCACAGGAACGCTTAAGCTCATGATGCACGCTTCAGGAACGCACTCAGGACATGCATGCATTGATCTTATTTTCTTGCATTGAACATTTTGTTTAGACTTGGCACTTGTAACTTTCATGTAATGGATTTACAAACCATGTATACGCTTCCGCACTGTTGTAAATTTTGTTTAAGTACTTTCGAATGAAGTCAAATGTTTATTTTAAATTCATATATGGTCGTTCGATATAACTGTGTCTGAGATCCTGGTATGTCACACGCCTAACGGCAAAACCCGTTTGTGGATATTGAGGGTGTGACAGATTGGTATCAGAGCCATAGGTTATAGAGAACTAGGATCGCATTGCTCTAGACTATAGCCTTAGACACAACACTAGTATTGCACAGACACTTTTACATGATTACAACTGTTATACGAACAACCTTCTAGCGTACTAACATTACGCTGCTGAGCAAACATAACATTATCGGTATGACACGTGTATCATTACCGACTGACAGAGGGGCGGAGAATCCCGCTCGCTCACTACCAACGTTTACACTTGATCCTTCACCCTCGGAGTGGAAGCAACGACGAATTGAACCAAACATTACCACGTTGGAACGCAAAACTCTTTCCTAACACACCCGACAAGCCTAACGATGACAAACAAAGAGAACAACACCTCACTCTTCCAACTCTTTTACACTTGTTACCGTTCCCAACATATCCTATCTTCTACACTAGTCTGAGCAGTAAACAAGGGACAACTAAGATATTCAAAGTCTATCAGAGAATCGGACTTAGACATTCAAACACCTAGAACTTCGGAGGGAAAAAGGCCAAATTGTCTTGATTCCCCGCTGTTATCTTAACTGAAATTCCTTGTACAACCTTAGTTATTTGGCGCTTGGTATAACCAATATAACTTTGATACCTCTATCAGTGATAACACTCGGTACTGGACAAGGTATGTTATCTCGAATAGGAGGAACCATATGTGACCATGCAAAGCAAATTAGAATCACGGGTGCACACGTAATTGTAATTTGTCGTGCTTGAGAATTCTGGCAACTCTATTGGGTGATAACAGTCATGATCAGTACAAATTCTCAATTCCATACTTGGAGGCATGAGGTCTCGGATTCTCATAAAGCCTCACTATCGATATGCAAACAAATCCTTCATTCTTACTAGCATGATACAATTTAGTTTATTCAATAATTATTATCTGATTAGTGACTAATATGTGTTGTGAATTGAAGAACTCATGTCTGGAAGAAGAGCTGGACGCTCGGGTGGTCGAGGAAACATCACCCTGACTCAAGCTGAGTTGAATGCTATCATCAATGAGCGCGTTGCTGATGTGCTTACAGCCTATGAACAGGCCCGAAATCAGGACCAGAACGACAAGAATCTGAATCAAGGACGTCCAACAGTCTGTACCTTCAAGATGTTTATGGATTGCAAGCCTCACTCTTTCAGCGGTTCTGAGGGTGCTGTCACAACGCCATCATCATGGCCCGTGTGATCGACTCCGTTGTCAAAGGTGTGGGAAGATGGGTCACGCAGCTAGAGACTACAGGGGTGAACTGATGACTCAGCAACAACCCCAACCACAACGCCAGTACGGAGTGACTAGAGGCTGCTATGAGTGTGGTAAGGAGGGTCACTACAGGAAGGATTGCCCATAACTGAAGTGTGGAAACAAGGGCAACAATGGAAGCAATGCTAAAGGTTGTGCTTTTGTGATTGGTTCTGGCGAGGCAAGGGATGATCAGAATGTGGTTACTGGTACGTTTCCCCTGAATGGTTGTTTTGCTTCTATACTGTTTGATACCGGTGCTGACAAGAGTTTTGTTTCCAACAAGTTCATTAAGTATTTAGATGTAACCTCAACTGATGTGGAGCCTAGTTACACTGTAGAATTAGCTGACGGAAAACTAATCGAGGCAACTCACGTCATTAAGGGATGCAAGCTAGGATTAAGTGGTCATGAGATAGATATAGATCTGATGCTTGTCACACTTGTTAGCTTTGTTGTAGTTGTTGGAATGGACTGGTTGTCCAAGAATCAAGCTGAGATCATCTGTGGTGAGAAATCATTCGTGTACCACTTCCTAGTGGTGAAATTTTATCAGTTCAGGGCGAAAGGAGTGGTACGGTCTCGGGAATCATCTCCTACATGAAGGCCCAGAAGTGTTTGCGTAAGGGTCATACCGCTTTCCTTGCTATGGTCACCGAAAAAGAAACCGACGAAAAGAAGATTGAAGATATTCCTGTTGTACGTGATTATCCTGAGGTTTTCCCTGAAGACCTACCCGGTCTCCCACCGCACTGCCAAGTCGAGTTCCAGATTGTTTTGGTACCGGGAGCCGCCCCTATTGCAAGAGCACCGTACAGATTAGCTCCAAGGGAACTACAAGAGCTGTCAACACAATTTCAGGAACTATTGGATAAAGGATTTATCAGACCTAACTCATCACCGTGGGGAGCCCCAGTCCTGTTTGTAAAGAAGAAAGACGGAACCTTTCGTATGTGTATCGATTACAGAGAATTGAACAAAACAACGGTTAAGAATCGTTATCCTCTCCCACACATCGATGATTTGTTCGATCAACTTCAAGGGTTGAGTTTCTATTCCAAGATAGATCTAAGATCGGGTTATCATCAACTAAGGATTCGAGAAGAAGGCATTTCAAAGACTACTTTCAGAACGAGGTATGGCCACTATGAGTTTTTGGTTATGCCATTTGGGTTGACCAATGCGCCAACGGTTTTCATGGACCTAATGAACCGAGTGTGCAAACCCTATCTGGACAAGTTCGTCATTGTCTTCATCGATGACATCCTTATTTACTCAAAGGATAAGGAAGAACACGAGGAACACCTTAGACTGATTTTGGAGCTGCTGAGACGAGAACAATTGTATGCTAAATTTTCAAATTGTGACTTTTGGATACGAGAGGTCTATTTCTTGGGTCATGTGGTTAATGAGAATGGAATACACATGGACCCAGCAAAGATAGAAGCCATCAAGAACTGGGCTACGCCTAGGACTCCGACCGAGGTACGACAGTTTCTCGGGTTGGCTGGCTATTATCGACGGTTCATCGAAGGGTTCTCAAAGATTGCTCAACCTCTCACCGCATTAACTCATAAGGCACTATGTACGATTGGGGTGATAAACAAGAATCTGCATTCTAGGTCCTGAAGCAGAAACTCTGTATAGCACCGATTCTATCCCTGCTTGAGGGAACCGATGATTTTGTAGTTTACTGTGATGCTTCTATACAAGGCCTCGGTTTCGTGCTAATGCAACGCAATAAGGTGATTGCCTATGCCTCCCGACAATTGAAGGTTCATGAGAAAAACTACACGACACATGACCTAGAGCTTGGAGCAGTCGTGTTTGCACTCAAGATATGGAGACACTACTTGTACGGTACCAAGTGCACCATTTACACCGATCACAAGAGTCTCCAGCACATCTTTGAACAGAAGGAGCTGAACATGAGACAACGACGTTGGGTCGAGTTGTTGAACGACTACGACTGTGCGATCAAGTACCATCCGGGCAAGGCTAATGTGGTAGCAGATGCCTTAAGTCGAAAGGAGACACCTAAGCCAAGACGAGTTAGAGCATTACAACTCTCCATTCACACCGGGTTACCCGATCAGATCCGCAATGCTCAACTTGAGGCATTAAAAGACGAAAACCTGAAAGCCAAATTGCTACGAGGCATGGAGAAGCAACTGGAAGCCAAGCCTGACGGAATCCGTTATTTCGTGGACCGAACATGGGTTCCTTTGTATGGAGACCTACGAGAACTTGTGATGGACAAAGCTCACAAGTCACGGTATTGTATTCATCCGGGTTCAGACAAGATGTATCACGATCTCAAAGTCCTTTACTGGTGGCCGAATATGAAAGCCGACATTGCCACATATCTAAGCAGATGCTTAACCTATTCTAAGGTTAAGGTAGAGTATCAACGACCGTCTGGTTTACTCCAACAGCTAGAAATACCAGTATGGAAGTGGGAGCAGATATCTATGGACTTTATCATGAAACTTCCTCGGACTCCCAGCGGATGCGATACCATTTGGGTAATTGTAGATCGTTTGATGAAATACGCACATTTTCTGGCAATCCGGGAGACTGACCGCATGAAAGAGTTGACTCGTATCTACCTAAGGGAAATAGTCTCTCGGCACAGTGTGCCAATTTCCTTCATCTCTGATCGTGACGCTCGATTCACCTCACATTTCTGGCAATCTTTACAATAAGCATTGGGAACGCGGTTGGATATGAGCACCGCGTATCACCCTCAAACCGATGGCCAGAGCGAGCATACAATCCAGACATTAGAAGACATGTTGCGTGCCTGCGTGATAGATTTTGGCAGCAGTTGGGAGACTCACTTTAGTTGAGTTTTCTTAGAACAATAGCTATCACACATCGATTAAAGCCGCTCCATTTGAGGCATTGTATGGCCGTAAGTGCCGATCACCTATTTGTTGGGCGGAAGTTGGAGAAAGTCAACTCACCGGCCCTGAACTTATGCATGAGACGACTGAGAAGATTGTGCAGATCCGTAACCGTATTGCAGAGGATTCAAAATTTGGAGAAAGTCAACACACCGTAATTTCAGGTTAACAATATTCAGACTGTTGTCGTTATCATTGTTATACTCGTTATGATAAAATACTAACATTGGTGTTTGTAGAGGATTCAAATAAACGAGATTACTTAAGGAATCCTCTTAATTAACATAGCTCGCCCATCTACGTCGTTATCAACCGAAACAAATTCGGGAACTCGGGGACTAAGTGCGAGGACTAAACGTGACAAAGTGCCAAACTAGGGCTGGGTATATAAACCCCTTACCAGCCCTTATTTTCATTTCACTCCCAATTCTTCCATCTTCTTCACTTTCTTCCTCTACACCTTTCTACCACCTCCTAGCACCAAAAATCGCCTTGTTTGAGCTCGTTTTCGCCGGCTAAACCACGCCACAGCTGAGATAGCACGTTTCCAACAGGTAGGCGACCTTGGTCGTCCATTTTGTTGCTCGTTTCACTGCTGCAAATCTAGGGTTCGGGTGCTCGGGTTCAACCCGAATGCATGTGGCCGTGGGGGTGCGTGTGAGGTCAATCAACATGTGCATTTTACTTAGACATGTTAGGAAAGTGTTTCTGGAAGTCCTGATGTTTGAAAACCATGCACGGAACAGCCAAAGGCTGTTCAGCCCCGACAGCAGTCGCGATCTGCTGCAGTTCACGACTGCGCTAGTCGTGCGACTGAGCCGTACAACTGGGCATGTCGTGCGACTGAGTGGTGCGATTGGGGTGAGTCGTGCGACTAAGTTGAGGCGTATGGGCTTGTCGTGCGACTGAATGCATGCGATTAGGACTGTGTGCGATTGAGTCAATCGGATGAATGTGTGCGACTGTGCATCGCACAACTGAAGGTCCTATCGTACGAATGAAGGTTCAGTCGTGCGAATGGCCTTTGAGTCGTGCGAATGGGTGATGTGTGGTACGACTGAACACTAAGTCACACGAATGAGGGTCCAATCGTACGAGTGAAGTTGATTCGTACGATTGAAGGCCCATTCGTGCGGATGAAGGCTCCAGTTGGGCGTCTAGTCTCGTTATGCGATTGGAGTCATTGTGAGTGAGTTCTTCTGGTGTACGGTGTGTCTATCGTGTGATGACAAGGTAACAACAATAAAGTGTCATTTCTTGACCACAAAGATTAAAGTCAATGCAATCAACAAGCACATACTTTTTAACCTAAAATAACCTAACTGTTTACAAATATCGACAAACCCATTTGGGATCTACATAAAGTCTGATACATGTATGCCTGCTTGTGTGTGTCACCCATGACCGAACCAATGCGACCCGACCCGACTAAACATTTCGATTAACACTAGACACGACATTAACGCTTAACATAACTGTCAAGGTGTTTGACAGTTCATTATGAACAACACTTGGGAGGCTTCATCCTACATACATACTACATAAGCAGTGAGTCTTCACGACCCCTATTTTACTTTCTTTCCTTTTTGGGGAGAAAACATGCAAACAGATCTAGATAAATGGTTTTAGTATTATTGATATCGCTTGTTACGTTAGTGCAAACACGCATAACAGTCCTGACATTCTCGAACCGTTGGTAACGTGTAGCGAGGTAATTCTAAGTAGTACTACTGGTTCTGACAAACCCTGCCCGGGCTAGTCGTGCTAGCTTGATTGGAGGTCAAACGGGTGCAAAATTGACCTAACATTTGTCAGTGTCTGGTGAGACGTGACGGGGATACAAAAAACATATAGGACGCAAACAGTCAGATTCGGTTCGAAATGCTAAGTAACATGAACATAGGCTAGCTACCTAACGATATGCTTTATATACTAAATCATTGAAACACTTTCGAACACATTTCTTGTTGATTAAACCTGTGAACTCACCAACTTTATGTTGACACATTTTAGCATGTTTTCTCAGGTCACAGGAACGCTTAAGCTCATGATGCACGCTTCAGGAACACACTCAGGACATGCATGCATCGATCTTATTTTCTTGCATTGAACATCTTGTTTAGACTTGGCACTTGTAACTTTCAGGTAATGGATTTACAAACCATGTATATGCTTCCGCACTGTTGTAAATTTTGTTTAAGTACTTTCGAATGAAGTCAAATGTTTATTTTAAATTCATATAGTGTCGTTCGATATAACTGTATCTGAGATCCTGGTATGTCACACGCCTAACGGTAAAACCCCGTTTATGGAAATTGAGGGTGTGACATGAGTAGAGACTGAAATCCCCATCTTTTGGATACCACAGTCCTAGAGCTGGTTTTCCTTTCAGATATCTGAAAATTCTCTTGACAGCATTCAGATGAGACTCTTTTGGATCAGATTGATACCTGGTACAAACACACACAACAAACATAATGTCAGGCCTGCTGGCAGTTAGATACATAAGTGATCGTATCATAGATCTATACAATCTTTGATCAACAGATTTCCAGTAGGATCAGGTATAATCTTGTCTATTATTGAAGCAGGGGTTTTGCAAGAGGATGTATGAGCAAGATTGTACTTCTTCAATATTTGATGTATGTACTTCTCTTGATTGATAAAAATGCCATCTGTTTTCTGATGAACTTGTCGGCCAAGGAAGAAAGTTAATTCTCCCATTGAACTCATCTGAATTCAAATTTCATTAACTCTTCAAAACTCACACAGAGCCTCTTGTTGGTTGATCCAAATATGATGTCATCTACATATATTTGAACCACCAAAAGTTCTTGATGTTCTTATTTAAGAAAGAGAGTCTGATCGATAGTCCCTCTTTGTATCCATGCTTGAGCAAGAAAGATGACAATGTTTCATCCCATTTTGTTGGTGCTTGATGAAGGCCATACAAAGCTTTGTCTAGCTTGTACACTCTAAATGGGTAGTCAGGATCTTCAAAGCCAGGAGGTTGAGCCAGATAGACTTCTTCATCAATTCTTCCATAATGGAAAGCACACTTGACATCCATTTGATAGACAGTGAACTTCTTGTTGGAAGCATAGGCTAGAAATACTCTGATTGCTTCAAGTCTTACAACAGGTGCAAAAACCTCATCATAGTCTATTCCTTCTTCTTGAGTGTATCCTTGAGCAATCAGTCTAGCTTTTTTTCTCACAATTATACCTCTGTTATCTAGCTTGTTTTTTAAGAGCCATCTTGTTGCAATTGGATGCTTCCCTTCAGGAAAATCAACAACATTCCACAATTTCTACTTTCTAAATTGTTGAAGCTCTTCCTGCATAGCTTCAGTCCAGCTATTATCCTTTAGAGAAGCTGTTATATGTGGAGGAACAACTTGAGACAGGAAGCAAATAAACAAGCAAATGTTTCCAACTCCCCCTTTTCTTCTTGTAGTTCTTGCATTTAGGTCTTTAATTATACAATCAGATGGATGAGACTTGTGAATTCTAGTTGTTGAAACAAAATCAACCAGAATGGTTGATTCCAAGTTAGACATATCCATTGAAGTAGATGGATTCAGCTGTGATGATGAGTCAATGAAGTAATCAAAGTGTTCTACATGTTCAGCATTTGAAATAACAGGATCTTCATTTGGCACATGAGCTGCATTATGAATTTTTTCCGCAGGAACTTCTACGGAAGTGTTTTGTTCATCCGTAGGAGTTACAGGAGCATCAACGGATGGTATTTGTTGGGCTGCTAACAAGTCTCTAGAATGCAAAGGATCCTCTCCAATGTTAGGAGAATCTGCTGAAACATTATCCATATCTTCGGATGAAGGATGATCATATACGGAGGCACTGTCATTGATATGGATGTTGAGTTCCCATCTCCGAATGTAGATCCATTTTGCTGAAATGGTACATTGGTTGTTCCTTGATCTATGACACTTGAGGTTTGTGGTCTTGGAGGATCAGCTGATAGTGATACTTTATGCAGATTTGGAGGAACAAATGGATAACATGTATCAGTAGAACCTGCATTGATCAAATACCCGGAGTTAAATGAATCTGTTAATGCATCTATATCAAACAACCATGATGACCCTTTTACCTATTTGGTAAATACTGATTCATCAAATGAAACATTCGGGGTTTCTTCCACAATGTTATGTTGTGGAATGTAGATCCTATATGACTTAGATGTGGAAAAATATCCAACAAAGAAACCATTATACGCTTTCTCAAAAATTTTTCCCAATTGTTCCTTTGTGTTTAACATAGATACATGACACCCAAAAGCTCTAAGATATCCTATAAAAGGTTTTCTTTTGAATAAAAGCTCATAAGGTGTTTTGTTATGTTCTTTGACAATTAATGTCCTGTTTTGAACATTGCATGTTGTGTTCACAGCTTCAGCCCAGAATGGGATAGGCAACTGAGAGTCAGCTGTTATTGTTCTTGCTGCTTCAATGAGAGTTGTATTCCTTCTTTCAGCAACTCCATTTTGTTGTAGAGTTCTTGGTGCACTGAATTTTAACTTTTAAATCAGGTTGATTCTCAATCTTGATCACAAAGTCCATTAATGTTTCAGGTGTTTCACTCTTTTGTTTTAAGAAAAAGACGCAAGTGAATCTAATGAAATCATCCACTATCACTAAATATATTGCCTTTTTCCAATACTCATCACATTCGTTGGACCAAAAAGGTCCATGTGAAGCAATCTGAGTGGTGTAGTGTTAGTATTGATAATTTTGGATTTATGAGACACTCTATGTTGTTTTCCTTTATAACATGAAGAACAATGATTTGAGCAATAAAACTCTTTCTTTGGTAGTCCAATGACTAAGTCATTTTTCACCAATTTATTCATATTCTTCATGTTGGAATGAACAAGTCTTCTATGCCACAATTGAGATTCATCTTGTGAAGACTTAGATAGCAGGCATGTTTCGTGGCTTGTGAGTGTTGTGTTGTTCATATCCAAAACATATGTGTTTCCTTTTCTGGGTACGTTTGTTTGTTTGTTTGTTTATGTGTTTCCTTTTCTTGATGCTTTAAGAAGGATCCATTCTTCTGGAACTGAAAAACCTGGCTTAAGAATGTAATAATTAGTGTTACCAAATAATGTTATATAATTTTGATGACGAATTTGAGACACTTAATAAATTATACTACAAACTTTCATAATAATTTACTTTCTCAAATTTGAGCAAACCATTAGTTACCACTCACCAACTATTTTACCTCCATTCTTATCCCCACCAATGCCACATATGTGGCATTTTTATGCTTGAAGTCATGGAGAAGAGAACAGTTTCCTGTCATATGTCTGGAACAACCACTGTCAACATACCACTTGTTGTCAGCTCTCCATGATTGTTCCTGCATGAATAAATAGATCAATTAGTATTGACAACCCTAGCCTTAATGATCTTGGGTTTGCCAACAGTGTCTAAAATTGTTACTCCTTTATGAATCAGTCTTGAAGTTTTAGTATTAATTTTAGGCTTAATTGATTCATTTTGAGTTGGTAGTGGTGAGGATGATTTTGTTGAAGATGAGGTTGATAATTTTGAGTTTGGTTTCTTAATCTCTTCTTCCTTCACCTTGTCTTTCTTTGATTGATGCTTTGATTTTGAAGATGAACCATGATTTGTGAAAGTTTCATCATCTTCTAATTTCGATTGAGAAACATTTGTTCCCTTTTCAAAATTATCAAAGAAAGTATCATTAACACTTGACTTCTTGTCAGTCAAGTCCACCATTTTGCGAGGTTTTTGGATTGACTTGATGTTCTTTTCTTCAAAACTTGTCCTCAGCAGATGATTTCTGTTTTGGTTTAAACTTTTCTTTTTGTTGTCCTTTCTCTGTTTTTGAATCTGTTTGACTTTCAAATGATTGAGAGTCTGATTCAGTCAGTTCAGCTTTAGACTTCTTTGTGCTCTTTGTCTTGTTCTTTTTGTTAATATAACATTCCTGAGTTGCATGATTATTTTTGTTACAGATTGCACAATGTTTGTTGAACTAGCAACCAGATGTCATGTGATTATTCATATTGCAAATGGAACAATAACTGCTGAAGTAGCAATCATCAGTATTATGATTTTCATATCACACCACTTGCAATACATTTCCTCAGCTTCTTCTTCAGACCCATCTCTCTTTTTTTTGTTATTCAGCTTGTGAGTCCTCAACTCCGTTTCCAATGGAGCAGTTGACTTGTTCTTGCTTTTGCTTGAAGCACTATCAAGTGATTCTTGTTTAACTTTTGATGACTTTTTTTTCTTGAGATCCAACACTTTCTGATTAGATTTGTTCGCAGTTTCTCTCTTTGGTACCTCTTCCGTAGATTTGGGTTTTGGTTTCCGTAGATGTTCTATGGATTCAGCAAATTTTCCTTCCGCAAATCTTCTACTGAAGTATTTTTCTGCTGCTTCATTGCTGATTGTTTCTTCTTACCTTTATCTATGTGGGATAAAGGTACCTCCTCAGCAGATCTGCACTGATCAACTCCTTTTGTTGAAGAATTTTTATGCTGATTAAGTTCTTGAAGTCCTTCATTTAGTTGAGCGATCTTCTTGCAGATAGTCTTCAGCATGTTTCTTTGTTTTAGAGGATATTGCAGTTTTGATTCTTCAAGTACTTTTGGAAGAATAGTTTCAACAACCACATTCTTACTAATGTTCAGTTGATCATCATCATGTTCATCAGAATAATCCAAGTCATCACATTTATCAAAGTCAAATTCTGAGTCAATCAACACCAATCTCATCAGCAATCAAATACTCAAAGATCTTTCAGATGACCTCAGCTAACAAATTCATCCCCACCAGCTACTAATGAGCCAGTATGACCTAAGAATTCAAAGGAGACTGGGCTGATCATACTACAAGATGGAACGTGTGACTGGAGTATGTATGAGAAGGAAGTTTTGGAAGAGAATCAAGCTTTGATGGTTCATATGGAAAAAAAAGTTCCACCAATGGCTAGAGAGGTAAGAGAAAGATTGTGTTCATCATTATGTGTTGAGGAAGTTGAGAGATATAGAGTCCATGCTCAACAATTGGCTGATAAAGTAAAAGAAACAATGCTTTTGAATGAATCTCATGTAAGAGAACATTAATTTTATCAAATCAAAATTAACTCTTTGCAAAAGGATTTAGAAAAAATTGTTTCAGAAAATTACAGTTTAAAAACCCAAGTTGAGCATCTGACCACTTTCTTAACCAAATCCATGGCTGATCATGCATCAACTGAAGTGAAACTTTAGAAGTTTAAACTTTCATCTCAGCAATATGAGAAGTTGTTAAATTCTCATATTGAATCAAAGAGTAGGTATGGGTTAGGATATAATGCTATTGCACCTCCAATAAATGATAACTACACAACTCTACCTGAAACAATGACAAACACTTTGTCAAATCATTTTATGCCAAGCACCAAGTTTGAAACAATCTCTAATCAGCAAAACACTAACAATGAAACTGAGGTGAGTGATACTGAGTCTTCTGAATCAGAAAACTTCAAACACATTGACTCAGAATATGACTTTGATAAATGTGATGACTTGGATGATTCTGATGAACATGATGATGATCAACTGAACATTGGTAAGAATGTTGCTGTTGAAACAGTTCTTCCAAAGTACTTGAAGAATCAAAACACATGTTCCATCTTGTAGTATGATCATCCCAGACTCCTTTGAATTACCAAGTCTTGCTGACTCATTAGTGGCTGGTGGGGATGAATTTGTTAGATGAGGTTGTCTGAAAGATCTTTGAGTAGTTGATTACTGATAAGATTGATGTTGATGAAATGGAAGCTGCTGAGGTTGTCTCATGTCCGGATTTGATTGTTGATTGCATTCTCTAGAGAAATGTCCACAGAGATTGCACTTGAAGCATCTTACCTTTGACTTGTCAACACCAATCTTTGATGTTTTGCTTGCTGCAACCAAGTTTTTGTTTCTTCTGAGGTATTGTTTGGCTCTATACGCAATCATTGCCATTTCCCATTGGAGATCTATTTCCTCAACAACATCAGGATGTAGTTCTTCTAAGTCTTGCTGGCAAATACTTGCTGATGTTAGAGAGCTTCCCAAGTAAGCTTAAAAGCTTGAACTAAAAGCTGCAAAAGCTGCTTTTTATTCTTTAGAATCCAGGATTACAGTAATGGGTTCTGATTGATTGTTCGGTTGTGAGGACTTTACTGGAGCAGTAGATGTATCTCTTCTATCAGCATTTCTTCCTTTGTCCTTTCCATGTTTAGGGGCTGTTTGATTGCACTGAATGAGTAAGATCTGACTGAGTAAGAAGCTGACCCAGTAAGAGGTTCTGACTGAGTCTGCATCTGACTGAAACTTGGCTGTTTGATTTAATATCTGACTGATTTTGCTGAATGATAAAAATAACATTATATACATACCTAACTACATACACATGTACATACCCATATACATACACATATACATACCCCTATACATACACATCTACATATCCATATACATACACATATACATACCCATATACATACCCATATACATACCTATATATATATACATACTCATATACATACACATCTACATACCCATATACATACCATATACATACACATATACATACCCATATACGTACATATATACATACCCAACTACATACACATCTACATACCCATATACATACACAAATACATACATATATACATACCCACATACATATATACATACCCATCTACATACACATCTACATACCCATATACACAGCCATATACATACACATATACATACCTATATACATACATATCGATTCACCAAATCGAGAGCACAGAGGGGCCGATCGAGAGCGCAGAGGGGCTGGATTAGGGCTCGGTCGGGACTTGGGACGGGATGAAGCCGACCGAGAGCATGGGGGAGGGGATGACCGGCGAACGAGACAGCAGGGGAGGAACTGTAGGCCGATGCCACGACCAAATCGATTCACCAAATCGATTCACACCACCACCGCAGCAATCCACCGAAGGCCGAAGCCGAAGCCGATTGGATTGCGGTCGATTGCAATCCACCACCAAATAGATTCACCAACTCGATTCCACCATAGCCGATTCACACCAAATCGATTCACCACCAAATCGATTCACACCAAATCGATTCACATCGTAGAGGGGCCGAGGGTCGCCGAGGGTCGGCCGAGGGTCGCCGAGGGTCGGCCGAGGGTCGCCGAGGGTCGGCCAAGGGTCATCGAGGGTCGGCCGAGGGTCGCCGGTCAGATGGTGGCCGAGGGTCGCGCAGGGGAGGGGGATTGGCGCAGGGGTGGGGTGGGTCAGCGAACTAAAAATTCTGGTCCGGGTCAGATGTTTTGACCCGGTCAGCTGGGGTTTTATGCATATCAAACAGGCTGACCCGCTGACCGAGTCAGCCTGTCAGCCCGGTCAGCCGGGTCAGCCAAAATCAAACAGCCCCTTACATTGAGGTGATTTCTTCGAAGGCTTTTATGCATAGAAGCTCACTTCCTCTTCATCATCACTCAAAGTACAAGACTTCTCACTATCATTGTTAGAAATAAAAGCACTTCCTGCACTATTTGTTTCTTTAAAATGATAGGGCGAGACATGGGTTCTCACACTCTTGTTTCTTGATTTTTCATCGATTTCAAGAGCCTCCACTTTGGCAACCAGTGTATCTAAACCGGTTGATTTGAGATCCATAGTGTTCTTGTACATGGACACAGTTTGCTTCCAACTTTCAGGCAAAGTATGGAGTATCTTTTTGTTTAATTCCTCATTAGTGTATTTCAACTCCAAGATGTTCATCTCAGTTACTAGTTGCATGAATCTGTGGAGTTGTTGAGGAATTGATTCACCCTCAATATGATGGAAGGTTTCATATTATGAACGTAGGGTGTCTTTCCTAATGCTTCTGATTTCATCACTCCCTTCACAGAGTGTATGAAGTATCTTCCACAAGGAATTAGCTGTTTTGTAGTTCCCACACCTAATTAAGATCTCTTCAGGTAAAGCCATGCTAAGCAGACTATATGCTTTGATATCAACTTTGACCTTCTTGACATCATCAGGTGACAGATCTTTATGATGGGTTTGCAAGAACACAAAAATGAAGTTTAACCCATTAAACTTTCTGAAAAACGCAGCGGATATAAAGCTTTATAAAGTTGTTTATAAGCTGGAAATTCGTGTTCTTAAGTGACATATTTATGTAACGAAACAAACCCAAAATCAAAGGATCATAATATGTGAATGAGCAAGCTATATAACATAAAAAAACAACATAATATGGCAGCCACAAAGGGCTGCAAAACTACCTTACTGCAGCCTTCAAAAGTCGATAGAAAGTAGAAATTTGATGATGTTTTGAGCAGCAATCCTTCAAGTGGAGGACCTCAAATCTCGATACCCACAAGCCTTCAAGCACCATACTTGCTAGGTAGTGATACACCAGGCCTTGTCCCTCTTCCCGAACCCGAAATTTCAGCCAACTCTTAGCTTTAAGTTCAGCCAAAATCACTTGGATAGAAGGCAAAGATTTTGAAAATCTTGAGAGAAGAAAAGAGAGAAAGAACTCTTGCATGTATGTGAGAGAGAAAAGAGTGTAAGAGCTATTGATTGAAGAGTGTTCAAGTGGATTAAAACTTGTAAAAAACCAAGACAAAATTGAGACCCCCAAAGCCTTTGGGCTGCCGTGGGTTTAAACCCAAAAGGGTTTCCCACCCTTTTTTTGTCTTTTAATTTTTATAACACACTTAAATCAACTAGCTTATAAAATTAGAACTAGGTTTTAATTTTATAACATAACACTCTTTTATATGTCATTATTTAACCAATTTAAATAATGAAACATTAAATTATCTCATGAACATATTATCCATATAATGACGTTCCATCACAAAAGCAATATTTAGAAAACCAATTTTCTAAATAGGTGTTAAACATTTATTGTATGATCTCATCAACAAATAAGTGTTTGATATTGTTTGTATAGCCTGTTATTGGGTATGACCTGACTTGGATCATAACGTACTAACCACATCAATATTGTATGTGTCTTGGGCATATAAGATCCTACAATCTCCCACTTGGACAAGATTCATACAAGATTGATGCAAGCAGTAAATACCGTCTAGCAACGGTTTACTACCCTTAACACGTATGACTAAGTGCTATTCAATAACATCATCCCCTTCAAGTACCAAACTTGAAATGTTTTAGGTGAATCAATCATCTATTCTTTTGTCACAGATGTCATGTTAAATCCTAGAGACACGGAGTGATCATTCTCATTGATTTAACTTTATTAGGCCTTAGACATCTTACTCTCAACGAATAAGAGGGACAAATCCCTTCTTGACTACATACATCTCTCACAATTACCTCATATCATACCTGAACTCAGACTTTTGTACTGCTATATTTCAGAACAGCGAAGAACTGAGCCAAAGTGTAATATTTGGTAAATATCAAGACCCAATATGTTTCTCAGGTCAGAGGATACCAAATGATGTTCGCCTTTACTCAAATTTTCTTATGATCAAACAGGAAGATTCCATGTAGTAATATTTGAGATGCAGGTCAGTCCAATATTTGCATCCCACAAATATCTATGAACCTTGGTAGCAACCCCTTGCTCTATATTCATCCTTATGAATATCAACCAATCCAAGTTCATAATAATCTTACCCTCACAATTGTTCCCACAAGTATGAACGACTACGGACATTTAGAGTAAACAATTTACTCATGAATTAAACATGCTAAATTGGAACAATAATTGAAACATTATAACCAAATAATTTTATTCAAATAATAAAGAGTTCCATATATCCAAGTACAAAATTTACAGATCAAATCCAATCACTAGAATATCGAAGTCCCATGGCACAAGTATGACCTTCGTGCTTTGCCTTTTCTAGGAGCTTCGTGAGAGGATCCGCAATGTTTTGATCCATGTGAACTTTGTGAATACATATCTTTCCCTTTTCAACTTCATCTCGTATGTAGTTGAATCTCCGCTCAATGTGCCTAGTCTTTTGATGAGCACGGGGTTCCTTGATTTGAGCAATCGCACCCTCGTTATCATAAAAGATCTCTAGGTGGTCCTGAATGGAAGGGACAACCCCTAGATCGGCAATGAATTTCTTCAACCACGCAGCTTCTTGAGCTGCCAATGAGGCGGCGACGTATTCTGATCCTGTAGTTGATAGAGCCACCACATCCTACTTGTTACTCTTCCAAGAGACCGCTCCTCCATTCAGAATGAAAATGTATCCCGATTGAGACCGTGAATCGTCACGATCGGTTTGGAAACTCGCATCCGTGTAACCTTTTACAATGAGTTCCTCATCACCAGATCCATAGATTAGGAACATATCTCTTGTCCTCCTTAGGTACTTAAGTATGTTCTTAACAGCCATCCAATGACTGTTTCTAGGATTTTGCTGGTAACGGCTTGTCATGCATAAGGTGCATGACACGTCCGGTCGAGTGCATATCATTGCATACATGATGGATCCAATAGCAGATGCGTATGGGATTGCTTTCATTTTATCTTGCTCATCCTTTGAGCTAGGACATTGAGTCATACTCAATATTGTTCCTCTTTGAATAGGTACGGTACCTTTCTTAGAGTTCTCCATCTTGAACCTTTTCAAGATCTTATCAATGTATACAATTTGATTCAAACCAATCAACCGCCTTGATCTATCCCTATAGATCTTTATTCCCAGAATATAGGCGGCTTCACCAAGATCCTTAATGGAAAAACAACTTCCAAGCCAGGTTTTTACACCTTCCAAGGTTGGAATGTCATTTCCAAATAGTAGTATGTCATCAACATACAATACTAGGAAAGTTATTGTGCTCCCACTAGCGTTCCTATACACACAGGCCTCATCAGCGTTTTTGATGAAGCCAAATTTCTTTACTTCCTCATCAAAACGGTGATTCCAGCTTCTCAATGCTTGTTTCAATCCATAGATTGGTTTCTTTAACTTGCATACTTTATTAGGATGTTTTGGATCGACAAAACCTTCAGGCTGAACCATATAGACACTTCCTCAAGATATCCATTTAGGAAAGCGGTTTTGACATCCATTTGCCAAATCTCATAATCATAATGAGCAGCTATGTCAAACAATATCCTTATAGACTTTAGCATCACAACAGGTGAGAAGGTTTCATCATAATCAACCCCTTAAGTTTGAGTGAAACCCTTGGCTATAAGTCTAGCTTTATAAGTATCCAAGTTTCCATGCATATCGATTTTCTTCTTGAAAACCCACTTACTTCCAACTACCTTGGAATTAAGAGGTGGTACAACAAGTTCCCAAACTTGATTGTCATGCATGGATTGCATCTCAACGTTCATGGCTTCAAGCCATTTGTCACAATCCGAATTGGACACTGCATTATGGTATGTGGTTGGTTCATCTGAATCTACCACATAGCATCCATCCATGAAAAATCCATATCTTTCAGGTGGATTACTAGTTCTACCACTTCTGCGAACGTCTTCTGTGTATTGATCAACCCCTTGATCATCTTCAACATCCTCATGTTGAGTGCTAGTTTCAACGAAACGTGCATCGGGTTGTGGTTCTTGATCCTCTTCAAGATCAACTGTTCTACTGCCAGCTCCTTCCATAAGCAACTTTTCTTCTAAGAACTCACCCTTTCTGGCAACAAACACCTTTTGTTCCAGTGGATCATAAAAATAATATCCCATAGAATCTCTAGGATATCCAACAAAGATACACTTGGTGGATCAGACTTCTAATTTGTTTGGGGTGGGAGTCTTAACATAAGCCTCACATCCCCAAACCCTTAAGTATGATAGGGATGGAACTCTTCCATGCCATATCTCAAAAGGTGTCCTTTCCACCTTTTTGGTTGGGGCAATATTTAGAATACGGGCCGCGGAGAGCAAAGCGAAGCCTCAAAATTATAGAGGCAATGAGCTTCTAGCCATCATAGATCGGACCATATCCAGTAAGGTTCGATTCCTCCTCTCAGACACCCCATTATGTTGTGGTGTTCTAGGTGGAGTGAGTTGTGAAACAATCCCACAACTCCTAAGATGATCTTGAAAAGCATCACTTAGGTATTCACCTCCTCTATCAGTACGGAGAACTTTAATTGACTTGTTGAGTTGATTTTCTACTTCATTCTTGAAGATTTTGAACATTTCAAAAGCTTCATCTTTGTGCCTTAATAAGTACACATACCCATAGCGACTATAATCGTCAGTAAAGGTAATGAAGTATCTTTCATCATTCCTAGTCATTGGTTTAAAAGGACCACATACATCCGAATGTATGATTCCTAATAAATCTTTTGCCCTTTCGGTAGTCCCACTAAAGGGTGCCTTAGTCATCTTACATTGTAAACAAGATTCACAAACATCAAATGAATCACATTCATTTGTTTTTAAAAGACCATTCTTTTGAAGTGTTTGTAAATGTTTCTTGTTTATATGACAAAGACGACAATGCCAAAGATAGGTATCACTCAAGTCCAACTTGAGTTTCTTGGTGTTAGTTTGGTACAATGAACTATTTAAAGTATTTTCATGAACCAATTCATAAATACCATTAATGGAAATAGCTTTAAAATAGAACATACCATTTAAAGAAACATGAATATCATTTTCAATAAAGGATAATACATAATCATAATGTCTTAATTGGGATACAGAAATAATGTTCCTAGTCAAACTAGGAGCATACAAAACATTCTTCAAAATAACTTCCAAGCCACTTGGAAGTCTTAGGATGTAGTCCCCACGAGCTTCAACTAAGACTTTAGTTCCATTGCCCATGAAGAGACTAACATCCCCTTGATTGAAGTCCCTACTTCTTGTGAACCCCTGCAACAAATTGCAAATAAGAGTTCCACATCCGGTATCAAATACCCATGTGTTAGAAGATGTAACATTAAGATCAATATGAATCATGTAAATTGTACCTGAGGTCTGCCCGGCATCCCTCTTTGCTTTCAACTCTTGGAGATGGACAGGACAATTCCTTGCCCAATGTCCTATCTCCCCACACTTGAAGCATGGGTCATTAGTAGCAACCTTTTGCTTCTTCTCTTGTGGTTTAGGTGGTACCCTTACCACCCCTTTCCCCTTTCCCCAAACGGGTCCCTTACCCTTGGCAACCTTTGCCTTGGGTGTGGGATGAGGCCTTTTGTTGTTCCCACCTTCATTGATGGTGAGAACGGGTAAAACCCTTTTACACATGGCCGCCTCGGCTGTTTTAAGCATTGAGTGAAGCTCACCAATTTTCTTGTCCCATGCATTCATGTTGTAGTTCAACACGAATGTCTCGAACTTCTTGGTAAGGCCATTCAGGTTCAAATCCGTGGCCAATTCCTTCGAGACGAGACAATTCAGCCTCTCGAGGCGGTCAATATGACTTTTCATCTTAAGTACATAAGATGAAACAGATTGGTTGTTGTCCATACGACATGAATAGAGTGCTCGAACCGTTTCGAAGCGCTCAACCCTTGCTTGCTGTTGGAACGTTTCCTTCAGCTGGCTTATCATGTCGTAAGCTCTGTGTTGTTCATACTCTTTTTGGAGATCCGGAGTCATGCTCGCTAGCATGAGACAAGACACTTGGACGGAGTCCTCAGTGTACTTCAGCCAATTGTTGTAGGCCTCCTCATCATCCTCAGTAGGTTGATCAGGGATAGGGTCGTCTAAAACATATGATCTTCTCTCTTGCTTGAGAACGATTCTCAAGTTTCGATAACAATCAATAAAGTTGTTATGATTTAGACGTTCCTTTTGGAGGATCGCTCGTAATGATTGGTTGGACGCGGATGAGTTATCGTGATTTTCATTATTGGTGGCCATCTACAAAATTTAACAAAGATCCATTTTAGTATTTTTGATATTGCTATTATTAATAATTAATGCCTTTTAAGGTCATTTTTATATTAAAATCTAGAACCCAACATTACATTTAAATTGTGGTTAGGTGACCTTTATCCCACGATTTAAATTAATAAGGTGGTCAACGATTGACGGTTGCAACCATTTGCAACTTCTAGAGGTATGGGATCGACTTTTGAACATCATATGTAAAGTCGGCATGTTAATCCCATCAACACCATTTGGAAACCATATTGTAGGTGATCCATTTAACATGGTTTGCAAATCAAGTTATCCTACTTGCACACACATGTGAGTTTACCAACATACGTGGTTAGGTGACCTTTATCCCACCAATATGGTATTCCCACCTTAAGTCACAAGTTCCCTCAAAATGGTTAGGTGACCTTTATTCCATTAAGAGTTTCCAAATGACTTAAGTGTTGTGCAAAAGGACGGTGTTAAACTTGTTTGTTAGGTATTCAAAGTTTTCATAATTCTAGTTTAGAAAACTCTATGTACTTGTATTTGCATGCTTTCAAATACAAGATACCCTATGGTTCTTTTAATAAAACCCATTTTATTTATAAAACCATTAATCCTTTTAATAACCATTTATTAATACTTAATGATTAAGAACCATATTATATTAGCTTGTTAAGATCATTTTTATTAAGATTGTTTATTATATCCAAATATCATACAATCATTCATAAAACCACAATCAAACAAGCATAATATAAACAACCACAATTTGCATATGTGCATAACCATAGCATCTAAAGTGGTCCACACTTGTTTGCCACCACAAGTGTGGTCCATAGGGCATTCCTAAGGGTCACAAACAAATCATATAGAAAGCTTCCAAAAGCCTCCCACTTGAAACCGCATCCAAAATGCTCCATGTTTCTTTTATGACCTTCCTTTGTGCTTCCAATGTGTATGTCTTCATATTGCAAGATATAAAGTCCTAATACAAGATATCTAGTAAAATGAAAATACACCTAATCTATTTATTACAACCCAATAATAAATAAATTACACTTGAAACAAAACACAAACAATAGATAATACAACCCAATTGAATGAATGAATACAACCATTATAAACATCCAAACAACACAAGGTCAATGGCTAGGTTATGCACACTAACATCCAATGATCATATCATCCAAACATATAATGAAACCCCACTTAAAACCACCAAATTTCAGCCAACATAAACTGAAATTTTGGGTTTTAAACATTGTCCAAACAATCAATATTCATAATATATATCTTTCAAGGTCTAATCACTAGCATGTGTGATATGACCTTGAAAGTTTAGGGAATCATTCATACAAAACATAGCAGCCCAAAATCAGCCTATACTAAGTTTATAATCATACTTTAAAACCAATTTTAAAGGACAAAACAAGCAAGTCATCCACGTAACCGGCTCTTGATGCCATTGATGGGTTTGCAAGAACACAAAAACGAAGTTTAACCCATTAACTTTCTGAAAAACACAGCGGATATAAAGCTTTATAAACTTGTTTATAAGCTGAGAATTTGTGTTCTTAAGTGACATATTTACGTAAGAAAACAAACCTAAAATCAAAGGATCATAATATGTGAATGAGCAAGCTATATAACATAACAAACAACATAATATGGCAGCCACAAAGGGCTGCAAAATTACCTTACTGCAGCCTTCAAAAGTCGACAGAAAGTAGAAATATGATGATGTTTTGAGCAGCAATCCTTCAAGTAGAGGACCTCAAATCTCGATACCCACAAGCCTTCAAAGACCTTACTTGCTAGGTAGTGATACACCAGGCCTTGTCCCTCTTCTTGAACCCGAAATTTCAGCCAACTCTTAGCTTCAAGTTCAGCCAAAAATCACTTGGATAGAAGGCAAAGATTTCGAAAATCTTGAGAGAAGAAAAGAGAGAAAGAACTCTTGCATGTATGTGAGAGAGAAAAGAGTGTAAGAGCTATTGATTGAAGAGTGTTCAAGTGGATTAAAACTTGTAAAAAACCAAGACAAAATTGAGACCCCCAAAGCCTTTGGGCGGCCGTGGGTTTAAACCCAAAAGGGTTTCCCACCCTTTTTTTGTCTTTTAATTTTTATAACACACTTAAATCAACTAGCTTATAAAATTAGAACTAGGTTTTAAGTTTATAACATAACGCTCTTTTATATGTCATTATTTAACCAATTTAAATAATGAAACATTAAATTATCTCATGAACATATTATCCATATAATGACGTTCCATCACAAAAGCAATATTTAGAAAACCAATTTTCTAAATAGGTGTTAAACATTTATTGTATGATCTCATCAACAAATAAACGTTTGTTAATATTTGTATAGCCTGTTATTGGGTATGACCTGACTTGGATCATAACGTACTAACCACATCAATATTGTATGTGTCTTGGGCATATAAGATCCTACACTTTAGTACTTATGGGTTGATTTTTATCATTATAATCCGGCCCAAGGGTGGGTGGAATATAAGGACCTTCAGTTATTGATTCCCATAAGTTAGAATCAGTGTGGTTTACATGATTCATGAACTTGATTTTCCAGGATTTGAAATCAGCCTTTGTTTCCAACTTGGTCGGTTGGTATGATCCACCAAAGATACTCATTTTAGTTAAATTTTATGAATTTAACTATAACTGTTACTGCGAACTAATCTATCAATAACTCAGATCTACTATTCAACTAATGTGAATAGAGATCTAAATTAATTAATCAAGCAATGTAACAGTTGTTGCTGAAAGTTAAATCACGGTTTTAATTGATTAACCAAAAAGCCAATTAGACAAATTTAATACTGATAGATAAATCGATCAAAATCAATGAGCACTTTGCTCTGATACCACCTGTTAATTCAAGGATCGCAATCAAGAATTATCAGTATCAAAATAAAGACACGTCAATGAATGCGGAATAATCATTAACTGTTGTTTAGTTGTTTTTAATTTTAATATCAACTATTAAAAGCTTGTTATGATGAACACAATTATATATACGTAATTAATAAGCAGACACTAATTAATTCAAATGTATTTCATAAATACTGAATAATGATTACAAAAGAATAATCAAGAATGCTATGAACAATAATTCTTCGAATGTATTGTTGTTGTTGATGGGACGGCGGCTAGGGTTTGATGATGTGATGTGTGTGTGCCGCAATATTGCTATTGTGTTCTCCCTTTGATGTGAAACCTAGGACTCATATTTATAGGTAATTATGAGCCAGTTTAGGAAACACCGGATCTCTTGGGATTTGAAATTGACTGGTTGACTTGTTGACTTGTCGAACTTGTTGAACTTGTCAAATTCATAAAAGTGTCGTCGTCTTCCGTAGGAATCTTGTCTTCTGCAGGAACTCTTGTTCTTCCGTAGGAAACTTGTCTTCCACAGGAACTCTTATTCTTCCGTAGGAGCTTGTACTTCCGCAGGAGTCTTCACTTAGCCATGGAAGTCTTGTAAGAAACATATCTACGGATTAACAAAGTTGTTCATCCGTAGATTTTTCTTACACTTAGCCAATTACAAGAATTCACCAAGCATATTATTTTTGCCTATCATCATACACATTAAGCAACACATATATATGGGTTTACCTATATACTCAATGCATACATATATACTGATAGTCAGTTACAATCATTTATTACAAGAATTCATTAAAGGTCTAAGCCTATACAAATTGATCTAGACCTATTCTCTCTAGATCTAACACAGATCAAGATATTCATCTCTTATAAGGGAACGGGAAGAGCCATCAATATATCTCAGTGTTATGGACTCTTCCTCACAAGATATGTCTCTCATGGTTATGCAGTTAATGATCTTTCCTTTGATCTCCTTGAACTCGTCTAAGGTTAAAGGCTTAGATGGTTCAGAGGATGTCTTAGGTAATGGTTGGGTTTTAGGTTGTGTCTTTGGTTTAAGGATGAGTAGTGGTGGTGGTTGTTGAGAGGCAGTGAATGAGGGTGGGGTTAAGGTTGATGGTGTAGGTTCACAAGTGTAAGGTTCAGTAGTGGGTTCAGTTTTGATAGGAAAGGGAATAAGTGTGGGGTCATGTTTTATTGATTGAGGTTTGGGTGTTGGTTTGGGTACCATCCTCTATACACTTTGAGTCTGGAATACCTCTTTCCTTTTTCCTAAACGAATGTCAGCTTTGATATCACTGACATCTCGCTATAGGGTCTTCTCAGACATGGTTCCTTCTTGCCTGCCTATAAAGCTGTGGGCCCTGAGATAAGCCTTCATCCAGGATTTGTCTCCCACCTTCTTAGCAGCCGCAAGTCTGGCCTCCTCCTCCCTCTTCTTCTTCTCCTTCACCTTCTCTCTTATAGCTTTCTTCCACTCCTTAATGATCTGATCTTGTTCTTTGTTAAAAAGGAACAAGATCATCTCATTTTCGTGAGTAGTCAGCTCCTCCTAATAATAGCCCCTTGAGCATAGGAAGGCTATCCTCTGCAACCTCTTCCTTTGTTCATCTTGTTCTCTTCTTTTCCTCTTCGGCCAACCTTTGTTGCTTCCTTCTTCTCCTTTTGCAGTAGGGTTGCCTTTTCCAGTTTCATAAGGTCATCGAGTAGGAGTAAGAGCATTTCTTCATTATCCACTCCTAGATTGATGAGCCTATCTATCACCTCCACTCTTCTTTTATTGTTAATAGACTCTTGAGCTATAGCTGCTGCTTTGCTGCTTGCAGCCAACAACTTCCTAGTGTTGAGTCTACCTTTTCTCTTTAGATTTTCCAACCTTTTTTCTTCAACACTCTATTCAGTAATCATCTTCCTTTTTCCTTTGGGATCTAAGGAAGATTCAGCTTTTGGAGATTCTTGCTTGGATGATTTAGGTTAGGGAGAGTGGGTTGAACTTGTGGTTTTGTAGAGAGTGGGATTTTGAGAAAGTCTTCACTGTTTGGCTCAGATGATAGATCAAGGATAGCCTTTGTGATAAGTAGATCATCAGACAAGAATGTCAATTCAATAATCCCTTCTGAAGCTTGAACTTCAGCTTCGGAAGAGATTGGAATATCACTACCTGTCCCAACTGATTCAGTTACTAGGCCATGAGTCGTTATTTCCCCTTTGAAGTCAATCTCGGGTTTAATAGGGACCTTAGGTTGACAAACTTATTTCTCAGTGGTAGGTGATGCAGTTAGCCTTTGAAGCTCTTCAGCTCCAAAGTATGCTACTGCAATATCAGGTGAGGGTTGTTCAAGCGAGGAGCTTATGAGATACTTGGTTAAGAATCTGTGAAGATCAATAAGCATCCTAGGATCCACTTGAATTGCAATGGGAGGTAGTTAAGGGAAGATGGTTATGGAGTATTGTGGTGTAGGATAAGTTAAGGATGGAGTTGAGATGGCTAGGGTAAGATCCTCATTATAAGTTGAAGAACTTAAAGATACTTGAACAGATACATGCCTAACAGACTTCTCAATCTGTGTCTCTGCTAGTTTAGCCTTGAGTTTTTAATCTCAAGTTGGTGAGCGGTAGACCTATTTTCTAAATTCGTAGCCTTGAATACAAGGTTTGAGACTTTAGAAAGCAGGCCCTGAATGGTGAGTTGTTGATTTCCCTCATCTGTTTTTGAAGAAACATGGGAAGATAAGATAACATACCTTGGATGTTCATACTCATCAGCAGATGTGGTTTCTTGGCACCATGGTTTCCCTTGTAGACTGTTGTCTCTCTCAGAGATATCAATTGGCAAGGTTTCCATAGTCTAAGTCTTAGCTATGTTACCACTAGCCTTAGAGGTCAATGAGACACTCTCAGTAGTAGCAGCTGAGCCTATATGAGTTCCCTCCACACCTATGAGACCCACATCAATTTGGCTTAATTGATATGGGCTAGAAATTAGAGATTCCCTGGGACTCAGTTGATCTGGAGAGTGGTGTGGTAGATCAACATCATAGCTCTAAGGAAACATGAGATCCTTATCAGAGTGGGTTAATAGGTCAGTGAAGGATATAGAAGTTATACGCAATAACCCAGGACCTTGGTCAACATCTAGTTGCATTGAGCCAGTGATATGGGTGTCCCTTTTTGGCTGCTCAGGGGAGTGTTAGGACTCATCCTGAAGGCTTGAAGCTTGGGAAATGGGCTCATTAGGTTAAGACTAAGGAGACTCAATGCTGATATTAAGGTCAATTATGTAGGATGGTTGGACCTCTTGCTGAGTAGGAGCCCTTTGTTCCACTCTTGCCTTTTTGGCTTGAACAGAGGGGACTTGTTCAATCAAAGTAGATTGAATAAGGGTTCATTTGGGGCGTCTTTGGTAGGTGATCTTGATAGGGTAGGAAGAAATGATTGGCTGTGAAGTGGTGGTGTCTGTTAGCTCAAGCATACTTGGAAGGAGTTCAGTGAACCTTCTAGTAAAGTTGGAGGATATCTTCTTCAGCATCTTAAAGATACCCTTCCTCATTTGAGAAACATCTTGAATATCTGCAAATATCTAGTTTAACCTGATCCAACTCATAATTGATTATGTGCTGGATTACCTAGGATACATGTAAAATGTGTTCCTAGTGAGATTACCTCTTAAGTTATTCAGCATAAACATAGAGTAGTTGAATCTGAGGCCATGTACCAACCCGTGGACTAGGCAGCCCAGATCATAAGGGATTTGATCCCAACCCCCTGACTTATTGGACAAGCTGTGCAGGATGACATGTAGCAAGAACTTCCAACTGTAGGAGAAGTTAAACTTGTAGACTGTGGACTTGCTGACGTCTCCTCCATATCGTATTTGGGTATATGTGTCTTACAAATCTTGTTTAGGGAACTCGGGTGGGAGCTCCTTCATCATGAAGCTCCAGATGCTCCCTGATGGTGGTTTCACTAATAGTAATCTCATGTCCGTATACTCTCGACCTGATAACCCTTTGAACGTTAAGCATGTTGTTTTGATCATTGGCCCAAAATTTGGCCACATGGCTTGAGTAAATGGTGGGGTTAACGGTCAGAGCTATAAAATATGCTGATTGGGTTAGGAATTGGATGATTAGGGGCAAAATTGGCATCCGTGGAAGAGCCAAGGATGGCGACCTGGTTGTGCTGGGGACTGAAGGTCATTGTTTGGTAAAGATACTGTTTGAAGGAGTTTGAGAGTAGTAATTTGAGAGTGAGTGAAGATAACAATGGACATTTTAGGGCTTTTACAATGGTAAAGAAAGAAAACAAAGAAGGTCAGAAATATTTAAATGGTACTGAAAAATCCAACCGATAAGGTGAAAGGACGTTTTGGGTTCCAATTTAACAGTGGCTGTAAGAAAGACCTTTGAAAATATTCCGACAATCATCAATAAAATCTAACTTTTTGCAGAGTGGGGCCCAAAGTTTTCCGTTATATAGTAAAGTTTCTTCCGAGACTAAAATTGCTTCCGTAAGAACACTTGTGTTTCTCTTTTTGGATTGTCTTCTAAAGCCACTTTATCTTCTGAAGTAAATTATGTCTTGAAGACAATTTTGTTTCCGAGAATAAAATGTTCTTCCGAGACAAAAAGTTAGTAGCCTTTGGAAGGAAACTTGATCTATGATTAATTAATCTTTCGAGGCTAAAAAATCTTTGAAAGAGAATGCTTATGCAGAGAAATTTGCCTTCGGAAGATGAATAAGGATTTTTTCCGAGGGTAAATTTCTCTTCGTAAGAATTTATACATGGAGAATTTTGGGGAAAACCTTTTGTAATAGGGCTTAGATTGTAAATAGACAACTTAGACATAAAATATTTTCAAAAGATTTTCAAAGGAGATTTACTAATCAATTTTGATCATCCCAATAACTGTAATTAAATAATTAAATCTTTGTTCATAAAAGGCTTTGGTGAACAAATCAACATATTGCTCATTTGAATCCACTTTGACTAGTTTGATCAAGTGTTTGTCATTTATATATCGAATGAAATGATACTTGATGTCAATATGTTTTGTCTTGGACTGCTTGACCGGATTTTCTATGATCGAAATAGCACTCTTGTTGTCTGTGTGGATAGCAGTCTCCATGAAGTTGAAACCATAGTCTAACATCTGATTTTGAATCCATAGTAGTTGAGCACAGCAGCTTGCTACAGTGATGTATTCAGCTTCAGCAGTGGATTTTTTCAGCTTCAGCAGTTGATGTAGAGACACACGACTTCTTCTTGCATTGCCAAGAGATGATCCTTCCACCAAGAAATTGACATCCTCCTGATGTGCCTTTCTTGTTATTATTGTAGCCACCATAATCATTATCAGTGTAATGATAAAGATTGAAATCCTTGTTCTTAGGATACCAAAGGCCTAGTTTTGGAGCTCCTTTAAGATATCTAAGAATCTCTTGGCAGCAATTAGGTGAGACACCTTGGGAGCAGCCTGATATCTTGCACAGATGCAGGTTGCAAACATGATATCAGGTCTACTTGCAGTGAGATACATTTAAGATCCAATAATTTCCCTGTACTGATGCTGACCAGTGTCCTCCTCCTCTGAATCAGGACAAAGATTGTGATTTCTTTGTATAGGTGTCTTTGCTTGCTTACAATCATTCATATCAAATCTTTCTAAGATATCTTTGACATACTTTGATTGATTGATGAAGAACCCTTCTTCCATCTGTTTCATTTGAATACCTAACCCTTCTTCCATCTGTTTCATTTGAATTACTTGGAAGAAATCCATTTTTCCTACTGAACTCATTTCAAAGTTCTTCCTCATGATGCTTTTAAACTCTTTGCACATTTGGTTATTAGATGAACCAAATATGATGTCATCAATATAGACTTGTACAAGCAACATGTCCTTGCCAGACTTCTTTATGGACAAATGTCTTGTCTATGGTGCCTCTGGTGTAGCCATTCTTCAAAAGAAAATGAGAGAATGTCTCATACCACAACCTAGGTGCTGGGCATAAAGAGCATTATCAAGTTTGCACACGTAGTTGGGGTGCTTTGGGTCTTCAAATCCAGGTGGCTAGCACACGTAGACATCTCTATCGATATCCCATACAGAAATACATATTTCACATCAAGTTGATGGACTCTGAAGTTCTTGGATTTTGCAATAACCAAGGAAGATTCTCACAGCCTCATGTCTTGCAACAAGTGCAAAGACATCAGTGTAATCTATCCCTTCCTCTTATGTGTATCCTTAAACTAAATGTCTAGACTTGTTCTTAATGATCAAACCTCTATCATCTCTTTTATTCCTAAGCACCCACTTGGTGCCAATAGGGACTTGACCAGGTGGCAATGGACATAGGTTCCATACTTTTTGCCTCTTATATTGAAGGAACTCTGTTCCATAGTTTTTGCCTCTTATATTGAAGCAACTCCTCTTGCATTGCTTGAACCTAACTTTTTGCCTCTTATATTGCAGCAACTCCTCTCACACCTTCTGAGATATCCTTAACGATATTCTTAGCTGGATGAGTGTTGTGAATCCTTAGTCTTGGAATCACATCTAGTTACATAGATATATCCAAATGTGACAAGTTTTGCTCAGGATTGTGAACATTGATTCTAGTTGATGTCTCACACTCATTCAATGAGGACTGATCGAATGAATGAGTGATAGCATCAATTGTGTTTTGCTCTGAAGCAGTATTAATAGTTGCCTGTTTTTCCAGATAATTGTCTTCATCAGCTTGGTGTTGAGAGTAAGTGTTGTCAGCTGATGAGTTTTGAGGCTCAATTATCTGACAAATTGTTGAAGCTCCACCGTTTCATGTCATATTCAAGCATTTGGGACTTATAGTAGTAGGACCTTGCTCTTCATGTCTTCTAGGAGAAATTTGAATAGGTCTGGGTAACTCAAACAGTTGATCATCAGAGGAGTTATTCTGAGTTCTTGTTCCAGCTAAAACATTCTCACAAGATGGTTTAGAATAGTTACAAAACAATTCTAAGTCAAAGATATGGCAAGGGCCATTCCCCTTTAACTGGGTGGTCCGAGAATGATATTCTTTGTTGAGTATAAGTCAACAAGGATCGAACATTATGATTGAGTCACTGATTAAGTAGCGGAAATACCAAATCAGAGAACATTAAATGTTGTAAAAATACTCATAAATGCTTGTATATTGATTGTAGAACAAACAAGTTACAAAATGTTTTAGGGTTTCTTGAACAGTGTAAAGACAATCTTAAAACATTGAAAACTTAGGTACAAGGTTTGTGTCAATGACAATACATGTGACAAACTTGGGAAAAACTTACATAAGATGGATATTCTATTCTATTTATAGGCTGAGATAAAGCATGTGCAAAAAGACTAAATTACCTTGACATCTATACAGAATATTAGTCTAAGTAAAAAAGTTTTTTCATCCGCATTGGTTGTTGAACATCCGTATTAACTAATGTGGATGCCTTTACTTCTTTAGCATTTCTTTATTCTTCATCAGCATTAAGTGTTTGGTCATCAGCATTAACAAATGCGGATGAGCAAACACATCAGCATTCCTTTCTTGTGCATCCGCATTGACTAATGCGGATGAACAAATACTTGATAGCATTTGTTCTAATGCATCCGCATTAACCAATGCGGATGAACAAATACTTGCCAGCATTGTTCCTTAATCATCCGCATAGACAAATGCAGATAGCCAACACTTGGTCTTCTCCTGCATGCCTTCTTGGACTTGTGAGAGTATACCAATAGAACAACCATCACCCATCACTTGAATTCACATGTATAATCCTTTCAGGGTCCAACAATACTCCCCCTAAGGATTATACATCCTATGTACTTTAAGGTTTTAATGGTGGATGAGGTTATGAAGATTCTATTGGGTCTTCAGTTGTTGCTTGGACTGGTGATTCTGGAGCTGTGTCTGGGTCTGGAAGAGATGGATTTAGGATGGACTTGATCATGTTGGATAAGTTTCTTGCCTTATTCATCCTCTCTACTCAGTACGTGAATAGTCATCTGGCTCATGATGTGAATTGCTTCAATGGGCATCTTCCTCAGAGATATGGGCTCCCATACACCAACAGTGGATAACCCATCTCTATGAATTAGGAGTGTTCCATCAGCATGAACCTCAAGTTTCATAACACTTCCCAGATTGAGATGTGTCTTCTTCTTCTTCCTTTGTTCGTTCTATGCCTGATTTTGTCATAAGCCATCTTCAAGATCTTGATTCACTTCAGGAAGAAAGACATGTCTGCTTCTCCCAGCTTGTTGGATATTTCCCTGAAGTGCCTTAAATAGATGTAGTGGATGTAAGACTCATCAAGCAGTCTTACTTCATGTCCACTGAACAATCGAATTTCAGCACCTTTTTTACCTCCCCACTTCCGTTTAATCACAAACTCATATGTCTTTTCATCATAGTAGACATTAGAGATAGGGATGGAAGTTTGGGTTCCAGCTACCATCTTCCTTTTAAGGGATTCAGATGGTTTTACATTCAACTCAGGAAATACCAACTCTTTAGTCCTTTTTGTTTGTTTTTTTGCAGGGGGTTTTCGAAAGAGTGATCTTTTCTCAAACAAACTGCTTTCAAAGAGTCGAACTTCTTTGTTCTTTTAAACATCCTCAGAATTTCTTCAAACTCATATCCCCTGTACATTACTTTATGATTGATCAGTTCAAGCTCAGAAAGCTCTTTTAAATCATGAATCTATAGGGAGTTCACCAGAGCAGAGTACTCTATGAAGATTTACGACAACCGTGAGATTATCTTGATCATAAATATATTCCAGTCACTATCGTACTTCTAGAAAATGATCTTGACATCAGTCTTTCCCTCTGGAACCGATACACCCTGAATCATCTCTGAAGTGGTTAACCCTTCTTGAAGCTTCAATTGTGAGGGTTCAGTAAATCATTCAGGATTTCTGCTAAGAATGGGTGCCAGGACATCATGGTCTTGCTTAGTGAGCTGCATATCTTGAGCTGTGAGTTTTGTTCTGGGTCTTCTCCCTACAACCTACTCTTCCAATTTCTTCAATCTGTCTTTCTTTTCATTAATAATCAAAAGAATTGCAGCTTTTAGAGAATTAGTCTTCATGTCACCTAATATTCTCTTGGTATATCCTTGCTTGGAAAGATAATCCTTCAATTCCTATCAGACATGGTGTAGGGATCAGGATATAATGTTTCAGAGGTGTCAGTCTGTTTTGTGGTTGGGGTGGTGAATGTGATTGGGGATTTGATTGATTTTCTCTCATACTCATTCACATATGTTGATCAAGAAGTTGATTCATCTTTCTCACTTCTTCAACCATTGATTCATATGTCATCCACTTCATCAGCATCATAACCATGATTGATCGGAAACATTGCATTGATCATCAGGTCAACAATTTGAGCCTTTTCAACCATCTTCTCAACTGAGGTTTTAGCCATCACAGGGCTATCTTTCATCACAGGTTCCTCAACCTGGTATCCTCCTTCAATCTCTACTTCTTCCAAGTCAATGATATCAATCATTTCTTTTAACTGTGCATCGGCCTTTTCATGCTCATCAAGAAATTTAGCTATAGCAGCTAAGCTTCTTAGATCATATTTCTGTTTCTTTTTTACCGGCTCTTCTTTCTTTGCTAGCCTTTTTCCTTTGGCCTTCTCAGCCAAGTACTTCCTTTTTCTTAAGTCGGTATGTACTAATGGTCTGGATGAGGATGGCACAGATGTTTCAGCAGTAGTTTGTTTTGGTTCTTTAGCTTGCTTTTCAGTAGCTTCTTTTCTTTCTTTGAGCTCTTCCCTTAGTTTTCTGATGAGCTCTTTATGCTCATCAGAAAGGGTGATTGCAGGAACGATCTACAAGCTCAACTCTCCCTCCAAGGGCACTGGAGTTTGAGGAATCACCACTAAGTGTTATGCTGGAGGTTTTGGGTCTTTAACAAAATCCCAAAACTCATTATCAATGGTAAAGTCTCCAGCAAAGTAGCTATCTAGCTCTTTTATGAGATCTCCAAGCTCAAGATCTTGATTAGTGGTTTCTTCAGAAGGATCACTTGAATAGGCAACCATTGCTAGACTTGGCTCTGTCTCTGTTTCTGTTTCTTATTCTGGTTCTGGTTTATCTTCTCTTTGTTTCACTTCAACACCTTTTGTTACTTGATCTTCAGTCAATTCCTCCTTGATCTTGATTAGAATTTCCAGTTCTGAGATCCTTTTAAGTATGATCTCATTCTGGTTACTAATATCATTGATTAGCTCAGATTGGCTCTCAATTTGGCTTTCTTGCTCTTCCATTGCACTGGTTTGAATGGTCACAGTGTCAACATGACCACTAATTTCTTCTTTAGCTTGATGGACAGCAGCCTTGAGATCATTTATTTCTTTGTTTTTCTTTGATATTTCAGTCTCATGTCTCATTTTCATGTCTTTGATTTCTTCTTCTATCTCATTCAGTTCTTGAATTTTTTTCTTGAATTATTCCTGTTCTTCTAATCAACAACTTTTCCATCCTTTACACCTTCAACATCAACTCTATAATCATTTCATCTTTCTCATCCGGTAGATTAATTCCTGATTTAGCAAAGCTTTCAGAAGGCCTTGCTTCTAATTGTACTTGTCTTACAGGCATCCTTATTGTGTCACCCTCCTCATCCGGAGATGATTTAGAGTCATCTGAAGAGCTGATAGATTCACCAGACTCAACAGGTTCAGCAGCTATAGGAGAGATGTGAGGTGGAGAAAAGTGGACTGGAGACATGTAAATAGACTGAATAGGTGATGGAACATGTGGTGATGCCATTTTTGCTTCTTGAATAGAAGGTACTGAGTGAAGATCACTACCTATATCAACATGTGGTGACTCAGGCCTTTGTTCCCCTACTTCTTCTTCAGCATGCTCATCAAACGGTTGTTGATCATGAGCTACTTCTTCTTCTTCTTCTGGATCTTGTTCATCAGAAGCTATATCCTTTTGTTCCATTGTAGAAATTCCTAGGATCCCTATTCTTATATTCATGTAGGACTTGGCATTGTAATGAGGAATGTTTATTACAGGTCCTATAGGTGTAAGTTGTGTAAAATCTACATTTATGGGGCATTGGATAAATCTTGGGTACATAAGGAACATGTTTCTTCTTCCTCCTTGAACATTTGACACCAGACCATTGAATACATAGGCAGATATATTGAATGGTCTATTGGTGCATGTAGCACAGATAGCTGAAGAGGTAGTCACTGGAATATCATTCCACCCTGTGTTTCTTTTGGATAGACAGTGCTGGAACATATGGATCAGAAATCTCCAATGTAGATCTACCAAACCCATGACAATTTGCTTTCCTTCATATCCTCCTGCATACCCAATGCTGGCAAAGAAGGTCATAATTTCCTTATCTTCTAGTTCATGAGGAGTGTTTCCATCATCACCAAACAGGTCATAATTCTTCATCTTCTAGTTCGTGAGGAGTGTTTCCATCATCACTAAACTGTAGACACTGTCTCACAGTTTGTTCAATGATGGTAAGGGTATGATCCGCAGAAATTCTTCCAGATAGTGTCTTGACACCATCAACCTCTACCACGTCAGCTGTACTCCAGAATGATATTATTAAGTTCTCATAAATGACTGGTCTCACTAAGATAGCATGAGCAACCCTGATAGTAGATATGAAATGAATCATGTCTCTAAGTCCTTCTGCTTTAGGGACTTCAGGGTCAAGAAATCCACTGTCATTGTGGACCTCGCTCCAAGTGAGGTTTGCCATTAGCTTCTGCGCAATATACAAATGAGTTAGTTTTTGACATCAAATTATTAATCATATTGATATAATCAAGCTGATTATTTCAACTTTGACTTGATTTGGTCAAAATTGAACAATCATAGGTACTGTTTCATAGAAGTTTTGACCTTACTTGATTTTTCAATGTATGAATCATTTTACTTTGAATTATCCTTCATTTTGATGATGTTTTTCAGTTTACAATCTCTTTTTACAATCATCCATAGGTTTTGAAGTTGACATTTTTCATTTTAATGATCCCCTGTTCATATGACAAATTTAGGGTTTTGAAAGTCATTTGTTTGTGTGAATTTTCATGATCATTTGTTTCATTGTGCTCGAAAATGTCTATCAATCCTCGTTTTATTGTTGGTTGTGAGATTATTTCTTATTTTAGGGTCCTGAGTTCAAAAAGTGTTCGACGGGTGCATTGGTGATTTTGCAGATAATCACCTTGTTTCGATACTATGTTTGTTTAGAATCAAAATAGAGGCAATATGATGTTTGTGGAACACAGAAATCTGAATGGTTCTGATGATTATGATGATGGATGAAGAACAGTAGTGAGTTTTCACTCGTCGCACTTTAAAGTCACTCAAAATTTGAAATGTATTAAATGCTCTGTAAAGATCAGTTTAAATAGTCCTTTTTATGACCTTTTCAAAATTTATAAGTTTTAAAAATACAAATGCGGTTGACTACTGTTGCAAATGCGGAAGAGTAAAACAGTCAGCATTAGTTTACTTTAGCAAATACAGATGAGTAAGACTTCTTCGCATTTGGTTACTGTAGCAAATGCGGATGTTTTAAGTTTAGACATTTTAACACTGTAGCAAATGCAGATGTTTTAAAGTTCCATACGCTTTTGTACTGTAGTAAATGTTTAACATGTTCCATATTTACTTCAACAAATATGGATGAACAACAAAGTTGTCCGCATTTCTTGAACTTCAACCATGATGACATAAGAGTGTGAGCATACTTCTAATTTGTGATGATACAAATATTCAACCAAGTTTAAGTTTTGATTTTAGCCATATTTAGGAAATGCGGCTGAGGGAAAACAAATACGGATAAACAAAAGTTGTCCGCATTAGTTTTCATACTTGAAAACTTTGTGAATATTTGTCGTGAGACTACTGTGGTAGAGTTAACTTGTCCGCATTAGTTTTCACTTGTATTTTCATTACTCAAAACTATTACCCACATTGGTTATGTGCTTGGGTTACCTTCACCCACATTAACTAATTCTTTTACCTGCATTAAGATATGATCTTGTCAAATCTTATGTAAGGCCCCGTTCCCGGGCACCTCAGAGTTGGTCATTCATCGCACTTCAATATACAGTTTACATATATTAAGTAAAATAACGCAGCGGAATTGATAAAAAATACCTTCTCATTTCATCATAAAAACTTTTACAATGCATTACATTGTTGATTCGAATACAAAATACAAGATTTCTTTACATTACCTAACTTTACTATGATTGTTGCGGAGGCATATGAAACCGAGGATTTCTTAAGTAATCCCCGTTTATTTGAATCCTCAACAATCATATGGTCATATACAGTGACCTCTATTATAAATACATTCAAACTAACTTAAAGAAGATTCCTTAGGTAATCCCGTTTATCAGGATCCTCAAGGAATCTTGCATTTGCATGCAACATAATGTGTTGCTTGCATTGTGACCCCGCAACACATTTTGTGGCAGCATTATCAAAAGGAGAATGCCATCCCAAAAGAGCTGAGTAGCCGCCTCGTGCCATCCTCAACAACACTACCTATCAACTGGAAACACATAAAAAGTCAGCGTTGCTGAGTGAGTTCTAGTTTTATAATAAAACATACTTTCATTCGTTAAAAACCGTTTTTACATACACGCGATCACACAACATACGTACACGTAGATAATATTATTATTATCTTCATCATTCGTTCTTTAACTTTCATTCGTCAAGCATGCAAATTTCTAAGGGTCACCTCTCTTCTCTGCCCTCATGGTTCCAACCCATGAGCTGACAAAGCATACCGTAACATACTGGTGCCCTATGGCTCTCAGTCCATAGACCGACACCTGGTTGCCCCTATGGCTCTCTGTCCATAGACCGACAACCTTGTTGCTCCTATGGCTGTCTGTCCATAGACCAACAACCTTGTTGCCCCTATGGCTCTCTGTCCATAGACCGACAACACCTCTTCCGGGATCACGTTAACCCCACGAGTGATCGTCACCACTCCTACTGTAACAACTATCCCGTGACAGGTCACAAAGACACTGCCCCGTTGTTCTTAAGGCAACTATGGCTCACTGTCCATAATCTACCATAAGGCTCGTAATAGGCCTAGTTACTAGAACCAAGCACCATTTCCAAGACTTCTTAACCATCAAATCCATCTCGTACCCCTTAGACCATGCAAGACTTTCTTACATTCATTTGTTCATTCACTAATGCATGCATTCATTCATCATGTTCCTCTTTCATTATCTTTCACTTTACGTTATTTATTACTTTCCATTCATTCATATACAATACAGGCAAAAATACGGAAAGATAAACACACGTCGAAACAAGAAACATTGGCATTTACCAGTCATCAGTATTCACCATCTATCATGGCTACATCATACTCAACCTACATACATGATACATATACATGCAATACTACCTCTCTTCTCGTACACAGCGGCCCTATTTGGCGATTGAACATACTCCAGTCGCATGGCCTTCATGCGACTGAACCGTGTGATTGGACAATCATGAAAATGGGCATACAGTCGTGCGAATGGTCTTCCGATCGTACGAATAAACACTATGCGAATGGGCTTCTATGCGACTAAACCTCAGTCGTGCGACTGTATAGCTATGCGAATGGACCTATGCAACTGAACCCTCAGTCGCATGACCTGTCGTGTGACTGAGCCCCAGTTGTGCGACTGAGCCTTAATCGTAAGATTGAACATCAGTCATTCCTCAGTCGTGCGATTGGCCCTTCAGTCGCCTAGCCCTAACTGGGCAGCGACTGGAGTTCATCCCGAATAGCAGCCGCGACCTATGGCCTTCAAACCCTTCCAAACTCATTTCAAGCATAAATTAGCCCTCCCAAACCTCAGGGATTCATACTAGGACATCATACAAGCATATGCAAGTCCTAAATCATACCGTAAACACATTACCCAAGATTTCACCCAATTGGGTCAAACATACACTTTTTCAAAAACGGGTTTAAATGTGTTCCAGCCTTAAAATCGTTTGAAAACAAGTAAATGAGGGGTCCTAGAACTCACCTTAGCAACCTCCTCGGTTAGAGCTTCGTTTTGAGTCGCCACGCAACAAATTCCGAGCTCGAACCGCCCCTTTTCTCTTCTTTCCCTCTTCTTTCTCTCTTCTTTTCTTTGTGGCTGATTTTCGTAAGTGTGGGGAGAGGGTAAGAGCTGCCCTCTCCCTTAAATACTACAGTTCAGTCGCCTGAATTTCCCATGCGACTGGACCTTCAGTCGCATGAGCTCCATGCGATTGGACACCCCAGTCGTGTGACTCCCCTGCGTATGGAGCTTCAGTCGTGCGATTGGAGCTTCAGTCGCATGGCTTCCATGCGTATGGGACTCCAGTTGCATGACATTCCAAACTGGATTTTTCGGGGCATTACAAGTCCACCCCCCTTAAACGGGTTTCGTCCCCGAAACCTGTTGTTCCTTAGATCTTTGCGGGCAATACTGTCACCTCTTTTCCAGTCTCTCACCTAGAACCCTATCGCTACCATCGTTTACCAACTTACAACTTCTGGTCCACCTTTGACTATCTCCATTGGCACCCCATGCATACTGATCAATGCCCATTTGACCAGGACTTGCGGCTTCAAATATGCCATATAGAGTACGGTCACTATAAAACAAAGAAACACCACAAGCCTTGTTTGATGTTCTTTATTGTATGAATAATGACCCTCTGGCAAACCAAACACTGACGAGAAAGGCATTCATTAATCATGATACGTGTTATTCCAAATACAACTGCACCGAGATCGGTGTTTCTCAGGTTCCTTGCAGGCACACTTTGATTGAAAGGAAAATTGACTACTTTCGTGGCCCAAACCAAATTTATCTTTTTCTTTTGCCTCCGACCTTCCATTCTACTCGTTTGCTACAATGTCGAAACTATGCGTACGTTGTCGTTCGATGAACCAATCACAAGCTGAAACTGTTCCTCAGACAACGGGTGACACAGCTTTCTCAATTGCATCGCTCAATCCTCTAGGGCACTAGGTAACCTAGTGAATCCATTAATAGCAATCTCTACATCGAATGGCTTGTCAACATTCCTTCTCCTAACATGCAAATCACAACAGTAGGCAGTAGGAACGAACTACTACTAGCATCTCACTCGAGGCATAAGTGCATAAAAATTACACCTGTCGTCCAGTCGGAATCCGCTCTACCCTCCTTTTGGCCATGGCAAAAGCTGTAGTCTTTACCCTCTGTCTCTACATGTGATCCAACCCACGTTTTTCATGACACCTCGCATCAGAGCTCCCCATCTTTAACCTCTCACAATCCCTGCTTAGATGTCCAGTCTCCACCACAATCGTAGCACATAGCCACGCGGCAATCCCTTGCCCTATGACCTTCCTTCCCATACTGAAAACAGTCGTTCAGTCCCTATTTGCACTCCCTTTCATGACCTCTACTACCCTTCTTGCATTCCTCACCCCTTCTCATTATCCTCTCACGATAATCGATCCTCATCACCTTACCTTCTGCCACCATTCCACTATCGCCATCTCGCCTTCCTTTCCCTTCTTAACGTAAGCTCGCTCCTCCACTTCACCCGATATCACCATCGCCTCTTGCTTGTTGTACGACCTTCCCGCTAGATCTACCACCGACCTAAACGTGCTTGGTCAGGCAGCGATCATGTGCCTACGGATATCCGCCGGCAAGCGATGCATGTACCTCTTGATTTTTCCACGAAAGAGGTGTCACCTGATCCGACACCAGTCGTGCCGTCTCGTTGAATTTGGTGGTGTACTGCTGATGTGTCATTGTCCCCGCTCCTAACTGCAGGAACTCCCTTTCAACTTTATCCATTTCACGGTGAGGACAGAACTCTTCAGTCACTAGCCTTTTCAACTCTGACCATCTCATCCATCAGATAGCCCGGCTACCCTCAACTTGGACTATGTTGTCCCTCCAGCACAAAGCTGAGTCCATGAAAGAGTGAGCGACAAACTTCACTTTCTTATCTTCTCGGCACCCACTGATATTCAGCACGGCTTCCATTTCCCTCAGTCATCAGTGAGCAGCAGCAGCAGTGCCGTTACCATCGAAAGTTGGGTGCTTGCATCGTTGAAATACCCCGTATTTACAGTCTCGTGCCGCCTCAGACGCAGGCTCCTCCTCCTCTTCTTTCTCTTCGTCATCGAAGAAAACCGTTCCAGTCTTGGGCTGTCTTCTTTCACCCGAAGGTCTACCCCCTTCCCTGTTTCTCACCATTTCTAATAGCGTTTATCACCTCGGTCACTACAGACGGTAGGATCGTCTGCATGGTCTGGTGCACTTCTTCCGCAACCGCCTCTGAGTTTACTCTCGGAATCATCGTGACCCGATTCCCATAAACAGTTACCGAACTCACGTCAGGCGCTATCGTCGAATCATCTCCTCGTGACATGCTATATTTGCCTCGAAGTCCACCAACCCATCCATTCCAAGAAAGTAGTCTAACCGGGTATCCATGACCTTCTAACTCCACCTTGCAGTATCCTATCATCTCAGAAGTCTTGATAGACTTACCTTGACGGTTCCTACATCGAAGGGCTTATCAATACTCCCACTCCTAATGGGCAACTTAGCACAGAAAAATAACATAAACAAAACTCTTTCTAGCTCCGGATTCAAACAACACAGAAGACAGAGTTTGATTACTAGATACATACCTATCACGATATCGGGGCCCATCCTAGCCTGCTCCGGCATCATCGTGAAGGCCCTGCGCCCTCCGCCATTGGTTTCTTGCAATCCCTGCTTATGTGACCCCTTCCTCCGCAGTTCTAACACCGTACCACCCCGCACTCTCTGGCTACATGACCGTGCCTCCCACATCAAAAACAGATATTGGTCCCCAATCTACATTCCCCGGGGTGTTGGCGTCCGCATATGGAGCAGAGGTTTGGTCTCCACATACCTTCTCCAATGTTCTCTTTGGCACACTTTCCACACTTCCTCGTCCCCGTACCGGACCAAGCTGCACGCCGGTCCTCCGTCCTGGCAATCTTTTTGTTTGGAGTGGCCCTGCCACGTCCGAACCGCTTTCCATTCCAGTTCATGTCACCGCTACCCTGCGTGCTTCCTTCAATAGCCGTCGTCTCCTTCACCGCCCTAATTACCTAAGTCACCATAGATGGCAGAATCGCCTGCATTACCTGTTGGACTCCCTCAACAACAGCCTCTTTCATAGCGATCCTCAAACTAGCACCATCATCACCGCCTTCCAGGTGAGGGGCTTCGGGCTCTTCAAGTGCCATTTCAGCTGCTCTAGACATGCTCCTCGTGACACGCGGTTCAGCACCACGTCCACCACAGCCCCTATTTGGCAAAACCTTAGGAGTTCTGCCGCTAGCCATCCTCTATCACACATTGAAAGATTCAAACACCAACACGGTCATTCAAGGGAATAGCTCAGTTTATGTCAAGTATAGCAAGTCCCTAATTACAGTGGCCAGTTGTGATTAGCCACTTACTTTACTCTTCGTACCCCGAGCATTACCTGTCCTGACTACATTAGTATCTAAAACTAGCAGTACATAAGCACACAACATGCGCACATACTACCAGTTAATATTAAGAAAATACCTGATGGCACGCAGCTACTCAGATTGGCATTCCTTCCCTTTCCGTCCCATTCTCAGTTTAATTAAAGGTTTATTTTGAAAATTTAACCATTTCACTTAAGCTTTGGCTCTGATACCAACTTGTAAGGCCCCGTTCCCGGGCACCTTACAGTTGGTCATTCATCGCACTTCAATATACAGTTTACATATATTAATTAAAATAACGCAGCGGAATTGATAAGAAATACCTTCTTATTTCATCATAAAAACTTTTACAATGCATTAAATTGTTGATTCGAATACAAAATACAAGATTTCTTTACATTACCTAACTTTACTATGATTGTTGCGGAGGCATAGGAAACTGAGGATTTCTTAAGTAATCCCGTTTATTTGAATCCTCAACAATCATAGGGTCATATACAGTGATCTCTATTATAAATACATTCAAACTAATTTAAAGAAGATTCCTTAGGTAATCCCGTTTATCGGGATCCTCAAGGAATCTTGCATTTGCATGCAACATAATGTGTTGCTTGCATTGTGAGCCCATAACACATTTTGTGGCAGCATTATCAAAAGGAGAATGCCATCCCAAAAGAGCTGAGTAGCCGCCTAATGCCATCCTCAGCAACACTACCTGTCAACTGGAAATACATAAAAAGTAAGCGTTGCTGAGTGAGTTCTAGTTTTATAATAAAACATACTTTCATTCGTGAAAAACCGTTTTTACATACACGCGATCACACAACATACGTACACGTAGATAATATTATTATTATCTTCATCATTCTTTCTTTAATTTTCATTCGTCAAGCATGCAAATCTGTAAGGGTGACCTCTCTTCTCTGCCCTCATGGTTCCAACCCATGAGCTGACAAAGCATACCGTAACATACTGGTGCCCCTATGGCTCTCAGTCCATAGACCGACACCTGGTTGCCCCTATGGCTCTCTGTCCATAGACCGACAACCTTGTTGCTCCTATGGCTTTCTGTCCATAGACCGACGACCTTGTTGCCCCTATGGCTCTCTGTCCATAGACCGACAACACCTCTTCGGGGTTACGTTAACCCCACGAGTGATCGTCACCCCTCCTGTTGTAACAACTATCCCGTGACAGGTCACAAAGACACTGCCCCGTTGTTCTTAAGGCAACTATGGCTCACTGTCCATAATCTACCATAAGGCTCGTAATAGGCCTAGTTACTAGAACCAAGCACCATTTCCAAGACTTCTTAACCGTCAAATCCATCTCATGCCCCTTAGACCATGCAAGACTTTCTTACATTCATTCATTCATTCATTAATGCATGCATTCATTCATCATGTTCCTCTTTCATTATCTTTCACTTTACGTTATTTATTACTTTCCATTCATTCATATACAATACACGCAAAAATACAGAAATATAAACACACGTCGAAACAAGGAACATCGGCATTTACCAGTCATCAGTATTCACCATCTGTCATGGCAACATCATACTTAACCTACATACATCATACATATACATGCAATACTACCTCTCTTCTCGTACACAGCAGCCCTATTTGGGCGATTGAACATACTCCAGTCGCATGGCCTTCATGCGACTGAACCGTGCGATTGGAAAACCATGCGAATGGGCATATAGTCGTGCGAATGGTCTTCCTATCGTACAAATAAACACTATGCGAATGGGCTTCTATGCGACTAACCCTCAGTCATGCGACTGTATAGCTATGCGACTGAACCCTCAGTCGCATGGCCTGTCGTACGACTGAGCCCCAGTCATGCGACTGAGCCTCAATTGTACGATTGAACATCAGTCGTTCCTCAGTCGTGCGATTGGCCCTTCAGTCGCCTAGCCCTAACTGGGCAGCGACTAGAGTTCATCCCGAACAGCAGCCGCGACCTACGCCCTTCAAACCGTTCCAAACTCAATTCAAGCCTAAATTAGCCCTCCCAAACCTCAGGGATTCATACTAGGACATCATACAAGCATATGCAAGTCCGAAATCGTACCGTAAACACATTACCCAAGATTTCACCCAATTGGGTCAAGCATACACTTTTTCAAAAATGGGTTTAAATGTGTTCCTGCCCCAAAATCGTTTGAAAACAAGTAAATGAGGGGTCCTAGAACTCACCTTAGCAACCTCATCGGCTAGAGCTTCATTTTGACTCGCCACGCAACAAATTCCGAGCTCGAACCGCCCCTTTTCTCTTTTTTCCCTCTTCTTTCTCTCTTTTATTCTTTGTGGCTGATTTTCGCAAGTGTGGGGAGAGGGTAAGATCTGCCCTCTCTCTTAAATACTACAGTTCAGTCGCCTGAATTTCTCATGCGACTGGACCTTCAGTCGCATGAGCTCCATGCAATTGGACACCCCAGTCGTGTGACTCCCCTACGTATGGAGCTTCAGTCGTGCGATTGGAGCTTCAGTCGCATGGCTTCCATGCGTATGGGACTCCAATCGCATGACATTCCAAACTGGATTTTTCGGGGCGTTACATCTTAATGTCTCTGCTGTGGATAGTTTTGGTTATTTTTGCTTTGATGCTTGATATTTATGAAGCTGATTCTTTTGCTTTTGACTGTTATGAAGATGAATCAGTTGTTTTGTTGTTTAGTGAAGTTTTGACTGTTGCTTTGGGTTGTTAATTCTTGCTTGGATTGACTTGTTCATCAGATGTGATACAAGTTTCCCAGTGTTGACTAATGTTGGACTTCTATGTTTCAAGATGTTAGCAAAAACTGAGATACTATGGTATAACTTCTTCACCACACAGTCAGTTTTATTATTTTTATACTTGTTTTTGATTTTTATAATTTTCAATAAAGGAAAAACTGTAGAAAATGATCAAAAATTTTAATTACTCCCCCTAAAGTTTTTATATCCATAAGAGATAGAAACTTTTAAAGGTTTGTTAAAATTTTGGAAAGAAAATGTTTTCATAGTTTTTCTTTTTCTTATCTATACATGAAGTGGAGATATACCTTTCTTGGGATCATATCAATCTTACCTTTCACAAGTGCAAGCAATTGTTAGTAAAATAGACATGGTCATGAACATATTGATTGAAAGTATGTTTGTCCTCTTAAACTCATACTTGGTCAATATCCTAATGCTAGTGATCTTATCATGTTTTGAGTTGATTGGGTATTCAACATGTACCTCACACTCAAAAGCTTGGTAAGGTCAACCATCTGCATGCAATGTATGTTAGTACTTTAACAACTGACTTGACCAGGTCATTTAAAATATGAAATCTCATTTTGCTTGATCCTCATTGGGATTCTTTCATTTTGATCCTTTTATCTATTTGATCCACATTGGGACTCTTTTAACTTCACTTTGGAAGGTGATCTTTCTTGGATTCTTTTGTTGCATTCACTTTGGAATGTATTTTATTCTATTTATTCATGCAAATTGGATATGTTTCTCATTGGGAATCTTTAGGGATCATTACCTCAGCACTATGTGCTTGTTTTTCCTGGTCTTTAATCAGGAAAACGAAGGAAAAACTTATATGAGTAAAAGCGATTCATAAGACATCATTACCTGATGTGTTTAGGTTACTACACACACATATTTGGATAAGCTAATACTTACATATACTTTGAGATGAAAGCTTCATAGTTGAATATAGGCTTTAGTTAATCACTGCATGTGTTTTCTTTTCCAAATTGAGCCTACCCGCATATCAGATAAGACATGCCAGTCAATTGAGATTTATAAATAAGGATAGTGAATGATATAACGACTATAATTATATCATTTTCCTTTTTATAAAGCATGTACTTCAACAAGAAAATTTCTTTTTGAATTTTTTTGAATTTTGAATGTTTTTGTTGATTTTTGTTTTTACTCAAGGTTAATCATGCCAATTGATTGGAGTAAGAATTCAAATCTGCTAGGATGAAATGCCTTAGTGAATAAATCAGATAATTGATTATCAGTGTGAACCTGTATCAATTTGATTAACCCTTCTTCAGCACAATCTCTCAAAAAGTGATATCTAATTTCAATATGTTTGGTTTTTGAGAACTGAACTGGATTATTAGTTATGAACATAGCTGTTGTGTTGTAAATGTGAATTGGTGTGTGTAAGAAGTTAAAGCCATAATCAAGCAACTGGTTTTGAATCCAGAGAACTTGAGAGCAACAGGCTGATGCTGCAATGTCCTCAGCTTCTTCTATTGAAACAGACATATTTGTCTTCTTCTTGCACTGCCAGGAGACCAGTCTGGGACCAAGAAATTGACAACCACCAGATGTGGACTTTCTATTGAAGTTGCATTCTCCACAGTCACTGTCAGTGTATGCAGAGAGATTGAAATCTCCTTCCTTTGAATACCATATTCCAAGTGCAGGTTTTCCCTTGAGATATCTGAATATCCTCTTGACTGAATTCATATGTGATTCCTTGGGATCTGCTTGATACCTGGCACAAACACATCCACCAAACATAATGTCAGGTCTACTGGTTGTTAGATACATGAGTGATCCAATCATAGATTTGTAATGAGTTTGATCCACTGATTTTCTTTCTGGATCTGGACCTATCTTCATCATCGTATCAACAGGAGTTCTGATAGAGTGACAATCTACAAAATGAAACTTCTGTAGCATGGTTTCCACATATTTTGACCAACTGATGAAGACTCCATCCGCCGTTTGTTGTACTTGCACTCCTAAAAAAAGTGAGCTCTCCCATTGCACTCATTTTAAATTTTGAATGCATGAGATCTTTAAAATCTTTATAGAGTTGTTTGTTTGTTAAGCCAAAGATGATATCATCCATATAAATTTGAACTAAAAGCATGTCATTTCCGTTTCTCTATCTGAAGAGAGTTTGATCAATCTTTCCTCTTTCATATCCATTTATAAGCAGAAAAGTTGACAGTCTTATACCACTTTCGTGGGGCTTGATAAAGACCATACAGTGCTTTGTCAAGCTTGTATACCCTATGAGGGAAATCAGGGTCTTCAAAGCCACGAGGTTGACTCACATAGACTTTTTCAGCAATGTTTCCATAGAGAAAGGCACACTTCACATCCATTTGATATACTGTGAATTTCATGGATACTGAGTACGTAAGGAAAATTCTGAATGCATCTAATCTAGCTACAGGGGCAAACACTTCGTCATAGTCTATTCCTTCTTCTTGTGTGTGTCCCTGTGCTACCAATCTTGCTTTATTTATGATGACAATCCCCTATCATCAGTCTTGTTTCTGTACAGCCATCTGGTACCGATAGGGTATTGACCTTTGGGAAGATCTACCAGTTGACATATTTCTTGTTTCTTGAACTGGAGCAACTCTTCCCACATTGCCTCGATCCATCTATTGTCTTGAAGAGCCTCTTTTATGTTCTTGGGTACTGTCTGACATAGAAAGTAAGAAAACGAACAGATGTTTGCAATACTTGACTTGCTTATAGTCAGCCGCTCATCTAGTTCACCAATGATGCTTGACACTGGATGATCCTTATGTATCATGGTGGTTGGAATGGAGTCACAGCAATGGATACATCATGGTTAGAGACATTCAGATGATCATGGTAAGTGGTATGTTCAGGTTCTGATGAAAGTAATCAACGGATTTGTTTGTTTCTGCTTGGGCATCTGCTGCCCTTTGAATACTGTCATCATTTGCATTTCTCTCGGTTTCAACTAGAATAGCAGTTGGTGCTGGATTCCTCTGTTCATTTGATGGCTCATCAGAAGGAGTAGGCAAAGAACTAGGACCAACCTCAGTTGAAACACTATGATGTTGTGGAGCTTGCCTGACAGGATCATCTTGTAGAGGGACATCTTCATCCGGTTGATCAGCAAAAGTAAGAGGCATCATGGGAAAATCATCTCTTCTTTCTACTGTTCTGGAAGATTCAGCTGATTGTAGGTTACCTGCATATGACAAGTGGAACTGATCAAAGGATCTAGTAAATGAGTCAATATCAAACAACCAATCGGGACCATTTTTGACTTAGGGAGGGAGTGGTCCTTTAATTGAACATTAGTTGATTCATCAATGATGTTCAATCTAGGATTAAGCACTCTGAAAGCCTTTGAAGCTGAGGAATAACCTATAAAGAATCCCTCATCAGAGTTTGGAGAAAACTTTCCTAAATGATCTCAGGTGTTTAATATTGATACAGGACTACAAAATGACTTGAAAAATCCAATAAATAGTTTTCTTAGAAAAATAAGTTCATAAGGTGTCTTATTACTTTCTTTGACTATCAGAGTTTGAGTTTGTACAAAGCAGGCTGTGTTAACTACCTCAGCCAAAAAGTAATAGGAAGTTTAGCACTAGCATTGTTCATGCTGCTTCAATCAGTGTTCTATTCCTCTTTTCAGCTACCCTATTTGGTTGAGGAGTTCTAGCTGCACTGAATTAATGCACAATGCCTTTGGTTGTGCAAAATGAACTCAGATCTTCATTTTGAATTTCGTTCCATTATCACTTCTGATTGATTTTACTTTGTAATCCAATTGGTTTTCAATCTTAGTGATAATGGCTTTTATTATTTGTGATGCTTTGTTTTTATGAATTAAGAAGAAAACCCATATGATACGTGAATAATCATCAATGATTACTAAACAATACTGTTTCTTTCTAATGCTCATAACATGAGTTGGTCTGAAAAGATCCATGTGAAGTAATTTCAAAGGAGTATTGTTTTTGTTCACTGGCTTTGGTTTATGAGACAACTTGTGTTGTTTTCTTTTTAGACATGCTGAACAATGGTCAATGAAGTAAAATTCCCTTAGAGGAAGGCTAACTACATGGTTTCCTTTAACCAGTTTGTTCATGTTTTTGAAATTTGTATGTCACAGGCATCTATGCCAAAGTTGTGACTCATCAAATGATGCTTTAGACACCAGACATGTTTCTTCTTTTAGATATGAAGAATTATGGTTTAGAACATAGGTATTATTCTTCCTTGGGGTCTTCAAGACAACCCATTCTTTAGGAATTTGAAATCCTAGTTTCAAAATGTAGCAATGAGTGTTAGTGAAATGTGTAGAATATTTCTTGTCACAGATCTGAGACATACTAAGAAGATTGAAGTTCAACTGCTCGCAGTAGTTCACTCTAACAAAGCTTAGCAATTCGTTTATCACAGATCCTTCACCACTAATCCTGCCACCTAGTGAATCTCCACTAAATGCTACAGTTGTTCCTTGAATGTGCTTGAAATCATAAAGGATGGAACGATTTCCGGTCATGTGTCGGGAGCATCCACTGTCCATGTACCATAAGCTATTGGACCTGTATGGATTACACTGAGTAGAAGAAACTAATTAGAATATTGAACCCAAGCCATAATGGTCTTGGGTTTCCGTTTCTATCTAGAACTGTAACTTCTTGGTATTTTCCTTTAGGTTGAACTTTAGAGGATGATGACTTTATTAATTTATGCGTGATTCTTCATGTTTTCTTTTTCTTAACTTCAACTGATGTGTCAGAAGAGTCATTCAAACCTTTGATCTCTATTTCTAAGTAGAAATTGAGTATGTTTTTGATTTTCAGAAACCACTTTGGTTTCAGATTTTAAAGTAACACTAAGTGATTGTTTCATAATTTTATTATGCTTTTGTTTGATGCTCTTTGACTCCCAATTGTCATAGAAGTCATCATCAGAGTTTAAGATTCTTGATTATATGTTCTGTACTGGACTTCTAGAATTGACTTTGACAATTAAAATTGATGAACTGGGCTTGTTTTAAGGAACTCTCAAGCCTTTTTGATTTAAGTAACAATCAGATGTATTGTGATTTGTCATATCACATACTGAACAATACTTGTTGAAATAACAATTCTTGTTTGAGTGATTGTTCATGTTACAGAATAAGCAGTATTGGTTGTAATAACACTCATCTGTGTTGTGATTTGACACATCACAGTTTTCACAGTACATTTCTCTGACTTTTGGTTTTGATGATGAAGCTTCTTGATGCTTAATTGATTTTGATTTTGACCCTTGTTTTGTTTTGATTGAAGAAGCAGATTCATCCTTTTGATATCAGTATATTGTTTCACATCTCTACTGTGTCTCTTGTTATAAGGTTGTAGTTGCTTCTTTTGAGCCTTTCTTACCTCCAAATCAAATTGTTCGACATCCCTCTTGTTAAAAATATCAAAACCTTGTCCTTGTTTTGATTTAGGAGGACAGCTCAAATCAATATTTATTTTTGGTGATTGATTCTTTGGGTATTTTGGTTTAAATGATGGTGATGCTAAAGCTTTTGTTAGGACCGTTTTCGTACAGAGTACTAACAGATTCTGCGTTAGACCAGATCAAATAGCACGGAATTCTATTTGATTGGTGATCCAATCAGTGAGAACGAACAACCTGATCGATCTAACGATTAAACAAACGTTAAGAACGAGTTGGAATCGATCAGGAACGAACTATGAACTTGGATGGATGAACTTAGACGCTCTGGACGGCTAGGGTATGATAGTATTCAAACTGTTCAATTTTTCCACGAATTATGTGGTATTTATAGGTTTTCAGTGTCCATTCGTACGACTGAACCATTAGCATGGTTCAGTCATTAGCATGGTTCAGTCGTGCGACTGATTCATGCGTCTGACTCATACGCACAACTGAAGGTTCAGTCGTGCGAGTGAGTCAATCTTATGTCCCAGTCATATGACTAATCTAGTCTCATGGTTCAGTCATGCGACTGGTCCATAAGTATGGTTCATTCATGTGTATGGTCCATATGTATGGTCTATTAGCATGAATAACCACCCGACTAAGTTGAACACATTTCTAAATCATTGTTGACTCAGAACTATGTACAACAACCTCAAACCTATATATAATGTTCATAAATAAGTAATACCAATAATAATAAGAATATGATATAAACAAATACAATTAAACATCAAAAGCATATCATATATCATTGATCATTTTCATTACATATGTGTAAAAAATGAAAGACATTTACATTAAAGTACATAAACTAAGAACAATGTATCATCAAACTCCCCTTTGGACCTAGTTTATCCTATTGTCTAGCATTCTTCACATTTTCTTGGAATTTCTTGTACTTTCCTCTTTTGTGACTCCTGCGTGTATCTCGAAAGCAAAGCAGAGTCTTATGACGTGTTGGAATTGGAGAGTTTGTACAATATCTTGCGTGTCATTGAACAGTGGCCACTTGTACAGTGTGCAAACATCATCAGCAGACAAGTTAGTGAGCCACATTAGGTCAAATACCCTGATAGTCTCTTTTTTAGCTTCTCTGTTCAACACTATGACCGGTTCCCCCGTCCTCCAGTCGTAATACCACCATTTCAAGTATGGAGTGAAGTCCTGAGGCATCTCCCGTAATGGGATCTTAGACATCATGCGTGGGGGACTCCACTTAAGCACTACCTTAGGCTTCCCAGTGTTAGGGTCAACTTTAGCTTATGAACGAACCTCTTAGGTTGTTGAGGGATGAAGTTTACCCATCTGGTGTGGTATTCTCTCTTCAGTGCTATCTCAATCCAGCCCGACATCTTCCTCAGTTTGGCATACAAAATGTCTAAACAGGCCAACCTGTTTAGCTCAAAACCAGGAAGAGTCTTCAGATCATGTGGATATCTGAAGTACTCAATCCCCTTCTCCCGCTACACAGCGTACACCTCCAGATCTTCAAATTAGGCCCAACTGATGATTTTGCATGACACCTTCTGAAGTCTCTTAACATTATACAATTTGGTGTAAGCGTTTGGCTTTGTAGGTTGACGTTGTGCCTTCATCTAAGACAAACAAGCTGCCCATTCAGCCTTCTTTATGTCAACATCAGTGTATGTGGCTTGGGCTTACCTTCCTCTTTTTCTTTCTCTTTCTCTTTCTCATCAAGTATGCCAAAAGTATCACTGCCAAATGTTTCACCCTAGTCGGGGATAACATTACCCTCAGGGTCAGTGTACTCTGGATAATACTCTAATGTGATATCTTCAATCTCAATCTCATCCACACCTCAGAGCTCTTCGTCACTGACGATATCGAATCTGGAGCATCTTTGACAAGCTTTTCAGGATTTAGTCTGAACATATCGGCAAGCTTCTCGTCAGTCAAGTCATTGATGATTTCTCCCTCCTCTGGAGTGTAACTCACAGACTGTCTTACAATCCATTGCAAATCAAGAATCATTGTGAGTTGAGTCTTGATTTGCTGAAGGGGAGGAATATCATAGTCATCGGTCTGTTGAGTTGTATCTGTTCGATTTCACAACCAACAATGCATACATTAATCATTTATCAAATACATTAAACATAAATTTTCATTAATTACGTTAATGTAACAAACATTTCAAGTACAAAAGTTTCAAATACATAAACGGTTAAGCATTGCTTTTCCCTTCATCATCTGTCTTTTCAGCTTGAGGAGCTGAGAAAAGGCTCTTTGATCTTGGTTTCTCTTGTTGCGCCTCTCCCTTGTCGATGGTGTAGCGGCTGATGCAGTTGCCTCACCTGCCTGATCATCATCCTCATCATCGTTACCCCTCTTATACTTTTTGCTCCCTCCAGCTTCTTCATCATCTCCTTCTTCATCTGATTCATCATCGCTTGAATCTTCATCATCATCATCTCCATCATCATCTTCATCACCTTTTATCTTCAGAGGCTCACTCTTTGTACCTTGCAGCCTCAACATCATCTTCTTCTTCTACTTCTCCAACTCATCAATCCTTTTGGCAGATGCAAGCACTAGCTCATTTTGAGCTTGCAAGGCACTATGAGCTCGAACTAAAAAGCTCTCTTGTGAGCTTCGTTCTTCTCAGTAAGTTGGGCAATCTGCTTGCCATGTGCTGCATTAACTACCATCAGTTGGTTTAGCTGGTTGGCCCTCATATCATCGGTTGCCAACAGCTTCAGCACTAGTCGGTTTAGATTAGCCAATTGTTCCTCTCACCCAATGGTGGGTAGAGTAGAGCTCTGTGGAGGTGGGAATTGGGAAGATGTGCCCGCTTGGGTAGTAGAAGGTGGAGTGGTGGATGTGGTGCAGATGGGAGTAGGAGTGGGAATGGATTATGGTAGATCTGTTTTAGGCATGGTGGGAGAGGTGCATGTGGATGTATGTATGGTGGATGGTATGGTAGTGGTGGTGGTTGTGGCTGTGGTGGTGTCAGCGGCTGTGGTGGTGGTTGTGGCTATGGTGGTGTCAGTGGCTGTGGTGGTGGCTGAACTGATAAGTACCAATCTCTTCCTCTTGCCCTTCTTGCCATAGGGTTGTGCCATTCATTTCCTCCTGGAACCCTTGGCAATTGGGGCTCCCCCTGAGCTCATAGGGTGGTCGGGGGTGTATGATGGATCTGTGACATCAGTGTCACTACCCTCCGAACTAGCTTGGCGTCCTCCAGCCACCTCCTTTCCGTTCTCTGTAGCAACCACCCTGCTACCTACTCTCCGGGTGAGAGGCTCATCATCAGACTTCTCGTCATTGTCAATTAGAAAGTCCTGGTAGATGGCAGCTTGCTCAGATCCACCAGGTGCTGATGCACCTCTTTATTGAGGTGGTGGGGGAATAGTAGACGTCTATATGGCTCGTGTTTGGATCGAGCCCTCCTCTCCACCACCTTGACCATGACCTTGGTCATCATCATCATCGTCGTGGTCGTCGTCTGGGATCATGACTGGCTCAACATCAGAGTCGCTGTCATTATGGCGCCACTTCTTTCTGGCGGGTGCGACATACTTGATGTTGGCCAGATGACCAAACAACCTCCTGACCGGGGCTTCACCTGCTTCCCGCGGTAAACCTTCATCCTTCCAAGGGTAGTGTCATCCATAACTCCTAACACTACCTCATCATCCTTGTCCTTGGGCAGTGAGGGGAGGTTCTTGTCAATAATCATCTGTAGGAACCGAGGGTACATACAGAAGCCCTCCTTCCCCTTCGCCTCAATGTTCTCCCTCAAATACCCGAAGAACATCCTCGAAAAACTGAACAGGTGGTTCAGTACTAGTGCAATGAATGCATTCTGGATTTGGTCGCTTATCTCGTCAAATCCTCATCTTCTTGATGTGATGCACTTGAGGATCACATGTGCCAAGTACTTAAACTGTGGGCACATGTTGCTCTTGTTAAGCACGCCGGCATTGATGTCGCCGACATACTTGATCCTCAAGAAGCAACCCCTAACGATCAGGGGATGTAGCTTGGTTGGGTAGTCTCCATCCTCACCCAAATCCAAGACTCTCCTAATGCCATCTTCCCCAATATCAATATCCAGTCCGAAGATAGAACTTCGGATCCGGTACGGCTCGACTGAGCGATCGACAACAACATTCTCCTAGAATGCCTGCTGTATGGATCTGTACGGTGTGCATGGAGCTGAAATAGCTCTATAAATCCTCGACCGTCGTAAGAAGTCTATGATGCCAACAAACTCTGAAGCGTTCCTAGACGTAGGATCGAGGTAAGCACAGATATTGTGCTTAGTGCTCATCGTCCATCTGTCGGCCATTTTGCTCCAACACAAGAAACAAACACGTTAGATCCGTTCACAAGAGAGAACATTTGAGTTAGAACAGATTTTACCCAACTGGTTCAATCGTACGATTGAACCATGCGACTGAACTCAGTCGTGTGATTGAGCCTCCGACTAGACTTAGTCGTATGTCATGACATGCGGTTCAGTCAGTCGTGCGACTGAGTCACCGATTGATTCAATCGTGCGATTGAATCGTGCATCTGGCTCTATCGTGCGACTGAAGTTCACCCGTATGTCCTTTCGCATACCCACTGTGCGAGTCCAAAATTTTGAATCTTTGTTAAAACAGTCAATTACACATCAAGATTAGATTCATTAGATGTGCATGGACTCGATTTTACACTTATTGTCTTTTAAATGCACGTTTAGGTTCATTTAAGTGTTCTATTTAGGGTTATGTGTTTCGGTTCTTGTTTTAAGTGATTTGGACATTTTGGGTGGATTTGGCGTTGTTATTTGCATGTTTTCAGTCTCACTATACCTATAGATGGAAAGTAATCGGTTAGTAAGGAAATAATCGGTCCATAACGGAGAAAAAATTTAAAATAGTGGGTATAGTAATCGGCGGTTCGTGTGAGCTTTTTGAAGTCAAGTGTAGGGCTACGATCGACTGAGCCCCTTTTTATATTGAATTGTGTTTCAGTCATGCAACTGGACCCATACGCATGATTCATTCGTGCGACTGAGGTTCAGTTGTACGACTGACTTAGACTTCTTCAGCCAGTCGTACGATTGGTTCATACTTGTGATCCAATCGTATACTTTGACCCATATTCATGGTCCAATCGTGTGATTGGCTTATACTCATAGTCCATTCATGCGATTGGTTCATACTTATGGTCCAATCGTGCGATTGGTCCATACTTATGATCCAATCTTGTGATTGGCTCATACTTATGAGTTTGACTTCACTTTTCCTAACCTTTCAAAAACTTGAATTTGATATATGACATTATGACCATTGATCATCTTAGACATGATCCTTTTAACTGAAAACTTTTGATCACCTTAGACAAACAAACAAACCCAGTATATCCCACTCAAGAGCAGGGTCTGGGTTCAACTGAAAACTTTTGATCACCTTAGACGTGATCCTTTAATCAAAACCATTTGATCACCTCAGACGTGATCCTTTTACTTGAAAACCATTTTAATCACCTCATACATGATCCTTTTAACTGAAAACTTTTGATCACCTTAGACATGATACTTTAATCAAAACTGTTTGATCACCTCAGACGTGATCCTTTTACTTGAAAAGCATTTTGATCACCTCAGACGTGATCCTTTTAACATTTCACAAACAAGCTTTTATCAGATAACGTTATGTTCAATTTGTGACATTCACAGATTTCCTCTTGTTACATAGTCCGACATCGACTCAATACAAACATAACTAAAACTAAGATAACTTTAAACTAACTAAATTAAGACAATCTTTTTGTATTTTTCATTTGAAGTGGGTTGAAAACATTATAACTTTCCTTAAACGATTTATCCCCCTGAGCAGAACATCTTCAAGCATTCTCATCTTATCTAGAAAGATTCTTATGGAATCATACAGGCATAAACAAAATCATTTGGGACCTTTTATATTTATGTAGATACAGAGAATGTTATATTCACCAATCACAGAGTCTTATTCATCTAAGAGTCAGGAGCACTAACAGGAAATCATGCTAGAGCTGTTATGTAGCACACATTGATTTTGACTATCGGGGAATGCGGCCACGATGATTGTCAGTATATTTGTCCACCTAAATCCATACACAGATTTTTGACATACATTGGTGATTGTTTAGGTTTATTATTTCAACAAGTATTTGTGGATCCCACACTTATATGGTAATCAACTTTCCTCAGGAGAATTTTGAGCGGTCTACGGGTTTTTGACAAGAAGAAACTATTCTAAGAGCTTTCAAAGAGATGCCAAACCTCAGGTCAGTGCCATCGCACAGGAGAGAGGCACAAACAACAATGAATTCTACAATAATTAGATTGTGTTTATCCTGAGGTCAGTGCCATCGCACAGCAGAGAGGCACACAACCTATCATCTTGTTGGAGTAATTTTATTTTACATATAACACACCAACAATTTTTGTCATTAGCTTGGTTGCGTTTCATATTTTTCAAGCATTTTGCTCATTTTTAATGGCCTTCTGCACACATTTGTGGCGTTCATTTTGCTCCTCACCCCTTATTTGAATTAAGTTGATTGTGTTAACCAGAGATGAGATGGAAGCCCACAGCCTGTTGAATGATTTAGTTTTAAAGTGTTCACCAATGAAGTATACTTGTCTCTTGTGTTAAATCTACCGACACATCATATAATGGACTGGCAACCCCTAGATCTACTTTCTCTATGTAACCACAGTAGCAGACTAGCTTACTATCATTTTTCAACTCATTAGGATTTTACTTCTTAGACTTATAATTCCCTGTAACTTTGAATATAACATTTTAGAACATTTTAAATCTTTTGGTGTCCCAAAAAATTCGATGACTGTGTACTATCATTTTCCATTATCTTGAATCGATTTCACCGATCCTCTTTTTGGCTTATCTGCCCGCCCCTGTTTTTTTTGAGTAATTAAATACTAACTACTGAAACTAAAACTATTCTCCCCCTAAAATTCTAAAACCAAAAATCTTTTTGTGTTTTTAAATTTTTAAAGACTAATAAAATAAAATAAAGAAAAGAAAAATAAAATTAATAATAAAACATAGAGACGGACAATGAACCTGATTCGTCTGGAATCACATCATCTTTTTTTTAACGCCATTGACCTCTATAGATAATGAAATGGAGGTTTATCAAAAGCTTTTGTGTAGAGATCGGCGCGTTGGAAATCCGTGTTAATTTTAACAACATCAATTAATTGTTTTTCAAAACAGTCACGTATAAAGTGATATTTAATACCGATGTGTTTAGTTTTGGGGTGTTGGACCGGATTTTTGGTGACAGCAATAGCAGCAGAATTATCTACAAATATAGGGGTGTTAGATAATTTCAAACCATAGTCTCGCATTTGCTGTTGAATCCAGATGATTTGTGAACAACAACTTGTCGTAGCATCGTATTCAGCTTCACATATTGACAGAGCAACAGACGTCTGCTTCTTACACTGCCAGGTAACTAATTGTCTTCTAAAGAACTGACATCCCGCCTATGTTGACTTGTAATTCATCTTGCAACCACCATAATCTGAGTCACTATATGCAGTTAACTCAAAGTCATCATCATGAGGTTACCACAACCCAAGCATTGGAGTACCCTTCAGATAACGAAAGATTCTTTTCACCCCGATCAGATGATTTACTTTTGGTTTTTCCTGATATCTGGAACAGAGACACGTGGCGTACATAATATCAGGACGAGAAGCTGTGAGGTACATGAGAGATCCGATCATTCCTTGATACATAGTGGCATCAACCAGATCACCATTTTCGTTGGGTGCCACATCATGGTTCATGGCAAGTGGAGTACCTACAACCGTTGCATTCTCCAGGTCGAACCGACTAAGGATATCTCTAACATATTTTGTCTGATGCAGGAAGATTCCATTTGGTGTCTGATCTACCTGTAAACCAAGAAATAACTTCATTTCTCCCATGCACTCATTTCAAACTCAGCTTTCATCACAGATTCTAATTCTTTACATAATGCTTCGTTTTTGGAACCGAAGATTATGTCATCCACGTATATTTGTACCAGTAGTAAATCACCATCTTTTTCTTTTATGAACAACGTGAAGTCAATTACACCTCTACGAAATCCGCGTTTCAGCGGATGAGTAGAGAGTTTCTCATACCCGGGTCGAGGGGCTTGATGGAGCCCGTACAAAGCCTTGTCTAGTTTATGAACTCTATCCCGATGATAAGGATCCTCGAATCCTTCGGGTTGACTGACGTAAACTTTTTCTCGGATCTCACTATGAAGAAATGCACTTTTCACATCCAATTGATAAACTTAGATCTGCATAAAGGATGCATAGGCTAGGAAGATTCTAATTGCTTCCATCCTTGCCACTGGTGCAAACACTTCATTGTAGTCAACTCTTTCGACATGCTTGTTTTTGATTGTAACCCCTTGGTCATCCTTCTTACACCGAAGGAGACACTTAGTGCCAATCACTTTTGCACCTTTTGGTCTGTCGATAAGTATCCAGACACCTAACTTCTTGAACTATAGGAGTTCTTCTTGCATGGTAGCTACCCATGCCTCATCCTTTAAGGCCTCGCTTACATACTTGGGCTCAACTTGAGACATAAAAATCGATATGCCCCATCATGTATGTACCCCTTTTCCATGCCTGCAGCATAATCAGCTAAGTAAAGCTGATTTCTTGTCTGAACTCCAGAGAAAATATCCCCGCTGATGTTGTCCAGGGGATGACTCATGTTAATCCTAGTTCCAGGAGTTGTGGGAACTGCTACTTCATCATCCAGGTTTGGAATCACAGGTTCAGTTTCTATGGCTGTTGAAGAACTGGGTTCAGAAGTTCCAGTTACTTCATGATCAGTGGCAGGTGTACTTTTAGCAGTGGGAACTTGTTCCTCCTGGTTCATATTTTCATGTTCAGCTTCTTCATCATCAGAGGAATCACTAATCTCTAGTTCTCCCCCTGAAGAGCGAGTAGTACCTTCTAATGGAGCCGAGGATGTCGAGTCTTGAGTAGGAGTGTTCAGAACCATACATCATTTGAGTGGCCAACACATCATCAGAATGGGAAGAAGGTAGATTGAAGAACTTAAAAAAATCCATCATAGTCGAAGAAATAGGAAGGTCCTTTTCCCGCAGGGGGGTGGTGTATCTTTGTACATCAACATTGCACCACACTTCTACCTGACCAGTTGAGTTATTGTAAACGCTTTTGTCTGGTATACTGTAGCCAAGGAAGATACCTTCTTCTGCCTTCTCGCAGAACTTCCAATCTGATTTTTCTTTAACAGCATACAGGGTGCGCCAAAAGGTTCCAGATACTCCAAGTTGGGTTTACGTTGCTGGAGCAACTCATAACAAGTTTTTCCATGACGTTTGACCACTATGACCCAATTTCGAGTATAGCATGCATTAGCCACTGCCTCGTTCCAAAATTAAACTGGCAGTTTTAAGTCCGCTGGCATTGTCTTTGCTATTTCTATCAAGCTCCTATTCTTCTGTTCAGCTACTCCATTCATCTGTGGAGTGTAGGCAGAAGAGAATTGATGAACAATCCCTTTCTCACGACAGAATGCATCCATCCACTGATTCTCGAATTCTATCCCGTGGTCTGAACGTATTTTCCTAACTTTCAGCTCGTAGAGTGACTCCAATGTGGCAACAAGATGTTTGAATGATTCAAATGTATCTGACTTCGCTTTCAGAAACATCACCCAAGAGAATCTTGAGTAATCATCCGTCACCACAAAACAGTACCAATCACCAGCAATGCTCTTTGTGCTGACAGGGCCAAACAGATCCATATGTAGAAGCTCAAGAGGAATCTCAATAGAATGAACTTTCTTTGATTTTTGAGACTTCTTTGTCTGTTTCCCTTTGTTGCATGCTATGTAGAAGTCTGGAAGCTGCAAGTTCTTGACAGTAACTCCATCCACCATATCATTCTGAACTAGATAGTACATCTTCCTGGATTGATGTGTCCCATTCTCCTATGCCAGGAAACTGAATCCCTTTCAGTTGCTTTTGACAAGAGCACTGTGCAGTAGACTCAGTTGTGGAGGCTTTGGAAAGATCCAAGACATACAGGTCGTTATATCTTGAATCCGACATTAGAACTTGCTCCTCCGGGATAACATACTCCTTCTTAAGTATGTAACACCTCTTATTATCAAACACAACCTTAAAGCCCTTATCACAAATTTAGGAGATAGAAAGAAAGTTGTTTTGCAATTGCTGAAGATAGTTGACCTTGTCAAACTTTACCTTCTTGTTTCCCACTTCACCTTGTACGGTGATATAACCTCCTTTGTTGCCTACGAACGATACATGTCTCCCTTTAATTTGCTCGATGTTGAAAAGGAGAGACGAATTCCCAGTCATGTGCCTGGAAGCCCCACTATCAATAATCCAGGTATTAGTGATAGTGCTGTAGCGGGCAACCTGCACAAAGTATAGAAATGATTAGTTCAAGTTGGGGACCCAAGCCTTTACTGGCTTGGGTTTCCCAGAGATATCACACATCATGAACTCAACCCACTGACCTTCAGAGGATGAGGACACATCTTTCTTCTTGTTGTCCTCACTGTTAGACACGTTACTTGATTTGTCTTTCCATAAACCAGTTTTGTGCAAGGCCTGTTTGTGGTAAACACACGACTGGCTTATGGTATGAACTTTTGGTTCACTAATAGTCCTAGGTTTAACCTTAGGCAACACAGCTTCGCTTTGAGCTTGTCTGTGTTGACCTTGGTATGTTGGTGGAGTATTAGATCTATTTTTAAAAAATCTTGGTTTTTCATCCAGATGTTCAATTTTCTTCTTAGGTGTCTGATAATGAGGACTATTTGGAGAAATATGTCCTCGTTTTCCATAGTTATAGCAGGATCTCCATTTGGTAGGTGGAGGAGATCTTCTATGAGGGGTTGAGTCTGGTCGGGAGCTGGTCTGTTTCTCATCCTTCTTAGATGCTTCACCTTCTTTAACAAATTTAATTGTTTTGACATTTTGAACGTATTTTTCTTTCTTTTTATTAGGATTTTGACGAGTTACACGTTTAGGGTTTGTTGGTTTAGAATTCTTAGGTTCTGACATAGATGTTAATGAACCCGACCCAACACTATCCTTTTCAACTTTAACACACAAATCCTCTTTAAGCATCTTATCTTTCAATCCCGAAGTAGTAGCCTTTTGTTCAGTGTCAGACTGCACAGGTTTACCTGTGGACTCTGGATCACTGACCAGAGAAGTAGTCACCACATGATCCTTAATGGGGTTATTATTTATTGTTTTACATTTAGTATTTAAAAGGATTTCATGTGGTGGTGGTACTACTTTATATCCCAGACCTTCCCCACCGTTATGTTCTTTAACTAAGTTCTGAACTATGTGAGAGGAACTTGCTAAACTATGCAGTTTTTGATTTAATTATTCAACTTCGACTTGCAACACTGTTTTTTCCTTTTTAGTTTCCTCTAAAGTAGTTAGATAGAACTTAATGTCATTTGATTGATTTAGGGCAACAACCTTGGTTTCCTTAGTTGTTTCCCTAATAGTTCAATCTTTTCCTTAAAACTGCACTCATTTTGTTTTAAAACACGGTTTGCTTCATTGCAAAATTTTAAATCATTTACCAGATTATCATAATGTTCTAATAACATAGCAAATTTTAAGTCAATATTTTCTCTAAATTTATCACATTCAGCATAAGCATGTTTATCAAACAATTCGTGTTTAGAGTATCCCTGTGCGGAACTAGACGAATCGGCCATAAATGCAGAGTTAGGCTCTTCAATAACTGGAGATTCTAAGTTTACAGCATTCAGTTCTTCTTCCACAACATGATCTACCACATCCATAGCTTCTTCAATATCTGAACGTGCATGCTCAGCTATGATGTCTCCCTCGCTTGCAGATCCATCATCCAAATCATCAACCTGTGCTAAATTCGATTCTCCCTCAGAAACAAATCTGAAGGACCAATCTTTTCCTTCATCGCCTTGAGCTACCATAGCTTTTGACTCTTTGCTTGATGATGCCCCAATGTTCTTTTTGTCCTGACGGTTGAACGAAGGAAAAGGGTTTCCATTACCAGTCTTCTTCAGCTTTACACATTCAGGTTTAAAGTGCCCCTTCTCACCACAGTTGAAGCATGTGACCTTGGTTTTATCAAACCCAAACGTAGTGTCTTTAGTAGCAACCAAGTTCTGCCCCGTCTTCTTCACAAATTTCATAGCCCTTCTAACAGTACTGGCTAAGGCCCACATCATATCCATTCTTTCAAGCTCAGTTTCATCTACCTGCTCATAATCTTCATCGGCTAGATGACAATTTCCAATCTTCCCAGCGACTCACCAATCATAAGACTGAACAACTACTGCTAGAAGATCCATGTGGTCTTTGGCAACTTCCATAGTGACATTTTCGAGATTCTCGGTCTTCAGCTTGGTAGGGTTGGAATCAGGAACTATGTATTGCGTTCCAGATGAACCAGAAGCTTCACTTCCCGAGGAGCTGCTTTGGGAAGGAGCAGATGAATTAGACACAAACGTTGTTTGTAGCAATGCGCCTGATGATGCTGGAGTAGGAATCGAGTTGTACAATGAAGGATTCTGTGCGTAGGATCCTTTCTTAGACTTGTATTTCAGCCGTAGTTCTTCCTCCCTTAACTTCAAAATGAAGTCATTTATGTCTAATGTAGCAAGAGTGTCATTTTGTCTCAGATTAGACACAAATGGATCCTATTTGTCTGGCAGACCATCAGCAAAACTAGAAACTTTGTCTTCCATAGATGTAGTCACACCACGAGTATGCAGTTCACTCATCAAATGATAGAATCGATCAATGATATCATCTATGCTCTCATTTCCTATTGGTGAAAAATTATCAAACTCTTTTTTGAGAGATTTAGCCTTCAGCGCCTTCAGGGTTGCATTATCATCATATCTCTTTTCTAACGCCTCCCACAGCTTCTTCAAGTGCTTGTTTTCAGAGAATTGATGGAATATGTCTTTAGGTATCGATTGAGTCAACAGTGCATACACTTTCTTTTCAGCGTTATGTAGAACTTTCTGAGCTTCATTCATACCCCCCAAAGTCAACAACACCCCATTAGCACTGACTGGTACAGTATAAACAGTCTCCATAGATGTCCAAACATTAGGGTCAACTCCATTATAGTAGATCTCAAACCGTTGTTTACACTGATGATACTCATCCAACGTCAACAACTTTTGCGGTTTGTTGTGATTCCCAATCTCATTCTCCAGAAAAAGAAGATTCTGGATACGTGAGTCTTTTCTGGCAGTAAACGTAGTAAACTGATCTTCAATTGCTTAAACATTAACAAACTTAAGACAAGACAGATTCACTTGTGCGATTGAGCAAGGCGACTGGGTCAATCGTGCGATTGAAGGATGCGAATGAGTTCAATCGTGCGATTGGATTCAGTCGTGCGAATGAAGAGTACGATTAAGGTCAACCGACTGGAATAACTTAACTGTGAATGAACTATGCGAATTAGTCCAGTCATGCAATTGAACTCTGCGAATGAGATTTATTCGTTCGATTAATCGTGCGATTGAGGCTACTCTGGTTTGAAAAAGTCGAATTTTGAACACTTTGACACACAATACGAATTTTTCACGAACCCTAATCTATCGTATGTTGAAAAATCGAAACTTTAAAACATGCACTCGTCAAAAACACGTTTTTGAAGCAAAAAGTGAATCTTTTGATTGAAAACGTTAAGTTTAACACCAAAACTAATCGAATCCATGCAAAATCACAAGCCAAAGCTCTGATACCACTTGTTAGGACCGTTTTCGTACGGAGTACTAACGGATTCTGTGTGAGACTAGATCCTACAAATAACTCGGAATTCAATTTGATTGGTGACCCAATCAATGAGAACGAATAACCTGATTGATCTAACAATTAAAAAAACGCTAAGAACAAGTTGGAATCGATCAGGAATGAACTATGAACTTGGATGGACGAACTTTGACGCTCTGGACGGCTAGGGTATGATAGTATTTGAAGTGTTCAGTTTTTCAATGAATTATGTGGTATTTATAGGTTTTCAGTGTCCATTCGTACGACTAAACCCGTCGTGTGATTGACTCATGCGTCTTACTCATACGCACGACTGAAGGTTCAGTCGTGCGACTGAGTCAATCTTATGTCTCAGTCATATGACTGATCGAGTCTCCTGGTTCAGTCATGCGACTGGTCCATAAGTATGGTTCATTCGTGCGTATGGTCCATAAGTATGGTCCATTAGCATGAATAACCACCCGACTAAGTTGAACACATTTCTGAATCATTATTGACTTGAACTATGTACAACAACCTCAAACCTATATATAATGTTCATAAATATTAGTAATACCAATAACAATAAAATATGATATAAACGAAGACAATTAAACATTAAAAACATATCATATTTCATTGATCATTTTCATTACATATGTGTAAGAAATAAAAGACATTTACATTGAAGTACATACACTAGGAACAATGTATCAACAGCTTTGCCTATAGTTTTTGTTAAAACTTTGTCTAATTTGCTTGAATTGTTTGGAAGTTTTACCTCATAATCAGATTTGATTTCAGCAATATGTTTAAAAGGCAATTTAACATCTCCTTTTATTTTGAGTTCTTCTGTGATGAATTTCACCAATGAAATGATGGCCTTAACTGGACTCTTTTGTTTCTTGACACTAACATGGTTGTCTGAACATTCTTTTATCTTAATTGGATGACCTAATCTGATTTTATCCTCATTTGTTCCAATGTACACATTTGGATTATTTTGAGGATTTTTTGCCTGTGAAACTAGTGTTTTAGTTTCCGTAGATTAGGTTCATTTGTTTCAGACAAAGTAAGAGGTTCAGGCATGACAGCGTAGTTGTCATTGTATGGTGGTGGACACGAATTATATCCAATTCCAGTCATGTCTGTAGGCTCCTTTTGTGAGTCAAATAATTCTTGAAGCTTAGTAGAAGAGAATTAAAACTTTTCAAGTTTCACTTCAGTGGCTGATTACTCAGCTTTGGTTTTGGTTAACAGTCCATTTAACCTCTCATTCTCAGCTACTAGAGTATACTTCTCACCATGCAATTTTTCAATATATGAAATTAATGACTTGATTTTCATCTCAAAGCTTTTCATTTCATGTCTTAACATTTTAGATTTTACTTTTTCTTCTTTAATTTTGGAGGGAAGTTTATGATTGTGTTCTCTGTATCCTTGAAATTCAGTGACACATTTTTCACTACAGAGATTAGATTTTACCTCAAATGGCATGGGAGTGGGACTATCATTGATATGAGCCATGAGTGCGTGATTTTGGAATTGAGGTTTGACTTCCTCTGCATACAGACTCCAGTCACACACTCCATCTTGTCTGATGACAAGTGAGTTTGAGGTTGCTTGGCTGTTTGCATGAGCTTGCTGTGTCAGTTGGTACTGACTTGGATGATGCGGTTGATGATGAGACTGATGCTGAAAGTGATTGTGATGGATTGATTGAGGAGCTGATGATGAAGTTGATTGAGTGTGTGGTTGACTGTGTGAGCTTCTTTGGTAGTTGTTGTTTTTCTTCTTGGTGCATTACATTCTCTTGAGAAGTGGCCAGTCATACCACAGTTGAAACACTTCACCTTGGATTCGTCATATCCAAGCTTAGTGTTCTCATTCAAGCTTAGCTTTTTCCCTGTCCTGAAGAATTTCTTTGCTCCCATAGCAATCATGGCCATTTGCGATTGCAAATCCATTTCTTCAACATCATCTGGATCCATTTCTTCCAGATCTTCTTGAATTAGGTGAGCTAAAGTGAGTCTTCCTCCCAAGAATGCTTCAAAACTTACAACAAAGGCATGGTAAGTGGCCTTCTATTCTTCAGATGTCTGATCAACAGGCAAGTTAGTGGGTGTGGAAGTGGATGGATTAGAGGTAGATTGCTTCTGTGGTTGAGATGAAGCAATAAATCCAGTGGATCTGGATTGATCTCTGGATGACAGAAAATCATCCTCTTTAGTAATAATGGCATTTCCACATAATGAGTTTCTGATGGAAATTTGTAAGCCTCTATGACTTGAGGTCCACTTAAGTTTCTACGCCTTTCATCCAATTCAAGAGATTCAGTTTTTGCTATCTTGATGTCTAAGCTTGTGCTCTCCAGATCAAGTGTGTTTTCCAGCATGGTCAAATTTTGCTTCTAGCTTTCAGGCAGACTGTGTAGCATCTTCTTGTTTATCTCCAGATCATTTACCAGTTGGACAAATCTATGAAGTTGTTTTGAGATAGATTCTCCTTTGGTGTGATGGAAGGTTTCATATTGATTAATCAGTTTGTCTTTGTTAATCTCAGTTCCTCACTGCTCCCTTCACACATAATTTGAAGTGCATCCCATACACCTTTTGCAGTGGTGTATTTCTCTAATCTTTTAAGTACATCCATTTTAAAGCCTGAGTTAAAATGGAGTAGGCTTTAGGATCAATCTTAATCTTCTTGTAGTCATCATCATCAATATTAAGATTTGGTTCCTCAATGGGGATTCTGACTGTTTTGTACTGTGCAGCTTGATCAGCATTCAAAGAGACTAGGATGTATGGCCCTTTGGATATTGATATCCAATAGTCCGGATCAACATCTATAATATAGTTTCTAAACCGTATTTTCCATTGCTTAAACTCATATTTGTGTTTAAGCGTTGAAGGTTTAGAAGCATGGCCAAGTTAAGAAAACTTGATAGAATCCATGGCTTATAAACTGATTTTAGATTGTTTGAATATGGTTTAGTTTGATTTTATGTCTAAGAGTCCAAATAGTCCACGGTTCGGTAATCAGTCTATGAAGTGAGTTCTGTGAACAGTAGCAGTCAGTAGTGTTTTCCCTTGCTTTAGCAATTTACTTTTTGGTTTCTACTTTGTTGATTTTGTGTATTTTGTTTGTGTTCAATCACAGATCTGAACAGAACTGATGTTCTTTAGTATGTTCTTGTAACAGTAAAGTGAAAGAAGATGAAGTTTTTCTGGATTTTTACAGCTGCATACTCATTAACAACTGAGACTTTTTAATAAGCAACTCAATCAACAGATCAATTGATTTTCAGCCTAGATCTGAGCAGATCTTAGGTTGAATCCGAGAGCCAAAGCTCTGATACCAATTGGCTGGGTGGTCCAAGAATGATATTCTCTGTTGAGTATAAGTCAACGAGGATCAAATATGATGATTGAGTCAGTGATTAAGTAGCGGAAATACCAAATCAAAGAATATTAAATGCTGTAAAATACTCATAAATGCTTGTATATTGATTGTAGAACAAACAAGTTACAAAATATTTTAGGGTTTCTTGAACAGTGAAAAGACAACCTTAAGACATCGAAAACTTGGGTACAAGGTTTGTGTCAATGACAATACATATGACAAACTTGTTAAAAACTTACATAAGATGGATAATTTATTCTATTTATAGGCTGACATAAAGCATGTACAAAAAGACTAAATTACCCTGACATCTATACAGAATATTAGTCTAAGTACAAAAGTTTCTTCATCCGCATTGGTTGTTGAACATCCGCATTAAATAATGCAGATGAAAAAATACATCGGCATTCCTTTGCTTCATTAGCATTTCTTTATTCTTCCTCAGCATTAAGTGTTTGGTCATTAGCATTAACAAATGCGGATGAGCAAACACATCGGCATTCCTTTTTTGTGCATCCGCATTGACTAATGCAGATGAAAAAATACTTGACAGCATTTGTTCTAACGCATCCGCATTAACCAATGTGGATGAACAAATACTTGCCAACATTGTTCCTTGATCATCCGCATAGACAAATGCGGATAGCCAACACTTGGTCTTCTCCTGCATGCCTTCTTGGACTTATGGGAGAATGCCAACAGAACAACCATCACCCATCACTTGAATTGGCATGTATATTCCTTTCAGGGTCCAACACCCTTAACACAAGGAGTGTGCTCATTTACAACAATATTGGATGATTCCTCCAATTGTTGATTTTTGATGTTGTATACTCTATAAGCTTTAGAGCTTGAAGAGTATCCAACGAAGATAGCATCATCCGACTTTTTAGTAAATTTTGCGAAATTGTCTTTTGTGTTAAGTATGGTACACCTGCTACCAAAGGACTTTAGAAAGGCAATAAATGGTGGCCTCTTTTTCCACAACTCCTGAGGAGGTTTTCCATGGGGCTTAACAATGAAAACCCTGTTCTGTGCATAGCCTGCAGTGCTGACTTCCACTGCCTAGGAAGTTAGAGGCAACTTTGAATCAACTAACGTGGTTCTTGCAGCCTCAATAAGTGTCCTATTCAACCTTCAGCAACACCATTCTATTGAGAAGTTCTAGGAGCAGTGTGTTGTCTGGTAATCCATTTTGAGTTATAAAATGAGTCAAGAACTTGATTCTTAAACTCAGTCCCTTGATCACTTCTAATTTTTTTCACCTTGTGATCAATTTGATTTTCTATTTTAAGAATAAAATATTTCAACATTTCAGCAGTTTCATCCTGAGTTCTTAAAAAGACTACCTTTGTGAATCTTGTAAAATCATCAACTATCGCAAGAAAATATTGTTAGGACTAGAACTTTTGTATTGGCTTAGTACTTTGATCAATCCTTGTAATAACTCTTGTACATTTTACATCCTTTTTTATGCAATATACATTTATAGGTTAACTTATTTATTATATTTTGCTTTATATGTGTGTTTGCAGGAAAAAACATTAGACTTAGTCAATTTCTTGAAAATTGGCTAAGTGTTGAAAAACAACTACGGATGAACAAATTTTTCCTCCATAGATCTTCAGGAACAAAAAAATTATCACCTTCGTCGAACTCTTGCGGAAGCTTTCCAGCAGCTGAAGAACATCCAAGTCAAGTTACTGCAGCTCCTGCGAAAGACCAACTTGCTACGGATGAACAAGTAAAACAACTGTTGAAGACCAATATCCTGTGGAGGTCAAAACTCCTGCGGAAGACAAAGCTCCTGCGGAAGACCAATATACTTGGCTATACTTCAACCTATGAAGTCACATCAAGTCAACAAGTCAATCATACTAAAGTGATGACACCAAAGTCAACATCCGGGGGCGACAGTGCTTTAATCAGAAAATCATTTGTCAAATCAGAATGTTGACAAAGTAAATTTCTTACCTTAAGAAAGTTACTTTTACCCATTGTAAATGTAAATCTATTAGCCTATACATAGAAGGCTTAGATCACACATCAGGGTAAGCTTTTCAGCCGCATAACAATACACGCATCAGTAGAGCATTAGAACCCTAGCAATAGCAATACCATTCATTGTTTGTTTATTGTAATCACTATTCAAACATTAATAGAAAACTTTTGAAATATTTGTGTTTGTTCTTCATCTTATATTCATCTTCTTTTCATTAATTTGATTTGTTCTTCATTGCTTGATTTGCAATCAATGTTACATCATCTAAACAATAAGATGAAACTTCACCCAGTGGGAAAGGATTTTTCATATCCAGCTTGTATGCCAAAGAGTTGATTCATCACCATTTGCTTTGGAAAGAAAGCATGAAACTTCACCCAGTGGGAAAGGATTGTTCATATCCAGCTTGTACATATCCTTCTCCTGGGAGATCTAAGAAGCACCAATTCTTGAGGAATTGTCATCTGAAGTTTGAGGATAATGCACTCGTGCTCTTTGAAAAGCATTTGGTGTTTTTGATCACAGAACTAAGAAACAATCAAGAGATTGTGTTCAAGCTATTTGACAAAGTTTACTTTGTCCACTTTTAACATGCCATTAGATACATTACCTCTACTAAAAATGTATCCTCCGGCTTCACCTCCAAATTGAACAGGACCTCCATCAAAATGTTGAAATAGTTGAAGGAGAGATTTGTTCCATGTCATCTGCCTGGAGCATCCATTATCCACAATCCAATATTTCCATTCTTGTCATGTGGATGTCCCTACACACAAGGTGAAATGATTAGTTACTATTGGAAGCCCAGGCCTTATTGGTCTTGGGCTCTTCTAATGTTGATGACATAATTGAACAAAAATGTAAGCATGGGTTTCAACTATGGTTTGTGAAGAAGAGGTTTGGGCTCCAACATCTTGTCTGATCTTCCATTTCATCCTATGGTAGATCAGTGTATGTTGTCCAACATGATCAAATAACAGTGCAAATGATGAATAAACCCTAACAAATCCCACTGAAACGATACTCAAACCATAATCTAAACAATGTTTTTCAAAAGTATAACAATGATAATCAAAACCATAATCATGAGTATAAACCAAGACCCAAAAATGATTAAAAAAGAGATTTCCAGCCAAAAGTAACTTAGAACATAATTGCAAAAGATGAATATTTGTATTAGGGTTGTGCAAAACAAGCACATAAAGTTTGATCATTACAATATATATGCAGTTTATTGTTTCGCTGATAGTTTTAATGGACAGTGAAACTGTCCTGACCAAAGCTTATTTTCACTCGGCTGTGAAACACAGTTTCAACAGGTGAACTAAGTCATCTGACTACAAGCAAAACAATAGTTTCGCTCATAGTTTCACTGGGTCAATGAAACTATTCAATACACAAAACAAAGTACAAAATTACATAATAGAAATAAACTAACATTAAACCTATTACATATATAACAAACTAAACCTAACAACTACGGTGAGTCCAACCTATTTTTTAATCATCAATACTCCCCCTAGGCTGGACCTCTTCTCCAGCATGTTCACCATCAACTCTAGTTTTCTCTATTGTTTCTTGTTCAGCTCCATCTACATTTTCTTCTTCTACGTGTGCACTTGCTTGACGTAATTGCTTTGCAAGATCCTGCACATCCATCCCTGACCTCGTAAGCTTGTATAACTTTCTCAGCTGCCTGACTTCCGCTCTCATACTACGAGCTTTGTTAGCCACCCTTATAAATAGGCTAGCCTCTGTTCTCGTTTCGGCCCAACTCTAGCCTTTATGTGATTTTCACATAGCGCCTTCAAGTCTTCATCACAAAACAAAAAACTTCCATCAGATCAAATAGTCCGATCTCTTGTTCACCCACTGCTTCCCTGGTGTTGCTGTCATAAAACCATTTCATAAAGTTTTGTAGCATCGGGGGAAGTGGATTGGGCACTCTAACTCTGTTCACTATTTTGGCAGGCTTCAACCATAACCCAATCTTGCCCTTGCCAGTTTCCCAATCCAAGTCTTTCTTCGATCTCCTTCTCTCCAACTTCATATATCCAAATGCTTCAAAGTTGTCATCTAAACCCTTGTTAATCTCCTTCTGTAGTAACATCGCCCTCTCACTCATATCGGCATCTATAAGAGGAATCTTAGCCAATCTCCTCAGATCCCACCTAGGCAAGGTTTTAAAAGCCTTCCTTTTGTTCAAGTGGTAGATCTTTCCTCCTTGCCTCTTGTTCATGAATAACTTAAGATCAGCGTTGTACTTCCAACTGATTATCTTCTTGTATGACTCTTTCTTGCTTGGCTCTTGAATGTTCTAGAACAAAGGATTTAGCTCTTTAGGCTCCTTTTCCCTAGCAAATCAGTCTTCCTGAGCTATCTCTATCACATCACCTTCAGTTGACCCTCTCTGAGCCACATAAGTTGTTGGGTGTTCATAAAACGGATGTGGAGGTGGAGGGTCAATTGGAAGATCTGGTTGGGGTTCAGGTTATCGAGGGGGTTGTGGTTGAGGTTCTGGATCAAGTGGAGGAATAATTTGCATAGTCCAATATTGGATAATTGAATGATTTGAAGACAGTATTAGAGTCATAAAACCATTTTGGGTCTGATCCCACATTTGGTGAATTTGACTCTTACCAATCAACATAGGAAGACTGCTGCACAATGTGCGTCCTTTTATGTACACCCTATATTCCTTTTGTGAGGAGGAATAGCCAACAAAGAAGCATTCATCAAAAACAACACCAAACTTTGACTTCTGAGATTGAGTATTCAGCAAAAGTACATGAGCGGCCAAACAGACGAAAGACGTCGATCAAGGGCTTTCGTTTATGAAGATCATCATATGGAGTCTTCATTTTGTCATTCACGATAAGAACCCTATTTAGTACGTATGATGCACAATTGACTGCTTCTACCCAAAAAATGATTGGACGCTTTGACTTTATTAACATAGTTCTTGCTGCTTCAATAAGGGTCCGATTCTTCCTTTCAGCAACACCTTTTTACTGAGGTGTCCTGGCAGCACTGAACTGTTTGAGAATACCTTTGCTCACACAGAAAGAGTCACAGATATGATTCCTGAATTTAGTTCCATTGTCACTTCTGATGGCCATAACCTTCCTTTTATTGATGGTTTCAATTGAGAGGATCAGCTTCTGCAACTCTTCTACGGTATCTCCTTTACGAGCAAGAAATCCTACCCATGAGTATCTTGAGTAATCATCTATAATAACTAGACAATAAGAATTCATAGCAATTTATTTAACACTAATAGGACCAAATAAGTCAGTATGTAATAATTTGGGGGGATTTGAAATTGAATTTGCAAGCTGAAGCTTGTATGGCCTTTTGTGCTACTTCCCTTTGGCACATGCCATACACTTTTCTACCACTGAGAAATCCTTAAGTGGTAGTCCCCTCACAAGATTGTTTTTAACCAAATTATTTATGTTTTTAAAATTTACATGTCCTATCTTCTATGCCACAAAAAGGACTCAGATGATGAAGCCTTTGACAGTAGACAGGTCACTGTGGAAGTTGATTCTTTTGATCCCATATCTAGCAAATAGGTATCATCCTTTCTTGGAGCGCGCATGATCACTAAATCCTCTAGAACAGTGAACTCTTGTTCCAAGAACTTGCATTCATTTGACATAAATAAAACTGGAATGTTTTTATCTTAAATTTGTGACACACTCAATAGGTTGAATGCGAAATCTGGAACATAATTCACTTCTCCAAAGTCAAAGAACTATTCGAGATCTCTCCTTGACCAATCGTCTTTACACCTTTCCTGTCTCTGCCAAAGGCAACATATCCTCCCTTTATTATCTGATAATTGGTGAGTAGGTCCTTCAACCCAGTCATATGTCTGGAGCATCCGCTATCAATGTGCCAGAAATTGCTAAAAGTTGTTCTTGAATGGTCCTAGCATTTGACCAAAAGAATTATTAAGATTTAGAAACGGGGACCCAAGTTTAGAAAAACTTAGGTCTTGTAACAAAAGACTTTTTACAAAAGATATTATTTACAAGGTGATTTAATCTACTTCCTAAAGAACTATTATGTACAGTCCTATCAACATACTTAGGACAGTGTTTGATTACATGATCATCCTTCCCACATTTAAAGCGATGGGATTTTACACCTTTCATTTTATAAGTTGAAACTGGAGCTTGATCAATTTCAATTTCTTCCTTACATTCAGACACATATGAATCAGAATTGCTGCAAGAATCAGATACTTCTTTTAATCTTTCTTTTGAGACCGTAATTTTAGCAGATTCTAATTTATTTACATAAATAGTTTTAACAACTAGGGAAGCTGGCTCTGTTTCTTTAGGTGTAGAAATCTAAATTGGTGTAAAAGATGGGATAGGATAAGAAAGAAACTTTTCAAAACAATTTGTGTTTGTATGTCTATTTGAAGTTTCATTTGAACAAGTATTTCTTTCATTAACACAAGCATTACGAACATCATGAGTTAATTTGGAAACTTCTGATGACGAACAAGTTGGACTAGAACTAAAAATTCACATGTCATTGTCTATAACAGACTTTTAGTACACAAATCTACTTAAACTAGTTGTCTATCCAAGACTTTTTGGAATCGTAAATGCTACTACTAGAGCTTCCAAAACCACTACTTGCACCATAACCGTATTCCTCTCAAATCTCCTTATGGTTTACTCCTTCTAAACCTACATACAAACTGTTAGTAATTCATTTGTTAGATGAGGTATAGGCATTGGAGAATTACAATAAGTACTTGGAGGAGGATAAACATGAGTGGTATCTTCACGTCCCAAACCGGTCTTAATTCTAGCCCCCCATTGCTTTTTGCAAAGGTCCTTATGTTTCATCCCAGAAATTGTCCATTTTTCAAGTTTGGTTTTTAATTTACTTGTTTCAAATTTGGCAAGTGCTACAGGTTCAGTTAAAGCATTTATTTCAACATTTCTTCCCAAAAGATTTCTTTATAAATGCTCATTTTCTTTCAAAGCTTCATTTAACTTGACAAAATATTTAGACTTATTTGTTTTAAGTTCCTTATTTATATGTTCTAATTCATTTTCATTATCTAACAATAATCTATTAGCTTTGTAAATCCCAAATAAGCGGATTTTGCATGGAAGAGAACACATGTCTTGGATTACCTCATATGGTAGACCCATAACTACCCTTTTAGCAGCTAAGGCCTTCTCGCATTGATAAACAAGAGTATTCTTTTTTGCTTTCTTTCTCCTCCAATGCTTTCTTCGTGTCTTCTTCAACTTCACAATGCTTTTCAATCTCTTCATCATTAAATTCCCGCTTCACCCCACTCTTCTCATAAGTTGCACCAACAATCATCTTCTCTTCAGCCTTTACCAAACCATTATTCTTCTCCTTGACCTCCTCAACCTTCACCTCCTCTTATTTAACATGTTACTTCTTATTTTCATCACAGACATCAATTGGAATCTCATTCGTGAACTCCCTGAAAGGATCAAAGTGTTCCACTAAATCCATATCACTGTTTACCACCTCATCCACTAATGCTTGATTGATTTCTTCTTCAAGTTTCTTAGATCTCTTTACTCTAATCAAAGTATGAGATTAGTGTTGTTTCCTTCTTTGGCTTGGCGTTTTCCTTGTCAGTGAAGGGGATAACTTTGGACATTCCTGTAGTTGCCGGCTCAGTGATGATAGGAGATGGACATTCTCTCTTAAAGTGCCCCATCTGCTTGCAATTAAAGCACCTTAATTTTGACTTATCAAAACCTAGTTTGGCATTTTGATTTTGGTTGCCAAAATTCTTCCTTCCAGTTCGTTCCATGAATCTTCTTGCACGTAGTATGAACATTGTCATCTACCATTGGATATCAGTTTCTTCAAGATCATCAGGATCCACCTAGTACATATCTTCTGTAACACCCGAAAGTTTGACTTTTTGGTAGGTTGTGCGACTGAGCCTCAGTCGCCTGGGATTTATGCGACTGGAGGTTCAACCGCATGCTATTCGGTCGATTGAAGCCCAACCGTACGATTGGAGTTCAACCGCCCGAATGAAGGACGAACCGCATGGAACACATGCGACTGGGGTCCAATCGCATGGTGTACATGCGACTGAACGTCCAGTCGCCCCTGGACCAGATGCGACTGAGCTGTGGGTATAAAAGAGGAGCAGCTCTCTTCTCCTTCTTAACACTTGCATATTTTCAGTCGGGAAGAGCAGAGGGCGAACGAGAGAAGAGAAAGAAAGAGGGAAATTGTTGACCGAGCTCCGGATTTGTCGAGAAGCTAGCCAAATCGAAGCTCATCAACTCCTACCTGTTATTGTGAGTTCTAGAAACCCTCATTTACACGTTTTCTAACGATTTTGGGGCTGGAATCACATAGAAACCCTATTTTTGAAATAGTGTAAATTTGACCCATTTGGGGTGAATCTTGATTAATGTGTTCATGGTAAGTATTAGGACTTGTATATGTTTGTATGATGTCCTAGTATGAATCCCTGAGACCTGGGAGGGTCGATTTGGGCTGAAAATGGGTTTATGATGAGTTTGAGTGCGTTGGTTCGCGACTGCTGTTCATGAAGAACCCCAGTCGCTGCCCAGTTAGGGTTATGCTACTGAAGGGCCATTCGGCCGAATGAGGATTAGTTGGTGTCCAATCGTGCGATTGAGGCTCAGACGCACGATTGAGCTTCAGTCGCACGATAGGAGGTGCGATTGAGTGTTTCGGTCGCATAGGTCCAATCGCAGGGTAGTTCAGTCGTACGGTTAAGAGTTAGTCGCATATAACCCAGTCGCATAGTGTCTAGTCGTACGTAAGGAAGTCCAGTCGCACGATTGTATGCCCATTCGCATGACAGCCCAATCGCACGGTCCAGTCGCATGGAGGACATGCGACTGAGATAGGTTCAGTCGCCCGAATAGGGCTGATGTGAATGAATAGAGAAGTGTATGTATGATGTATGCATGTTAAGTATGATGTCGTCATGATAGATGGTGAATACTGATGAATTGTAAATAATTAGGTTCCTTATGTAAATATGTCTTATCTTTTAATAACTTTACGTGAATGAATGAAAGAATGCAACGAGTGTATTAAGAACGTAAAGTGAAAGATAATGAAAGAAGGAACATGATGAATGAATGCATGCATTAACGAACCCATGAAATAATGAATGAATGAAAGGCTTGCAAGTAAGTGTATGAGGTCAGTGACTCAGCTTCGCAACAGACTCGAAAGAGGTCCTTGTCGCGTACTCAGGTATGGCAGGAGACAGGATCCAGATAAACGAGAGTAAGATTGGCTTGTAAGCAGAGGGAAAGGAGGTTCACGGCTTATTGAGAGTTGTTAGCTCAACGGTGTGTGTATTATAGCGTGTGATCTTGGCTAACTCATAAGGGGACATAGACACAGTGGGAGTTCAGTTTTGGTGACTGCTCCGATACGTGCGATGTGGTATTTACTGTGTGCTATGTAGCGTGCGATTTTGGCCTACCTTATGTGGATTATGTAGCGTGCGATGTTAGGCTAACCCATGAGATGGCGTGCGATGTTTGCTAAAGCCCGAGTGCCCTTACACACACAGAGGGAGACGGTCTAGGTGACCTCTCCGTTGGTGCGATTAGTGCGATATGTACGGTGTAACTCATAAGGGGACATAGACACAATGGGAGTTCAGTTTTGGTAGCTGCTCCGATACGTGCGATGTGGTAATTACTGTGTGCTATGTAGCGTGTGATTTTGGCCTACCTCATGTGGATTATATAGCGTGCGATATTGGGCTAACCCATGAGACGGCGTGCGATGTTGGCTAAACCCCAAGAGTTTTCACACACAGGGAGAGTTGGTCTTAGTGACAACTCTATTGGTGCGAATTGCACGAGATGAGATAGTGAGGTGAGCAACTTCGTGTTGCAACAGACTCGGATGAGTAATGAAAAGTAAAGAGTAAAGAAATGAATGAATGAACGAATGATGACGAAGATAATAATAACAATTATTATCTGTATGTATGTATGATGTATGAAACGAACGAAAGAAAATGAACGTAATGAAAGGTAAAGAGCGAACGAATGAAAGTAAGGAACGGGAGGAACATAATGATGACGTATGAAACGGGATCCCTGTCACTTGACCTCAGTAATCATGGTTGTGTGCCATGAAGAGGGTAAAGTGTGACTGGATCTCGATAGAAGCAAAAGATAGAGAATGAATGAAAGTTACAGAGAGATAAGGAACGAATGACAGACAGAGAACGAATGAAGGTTAAAGATAAAGAATGAACGATAAAAGAAGATAATAATGATATTATCTATGTGTATGTACGTATGATGTGTGTTCATATACGAACGTATAGTATGTTTTTGAAAGAAGTAAAGAACAGTTTTAACGAAAGAAAAGTATGTTTTCATATAAAACTAGAACTCACTCAGCAACGCTGACTTTGATGTGTTTCCAGTTGGCAGGTATGTTGCTGAGGATGGCATAGGACGACTACTCAGTTGTTGAGGCTGGCATCCATATTTTCACATGTCATTGTATTTTGAGAAGAAAACGAATGTTGTAAAGTTATGAAATGACATGTTTTAATTATTAATGAAATTTTAAATTCCGCTGCAAGATAAATGTACGTTTTAAAATGTTTATGTGCGATGAATGACCAACTGTGAGGTGCCCGGGAACGGGGCCTTACAAGTTGGTATCAGAGCCAAAGTTTAAGTGAAATGGGTAAATTTTCACAATAAACCTAATCTTAAACTGAGAATGGGACGGAAAGGGAAGGGATGCCAGACTGAGTAGCTGCGTGCCATCAGGTATTTTCTTAAAGTTAACCGGTAATGTATGCGCATGTTATGTGTTTATGTGCTACTGTTAGATTTAGATGCTAATATAGTCAGGACAGGTAATGCTCGGGGTATGAAAAGTAAGGTAAGTGGCTAATCACAACTGATCATTGTAATTAGGGACTTACTATACTTGACACGAACTGAGCTATTTCCTTGAATGACCATGTTGGTGTTTGAATCTTTCAGTGTATTATAGAGGATGGCCGGTGGTAGATCTTCTAAGGCTTCTCGTGGGGGAGGTGGTGGCGGACTTGGCGCTGAACCACGGGTCACGAGAGGAAGGCCTAGAGTTGAAAAGGTGGTTCATGAAAACACGAGACTCCTCATCAGGAGGGAGCAGACGAAAGTGCCAATTTGAGAGCCTTGATGAGAGAGGCGGTTGTGGAAGAGGTACACCAAGTCATGCAGACGATCTTACCGTCTGTAGTGACTGATGTGATAAAGGCTGTTAGGAATGAGGAGATACAGGAAAGGGGTAGACCTTCGGGCGGAAGGAGACGGATGGAGACTGAAACGGTTTTCTCCGATGAGGAGGAGGAGCCTGCGCCGGTGGCGGCACGAGGCTGTAACTATGGGGCGTTTCAACGATGCAAGCCCCCAACCTTTGATGGTAACGGCAATGCTACTGCCGCTCATCGTTGGGTCAGAGAGATGGAAGCGGTACTGGAAATTATTGAGTGCCGGGAAGATCAGAAAGTTAAGTTTGCCACTCATTCTTTCGTGGACTCAGCTTTATTTTGGTGGGACAATATAGTCCAAGCTGAGGGTAGTCGGGCTATCGGAAGGATGAGATGGTCAGAGTTGAAAAGGCTGGTGATTGAGGAGTTCTGTCCTCACCGTGAAATGGATAAAGTTGAAAGGGAGTTCCTGCAGTTGGAAGCGGGGACGATGACGCATCAGCAGTACACCACCAAATTCAACGAGATGGCACGACTGGTGCCGGATCAGGTGACACCTCTTTCGCAGAAGATCAAGAGGTATATTCAGGGCTTGCCGATGGACATCCGTAGGTATATGATCACTGCCCGATCAAGCACGTTTAGGTCGGCGGCTGATTTGGCAGGGAGGTTGTATGATGAAAGAACGATGGTGGTGGTGGCTGAAGGTGGCGGGAAAGATGATGTAGGTCGGAACTGGAAGGGGAAGAGAACTGGACGGGGTGGTGTCCCGGTGAATAATAAGCACGCACGGGGGGATGACCGTCGTGTGGTCGCACCTTGTGTGGGATCGGATAGGTTTGTAAATTGCGGGATGGAGCATTCGGGAGAATGCAAAAGGGGACCAAATACTTGCTACAAGTGTGGGAAGTTTGGTCATATGGCTAGAGAATGTGGAACCGTGAGATGCTATAATTGCGGAGGAATTGGCCATATGAGTAAAAACTGTGAGAAGCCAAGGACGGAAGGTTCAGGAGTGAAGAAGGCTGGAGGAAGGAGAACAGAGGGCGGAAGCTAGAGCTTTTGTCATGACAAAAGGGAGGTTAGAGCGGACTTCGACTTGACGTCAGGTACGTTTCTGATAATTTAAGTTTGTGCTTTTATGCCTTGAATGTGATGCTAGTAGTAGTTCGTTCCTACTGCCTTCTGTTGTGAGTTGCATGTTAGGAGAAGAAACATCGATGAGCCCTTTGATGTAGAGATTACTATTAGTGGATTCACTAGGTTACCGGATGCCCTAGAGGATTACATGATGCAATTGAGAAAGCTATGTCACCCGTTGTCTAAGGAACAGTATCAGCCTGTGAATTGTTCATCGACAACAAAGTACGCATAGCAAACAGGAAGAATGGGGGATCGGAAGCAAAAGAGAAAGGATAAATTCAGTTTGGGTCACCAAATAAGCTGATTTGCCTTTCTTGTCAGTTGTAGGGTTTACTAGAGGGTCATTATTCATACATAAAGGACATCAAACAAGGGCTAGCAACTTTACGCAAAGTGGATGACCGTGTTCCTCAAGCATTAAAGCTGAAGGTTCTCAGCGATGCTCTGAAGCTCAATGATTATGACGCCGAGCCTTTGCTCGAATATTGTGATGCAGTAACCGTATTCTACATGGCATGTTTGAAGTCGCAGGTGCTGGTCAAATGAACGTTGATCAGTATGCATGGGTTGCCGATGTCGATAGTCCAAGATAGACCCGAAGTTGAATGTTGACAAACGATGTAGAGCGATAGGATTCCAAGTGATAGACTGGAAAAGAGATGGGACAGTATTGCCCGCGAAGGTTTAAGGAACAACAGGTTTCGGGGACGAAACCCGTTTAAGGGGGGAGGACTTGTATCACCCGAAAGTTTGACTTTTTGGTAGGTTGTGAGACTGAGCCTCAGTCGCCTGGGATTTATGCGACTGGAGGTTCAACCGCATGCTATTCGGTCGATTGAAGCCCAACCGTACGATTGGAGTTCAACCGCCCGAATGAAGGACGAACCGCATGGAACACATGCGACTGGGGTCCAATCGCATGGTGTACATGCGACTGAAGGTCCAGTCACCCCTGGACCAGATGCGACTGAGCTGTGGGTATAAAAGAGGAGCAGCTCTCTTCTCCTTCCCAACACTTGCATATTTTCAGTCGGGAAGAGCAGAGGGCGAACGAGAGAAGAGAAAGAAAGAGGGAAATTGCTGACCGAGCTCCGGATTTGTCGAGAATCTAGCCAAATCGAAGCTCATCAACTCCTACCTGTTATTGTGAGTTCTAGAACCCCTCATTTACACGTTTTCTAACGATTTTGGGGCCGGAATCACATAGAAACCCTATTTTTGAAATTGTGTAAATTTGACCCATTTGGGGTGAATCTTGATTAATGTGTTCATGGTAAGTATTAGGACTTGTATATGTTTGTATGATGTCCTAGTATGAATCCCTGAGACCTGGGAGGGTCGATTTGGGCTGAAAATGGGTTTATGATGAGTTTGAGTTCGTTGGTTCGTGACTGCTGTTCATGAAGAACTCCAGTCGCTGCCCAGTTAGGGTTATGCGACTGAAGGGCCATTCGGCCGAATGAGGATTAGTTGGTGTCCAATCATGTGATTGAGGCTCAGACGCACGATTGAGCTTCAGTCGCACGATAGGAGGTGCGATTGAGTGTTTCGGTCGCATAGGTCCAATCGTAGGGTAGTTCAGTCGTACGGTTAAGAGTTAGTCGCATATAACCCAGTCGCATAGTGTCTAGTCGTACGGAAGGAAGTCCAGTCGCACGATTGTATGCCCATTCGCATGACAGCCCAATCGCACGGTCCAGTCGCATGGAGGACATGCGACTGAGATAGGTTCAGTCGCCCGAATAGGGCTGATGTGAATGAATAGAGAAGTGTATGTATGATGTATGCATGTTAAGTATGATGTCGTCATGATAGATGGTGAATACTGATGAATTGTAAATAATTAGGTTCCTTATGTAAATATGTCTATCTTTTAATAACTTTACGTGAATGAATGAAAGAATGCAACGAAAGAAGGAACATGATGAATGAATGCATGCATTAACAAACCCATGAAATAATGAATGAATGAAAGGCTTGCAAGTAAGTGTATGAGGTGAGTGACTCTGCGTCGCAACAGACTCGAAAGAGGTCCTTGTCGCGTACTCTGGTATGGCTGGAGACAGGATCTAGATAAACGAGAGTAAGATTGGCTTGCAAGCAGAGGGAAAGGAGGTTCACGGCTTATTGAGAGTTGTTAGCTCAACGGTGTGTGTATTATAGCGTGTGATCTTGGCTAACTCATAAGGGGACATAGACACAGTTGGAGTTCAGTTTTGGTGACTGCTCCGATACGTGCGATGTGGTATTTACTGTGTGCTATGTAGCGTGCGATTTTGGCCTACCTCATGTGGATTATGTAGCGTGCGATGTTAGGCTAACCCATGACATGGCGTGCGATGTTGGCTAAACCCCGAGTGCCCTTACACACACAGAGGGAGACGGTCTAGGTGACCTCTCCGTTGGTGCGATTAGTGCGATATGTACGGTGTAACTCATAAGGGGACATAGACACAGTGGGAGTTCAGTTTTGGTAGCTGCTCCGATACGTGCGATGTGGTAATTACTGTGTGCTATGTAGCGTATGATTTTGGCCTACTTATGTGGATTATATAGCGTGCGATATTGGGCTAACCCATGAGACGGCGTGCGATGTTGTCTAAACCCCAAGAGTTTTCACACACAGGGAGAGTTGGTCTTAGTGATAACTCTATTGGTGCGAATTGCACGAGATGAGATAGTGAGGTGAGCAACTTCGTGCTGCAACAGACTCGGATGAGTAATGAAAAGAAAAGAGTAAAGAAATGAATGAATGAACGAATGATGACGAAGATAATAATAACAATTATTATCTGTATGTAAGTATGATGTATGAAACAAACGAAAGAAAATGAACGTAATGAAAGGTAAAGAGCGAACGAATGAAAGTAAGGAACGGGAGGAACATAATGATGACGTATGAAACGGGATCCCTGTCACTTGACCTCAGTAATCATGGCTGTGTGCCATGAAGAGGGTAAAGTGTGACCGGATCTCGATAGAAGCAAAAGATAGAGAATGAATGAAAGTTAAAGAGAGATAAGGAACGAATGACAGACAGAGAACGAATGAAAGTTAAAGATAAAGAATGAACGATAAAAGAAGATAATAATGATATTATCTATGTGTATGTACGTATGATGTGTGTTCATATACGAACGTATAGTATGTTTTTGAAAGAAGTAAAGAACGGTTTTAACGAAAGAAAAGTATGTTTTCATATAAAACTAGAACTCACTCAGCAACGCTGACTTTGATGTGTTTCCAGTTGGCAGGTATGTTGCTGAGGATGGCACAGGGCGACTACTCAGTTGTTGAGGCTGACATCCATATTTTCACATGTCACTGTATTTTGAGAAGAAAACGAATGTTGTAAAGTTATGAAATGACATGTTTTAATTATTAATGAAATTTTAAATTCTGCTGCAAGATAAATGTACGTTTTAAAATGTTTATGTGCGATGAATGACCAGCTGTGAGGTGCCCGGGAACGGGGCCTTACATCTTCAATAGTCATCCTTTTTCCTTTTAGCTTCCCCACACCTAAAGCTTCATAGCTGTGAACAAACAACCCAAATAATGCCATTGTATCAGATGGAATTTGAGTAGCAATGGATGTCTTTGAGCTGGAACCAACACTTGTAGATCCACCACCAGATTTGTCTGATACACCATATCCTGTTGATCCACCATAAGCGGCACCATACACGGACGAGTTTGCCGCGGATGAGATTAATGCATCATTTTGTGGATATATGTGGTAGGCACCATGGATTGTGTTAAGTCCCTTAGAAGATTAACATTTAGTCTTTAGTGTCTAGTTTTGTAGTTTATACTAGTATAGGGACTAGTTTTGTAAATTTTAGTTCCTTGGTTTCTAGTATAAATAGCATAGACTTAGAGTAGATCGTTAAGTTTTTGTAAGGTGTTTGCATAAACTGCTTTCTCTCTTGTAATTGTGTTTTGCTATCAATGAAATCTGAATTTTGTTGATATTGCTTGATTTGATTACAATTGCTTGTATTTCTTTGAATTGTTCATATAATTTGTTACAGATTGCTCTAATTGATCCTATCAATTGGTATCAGAGCTATCGGTTGAGTGTTTTTGAAGGTTCTGTCGAAGATAGAAACTTCAAAAATCCACTGAAATCTGTAATCGATTGACAATTTAAGTGAAATATTGTGAATCAGAACTTTGTTTCATCATTAGAAACATGTTTTGAATCACAAATTGCAGTTTATATCATCAAAATTAAGTGAATTAGTGAAAAACAGATCGAGAAAGTGTTCTTGAGTGTTCGACCTAAAATTTCCCAAATTCATTGAGAATTGTGGATAATTACTGAAATTGAAGTTAGAGGATTGATTATCGGCATAATCATGAACTAATTGTAAAGTTTCAGCTCAATTCATCAACAATTGAAGGATTTTGAAATTTCTGAGTTCGGTACATTCATATGAATCTGATGAATGTGTCGTATTAGGGCTGAAAAACACTGAAATTTGCCCAAGTGTTCGGCCGTTTGAGAACTGTTTAGACTTTTCTCAACTGTTCAGTCATTTTACCCCTAGTCGTATTACCACTGTGTGGACTTATAACCACTGTGTGGTAGTTTCACTTGGTTGGACATATCATCACTGTGTGGACGTATAACTACTGTGTGGACATATAACCACTGTGCGATAGTCTCTATTGTGTTGGAAATTTTCTAAGGCATTCCCTTAGACTTATCAGCTGTTGGGCGTTTTACACTGTTGGGACTTATCACCACTGTTCGGACTTATCAGCCTTGACACTTAGAAATTTTTCATAAAATTTAAAAAATCCAAAAATATTTTTTTAAGTCTTTTTCTTAATTCAAAAGCTTAGAAAACAACAAAAATATAAAAATGGTGAAATCAGAAGATTTTGAGAACAGAGTTCCAAAACTTAAAAACAGAGCTGATTTTAAAAACTGGTCTCTTAGACTGAAACATCATTTGAATTCCATGGACACTGATCTGTGGAAATCAATTGAAAAGGGACCCTACATTCCTGTGACTACTGATGGTCCAGACAGAGGATTTGTGTATACAAAAGATACACAAGAACCATATCCAGAAGATAACCTACATGGAGAAGACTTAAAGAAGGTGAAAAATAATGTTAAAGCCTATTCTCTTATGTGCAAAGGGCTACCTTTGGTAGTATTATCCAGACTTGAAAACTACCAAACTGGATATACAATGTATAAAGCCTTGAAGATCATATGTGAAGGAGGGAAAGAAATTCAAGATCTGAAAAAGCAAAAACTGAAAAGGCAATTGGAACTATTTGAGCACATCTCAGGAGAAACAATAAATCAAATGATGAACAGGTTTGTGCAATTAACTACAGAAATGTCTACCTTGGGAATCAAGAATGATCTTGAGGACCTAAACAACAGACTTCTGAATGCACTACCATCTTCTTGGAAACAAACTGTTACTTTGTTGAAACATACTGAAAAGTTTCCAATGGATCTTGACCTTCTTATTGCTAAAATTGAATCTGTAGAGATTGATGAGAGTTCAAGAAATAATGATAGACATGCATCAGCAACTCAGTATAAGTATGTTGCTTCTCCAGCAAATACTGTAGAGAATGCATTTCTGGCTAAAGACCAATCAACTCCTGAAGATGAAGGTGATCTGTTTGTGGGAGCAGGATTCTTCACTAGTACACCTGCATATTCCACTCAACAACAATCACAGTCTCCTTCTAAAGCCCAAATGCCTAAAACTTCAACTGAGATGCCATCCTCCTCAAACTCTCCCAATCCAAGTAAAGTGAAAGATGTGATTAACATTCTTTTACAAGATGAAGAGTCAAAAACTGCATTTACTGCTTTCATGGCAAGCTTTCAAGCGTATCAAGGCAGTCATCTAACTCAAATGGAGCTAGTTCTACAAGATTTGTTTGAAATGGAACCAGATGATGTAGAAGAAATGGATCTTAACTGGCAAATGGTCATTATAGCTTACAGAACACAAAAGCATTCTTATTCTAACAGAAATTACAAACCCAGTGCAAACAAAACCGTTGGGTTTGATAAATCAAAATCAAGATGCTTTAACTGTAACAACTGTGGTCATTTTTCAAGAGAATGTAAAGCTCCAAGAAACCAAGGAGGAAATAGTCAAGGCAGCTCAAATGGTCAGAAATATCAGCAACAGGCAAACAAGACTTTTCAAAAACCATACCAAAGTCTACCTATGCCAGAACCCAAAGAAGAGAAGAATAGTGAGGAAACTTAGAAGGCACTGGTTGTAAACATCAAAGATGGTTATGACTGGAGTGCATATGCAGAGCAATTTACTGCTGATCTCACTGCCAATCTGGCACTAGTTGCTGAAGTTGATGATGAAGACTGGTCAAAAGATAAAGATCCTAAATATGATGAATCAGATCAAGAAGAAGAGTATGATTGGAGCGACAAATCAGACCCAAAAGATACCACTGAAGACGTTGCTCTTATGGCTCAATCAGAACAACCAAAGGTTGTTAACTCTTCTGATACTGAATCTTCAAACTCATATCCTGAAATACCAGTAGAAGTGAGAGAGAAAATGTGCACAAAAGCATGTTTTGAAGTAGTTGAACACTACAGAACATATTCATTCAAAATATGTGACAAGCTCAAACAAGAAGAATCAAAGCACAATAAACTAAAATCAGATCACAAAATTGCTGATGAAAAGATAATGTCTCTTCAAGCTTCATCGAACAAAACTATTAAAGAACTTGAACTTGCAAAGAATCAACTTGAAGAGATGAACAAGACACTTGAACAAGAAAAATTGGCACATGCAGCAACTCAAATAGATTTAGCCAAAGTTAAAAGCTCAAAGAAAATTGTTGAGCAACTGGTCATTGGAAGAAATGACAAAGATAAAACAGGACTAGGATTCACACATGAACCTATGCCTGAATCAATCTCAAAAATATTACCAGAGAATTTCAATACTCATGATCATTCACCGGAAAACAAAGCTAAACTAAAAGAATTTCAAGATCAAAAGAACTTTAAAAAGAAAAATGTTGAAGTTTATGAAGAAACTGACTTAGACAAGATCAAAAATGGTCATCCAATCAAAGTCAAATCTTATGAACCTCAACAAAAGCAAAAGAAGCTGTTTGTATTAAAAAGTGAAACTGTTATTGAACAAAGTGAACAAATAAGTGAAAAATCTATTGAATTCAATAACAAACTTAAAGGAAAATGTGAAGAAGCTAAAACAGATAATAATATTTCTGATGATTCTAGTTCAAATGAACTAACTGAAGAAAAAGAGTGTCAAAAGGAATCTTCTCAAGATTCAACTAAACTTCAATGCAAGAAAACTTCATCAAGAGTGAGAAATCAAAGAAGAAGAAAAGCTACAAAAGCAAAGAAAACTGAATTAATTAATCAGTCACAGAACAATACTCAAATTAAACCTGTGAAGTTTGTGTCTGCAGGAACTTTTGACATGAACACAAACACAAAAATGACATATACACCTAAGATAAAATCTAACTCTAATCTGAAAACAATTTCAGATCATAAGACTTAAACAAGTATTGCTACATATGTGATATGACAAATCACACAACAGCTGAGTGTTATTTTAACAAATACTGTGCTTTGTGTGATGAAAGAAATCACAATACCAATGATTGTTACTTCAGGAAGAACTCTTCAAGGAAGGAATTCAATAATCAAGGCTTTGTAAATCCACAATTTATAAGAAATCAAAATATTGGATTTCAATTTTCACAACAACAACCTTCCTTGGGTTTGAGATCTTTCAGAAGAAACAATTCTGATTATGATAATAATCATTTTGTCAAATCACAGCAATACAATCATGAAAAGTTTATTCCTCTATCTGTGAGAATAAACAAAGGAACATTCTCAAATGAGTCATACAAGAGTTCCAGATTTCTTGATAATAATCTTGAAAACAGATACAATGCGTTGAAATCAAAATCACAAAGAGATAATCAGTTGGTTTATCAAAAAGGATTTGAACATGTTAAAATTCAAAAGAAACCAGATGTCAACAAACTTCATTTCAAACAATTTACAATTGTTGACAAGTTTGGCAAGCCCAAGACCATCTCGGCTTGGGTTACTAACTCACCTTAAATGTTTGTGAATGCAGGTATGCCCGCGGAGACCAATCAACTCATGGTATGTTGACAGTGGGTGTAGCCGGCATATGACAGGCAATTAAGCCTTGTTACAAGACTTTAAGTTAAAGGATGGAACGCATGTTGCTTTTGGAGGTGATGCAGGTGGAAAGATAACAGGAGAGGGAACAGTGTCCAATGGGATTATCAGTTTTGATAAAGTCAACTTTTGTTCACAGTTGAATTTTAATCTTCTAAGTGTATCCTAAATTTGTGACAAATCTTATTCTGTTCTTTTTGATGAATCTCACTGTTATGTCTTGAAACCAGGTTTTCAGATTAGTAATGACTGCGTGATAGTTAAGGCTGCTCCAGACAGAGATGTATACAAACTGGATATGTCTCAAGTGGATCCTGCAACTGAAACTACTTGCCTGATTGCTAAAGCTTCAAATGATGAAAGCCAGCTTTGGCATAGACGTCTTGGTCATTCCAACTTCAAAAACATGAACAAGCTTGTAGCAGGAAATCATGTCATTGGACTTCCTTCTAAGAAGTTTTCAACAACTGATCATTGCTCAGCCTGTTTGAAGGGAAAACAACATAGAGCGTCTTATAAGTCCAAACTGATAAACTCAAACACCAAAACACTACAGATGTTACATATGGACCTTTTCGGACCAACTAATGTTAGGAGTATTGGTCGAAAATCATATTGTTTAGTCATCATAGATGATTATACAAGATTTTCATGGGTTTTCTTTCTTCAAGCTAAATCTGAAACTGCAGATCTTCTAAAAGAATTCATTAATAAAGTTGAAAATCAACTTGAACAAAAAGTAAAGATAATAAGAAGTGAGAATGGAACTGAATTTAAAAATGCTAACATTGATTTGTTTAGTGTAGAAAAAGGGATAGTTCATCAGTTCAGTGCTCCCAGAACTCCACAACAAAATGGAGTTGCTGAAAGGAAGAACCAAACTTTGATTGAAGCTGCCCGGTCTATGTTAGCTGATGCTAAAATTCCAATCACTTTCTGGGACGAAGCGATATCAACAGCCTGTTTTGTTCAGAATAGAATCTTACTTGTTAAAGATAAAAAGAAAACTCTATATGAGATAATGTTTGACAGGAAACCAAACATAAACTTTTTAAAATCATTTGGCTGTCCAGTTATGATTTTAAACTCAAGTGACCATTTAGGAAAATTTGAAGAAAAAGCTGATCATGGATTTTTCGTTGGATATTCATCAGTTTCCAAAGCCTATCGAGTTTATAACTCTAGGACAAATACTATTAATGAAACATTCAACGTTAAATTTCTGGAAAATTCTTTTCCATCGTTTCAAATGGTCCTGCATGGTTATTTGATATAGATTCTTTGTCAAACTCATTTCAATCTCACTTGTTTAATCAATCTGATTATTTTTCAGGTAAGAAAAACTCAAGAGGAGATCTTGGATCTTTCAGTGATGATTCAGATTCTGATGATTCAGATGATGCTCGCCCAGATTATCCATTTTTTTCATTTGTCAAGGATTCAACAATCCAATTCAATGACAATGTTCATGATGCTTCAGCTTCAGATCATTCAGTTTTAGCAGATCAAGAAGAATCACAACCTTTTCCTAATGATGGTACAAAAATTGGACATCCTGAGTCTGGCACATTGTCCATCTCTGGAGAAGCAATTGATCATAGTAACTTTGATTACTTTATCAATTCACCAACTCAAGTTCCAAACTTCACTCCATATTCTTCTACCTTATTGCAACAGCTCTCCAATTTGAACCAAACTAATCTTGATGTTAATGTTCAAGGAACTGAGATTCTGACATCTCGTATCCACAAGAACCATCCAACATCTCAGATCATTGGTCCTCTGAATGAAAGAACTACTAGGAGTAAATCTGAACATGCAAATGTTTATTTATACTCTTGTTTCCTTTCTCAGATTGTTCCTAAAAATGTCACCGAGGCAGTACAGGACAATGGTTGGATTGAAGCTATGCAAGAAGAACTTCTTCAATTTCGCAAACAAGAAGTGTGGAAGTTAGTGGAATTACCTGAAGGAGAAAATGCCATAGGCACAAAATGGTTGTTCAGAAATAAAACTGATGATTGTGGCATCGTAATAAGAAACAGAGCAAGACTTGTTGCACAAGGATACACACAGGAAGAAGGAATTGACTATGATGAAGTATTTGCTCCAGTTGCAAGACTCGAATCCATTCGTGTTTTCCTGGCTTATGCATCATTCATGAAATTCAAGGTGTATCAAATGGATGTCAAAGGTGCATTTTTGTATGGTCCAATCACTGATGATGTGTATGTGAAGCAACCTCCAGGTTTTGAGGATGCAGAATTTCCACATCGAGTGTATATGCTTAGCAAAGCTTTATATGGCCTACATCAAGCTCCTAGAATTTGGTATGAGACATTATCTCAACACTTGATCCAACATGGATACACAAGAGGAAAAATCGATCCTACTTTATTCATAAAGAAGGATAATGATGATCTCTTATGTTTGCAAGTGAATGTAGATGATATCATATTTGGTTCTACTAGTCCAACTCTGTGCAATGAATTTGAAAAAATCATGAAATCTCGTTTCCAAATGAGTTCTATGGGAGAAATCAATTTCTATCTTGGATTGCAAGTTCAACAATCTGCAGATGGTATTTTCATCAATCAAGAGAAATTTGTTGACAAACTCTTGAAGAAATTCAAACTGCATGATTGTCAGTCCATAAGAACTCCAACTGACGTAAACACCAAGATTGAGCCTGATCCTAAAGAAAAATCAGTAGACCAAACGTTATACAGATCTATGATTGGTTCTTTGATGTATCTTGCTGCATCAAGACCAGACATCATGTATGCTGTATGTGTTTGTGCAAGGTATCAATCAGACCCGAAAGAATCTCACTTAATTGCTGTCAAAAGAATATTCAGGTATCTCAAAGGTAAACCAGCTTTAGGGCTTTGGTATCCTTACAAGGGTAATTTTGAGTTACATGGATACACAGATAGTGATTATGGTGGATGTTGTCAAGATAGAAAATCTACAACGGGTGGTTGTCAGTTTCTTGGACCCAGATTAGTTTCATGGCAATGTAAGAAACAAACAAATGTTTATGTCTCGACTGCAGAAGCTGAGTACATAGCTGCATCAGCAGGATGTTCTCAAATCCTTTGGTTGCAAAACCAACTGCTAGATTATGGGTTCAATTTTCTTAAAACACCCATTTACATAGATAATACTGCTGCTATGTTCATTACAGCTAATCCTGTTCAACATTCAAAAACAAAACATATCGAAATTCGATATCAATTTTTAAGAGATAATTCTGAAAAAGGTTTAATCATTTTGATTCAAATAGCAACTGAAAAACAGTTGGCAGACCTATTTACTAAAGCTTTTCTACCAGGAAGGTTTGAGTATTTAGTGGAGTCAATTGGCCTTATTAACCATGTGTAAACCTGGTTACTAATTTGAATCTTTTCATGATCAAATAATTTCCTCAATCTAAAAATTTTCATAAAGGTAACTTTTCATAGTTATTTGCCTGATTGTTTGTGTGTGTGTGCTTTTTGTTATAACAAAAAAACCAATACAAAATTAGAAAACTCAAAAATCAAATAAAGAAAAATATATATCAAAAACTCCAAAAATAGAGTGCTTTTCTTTTATCATTCATTTGTTTTAGGAATGAAATGAATCTGTGTTTGCCTCAAGTGAGAAATGATAGTATATCAGTAAGATCAGTTGCATACTTCACTCGCTAATAAAGTCTGACATGATCAGGATTTGATGTGTAGACACTATCATGCTAGTATACTGAACAAGTAAATTCTTGTGATTACCCACATCCCTATGCTTGGTTGTGTATTCATCTAAGTACTTTTGAGTGTTTTAGCTTATCAGATTGACTGCTTGTTAAGCTACTCTCACTCACACCTGATGGTAATGTGACTAATCATGAGATCTGTTACAAGCATCATTTACTTCTCTGTTATGAGTCATCATAGACCTGAAGTGCTGAGATATCCTCTGTTATAAGTCATTACAGACCTGGATATTCTCCTTTGATGCAAAAGATGCCAATGTGCACAATCCATTCAAATGGATGGTTAGAGTTGATCAAATGGTTATCCATGATCATTCTCTATTTAATTCAGTAACATGAACTCTGATTATGCATATTTGTTAGGTAATAAGTTGAGCATATGTGCTTTCTTGCATGTCTTGATGATGGTTGATCCTCTAAGTCTTGGTATGAGTCACATCTTGTCATATACTTCTACCATACTCATCCAAGAATTGAAAAAGTAAGTGAGCTGATAGTTTGTGTCAAAAACACTCATTTTCTGTCCTTAGATCTTGTGTCTCCTTTGCTGTGATATCACTGACCTGGAACACACTTGATCAGGATTTAATCATTGTATATGACTATCCATATAATTTTTTATTTTAATGTTCTGATCTTATCTAATATGATCTCACTGCAATCTATGATTCTATTGTAAATATTAGATTTTCATTCTGCTTTAATTTTGATTTTGTGCATGTTTTCTTGTGTGCAGGCAATATAACAATGTTAAGTGTGATATTCTTATGATCTATTGGTAAACTTCTAAGTTTTGTAAAACTTAAAAGTTTAGGGGGGGTAATAACCCAATAAGAATATTCTCAGAAAATCAAAATGATCATGTTGAATTAAAAGGATGATGCTTTAATTTCAAAGCATGTATGTGTTTATCTATGATAAAATGAGCTCATAATTTTTAGCAAGTGGAAAAGCTTCTTTGAAAAGTTGAAAACAAGACAAATTTTGAAATATTTGGTTTGTTCATTTTGAATCTAAAATGAAGGGTCAAAAATGTAAAAAGTTAAATTTTTAGGGTCAAAAATGTAAAAAGTTAAATTTTGAGGGTCAAAAATGTAAAAAGTTAAATTTTGAGGGTCAAAAATGTAAAAAGTTAAATTTTGAGGGTCAAAAATGTAAAAAGTTCAATTTTGTGGGTCAAAAGTGTAAATTTGAGGGAAAAATAAAATTATGCTATATTGTTTAAATATTAGTATGAAATATTACTAATGTGTTTAAATAGTGTGCAGGTGAAAGATTTGAAAAATTCAAGTGTAAAAATTCATGAACAGTTGTTATGTGGCTGAACAGTTGTCGTATGTTCAAACAGTTGTTATGTTTCTGAAAAGTTGGTCTGTGGACATTTCAGCATCATTATGCTACTGAACAGTGCTAATGCTACTGAACAGTTCTCATGCTACTGAACAGTGCTAATGCTACTGAACAATTCTCATGCTACCGAACAGTGCTAATACGGCTGGCCTCATAAGACTGAAATAGTGCTCATATGTCTCAACACTTAGTAAAATTTGTGACCTAATGAGTCTGAACAGTGCTTAAACGACTGTACAGTGCTCATAAGTCTAAAAGAATTTTTACGTAGTATAAAAAGCACACTTGTGATATTCATTTCATTCATATTTCAAAACCCTCTTAAAACCTCTCTGACCACTCGAACTCTCAAACTTTCGACCAAAACCCTCATTCTTCGATTAAAACCATTTCGAGCACAAATCACAGATTGTTGATAGTGTTTTTGTGATTGTAAACGTAAGTTTATGATTCTCATTCATCTGATTTCGTGTTTAAATGAAAACTTTGTGATAGGCGTTCGACTCCTGTACGGTCGTTTAACCCTAAAAACTTCAAAAATCTCAGATTAAACTTTCAAATCGAACAGATGTGCAAAATTGATGATTGAATCATGTTTGTCTGATGATATCGATCATGATATTAGGTTAAACTCGTTTTAATCTGACATTTGATTGAATACACTGTTCATGTTCATTGATGAACGGTATCGGTAGAGGATGCACTTGATAAAGAAGATGAACAGATTCATGAATATTTTTTAAATAAAAAAATAAAAAATAAAAAATAAATTTAAATTGATAAAAATCATCATTTCAGAAACTTAAGAGTTTTAATAAAATGATATGAGATAAAATAAACAAACTGTTAAATTTTTAAATCAAAATCAATCTTGGCAATTCATCTTTTATTAAAATTAAGTGTTTACACTTAAAATTAAAATTTCAAGTTGATTTTAAAATTCAAATGTATTTTAACACATCAGTTTATAATATCTCAAGTCATTATATTGTCAAACTCATATTAAAACAATTGCTTCAAAATACACATATTGTCTAATATCATTGCTTTTAAATTTTGCAGATGGCTGATTTAAAGTTTGTGCCAAAGCACAACATTGTTGCATTGCTTGATGAGGAAGCTCAAGATGCATTGTCTTATGAAGAAATGATAAGATTTCTTCTAAGAACAAAATACGTGTATGCAATGTGTTACCAAACTGTGATTTATGTCAGGCTTATTAGACAGTTCTGGAACACTACAAAAGTTGAAGTAGGTGATGATGGCAGAAAAGTTGTTAGAGGATTTGTGACCAGAGACAGAATGATTGAAGTTTCTGAAGCTTCCATCAGAAATGCTCTAAGATTAGGTCAAAATGATCCTGAAGATCTCTGTGAGTTGACTTTTAATGAATGCAGAGAGACTTTCATGGCCATGGGTCATCCAGACCAATTTCCTAAGAAACAATTTTTTAGAGCAAGGGTCTACAATCACTGGAAACTTTTATGCTATATCTTTCAGCATTGCTTGTCCAAGAGGAGTGTAGGATGGAATTCCATTCCTGTGGACATTGCATCACCAATTTTTGCCATAGTCACTAATAGAAGATCCAAATGATCATCAATGAGGAATATCCAGATATCCATATTTATGGAGTAGGTGGAGATAGGCTGGAATTGGAAAACATGTCTGAAATGACATACAAAAAGTTAACAATGATAACTGGTGCACAGAATGTTCCTATGTTTGACTACATGTTAAATGTAGCAAATGATGAAGTTGACATTACTGTAGAGCATTATCACTTGTTAGATGGTGAACCTATTGATCCAGCAGATCTGATAGATGAGTTTCCTATAGAAGAAGATGATCAAGATGAGGAAGGTGATCAAGATGATAATAATGATGACAGATTATCAAGTTCAGATGATGATGATGATGCTAATGATGATGATGATGGTGGTGTAGCTGAGACACACCAAGATATAAGTCATGACACACCAATGTCTGAACAAGCTTCTGAAGCTCAAAATGAAGAAGAAGAAACAGTTGGTGATGAAGTTCATGATGAAAGTGAGCATGAAGCAGTTGATCATGAAAGTGAGCACGAAGCAGTTGATCATGAAGCAGTTCATGATAATCAAATTTTTGATTATGAGTTCATTGAGTCTTTCCAAATTAATCAAGATATTCCAGTTTCTACAACACAACATGTGGCTGTTCAAGCTGAGGAGATTCTGAATGTTGATGAACTTGAAAGGCTAAAAGATGAAAATGAAGCAAAAGAAAAGGAGATTGCTGATCTTAAAGCTGAGCTGGATATGTTAAAGAAAAACAATGGAAAGTTGAAAGAAGAAAATGAGAAATTGAAAGAAGAAAGTCTTAGCAAAGATGAAAAGATTGTGGCGTATGCTAAAGACAAAGAAGATGTGATTAAAAATTTTGAGGTGATGATAAAAGATTATGACCTTCTTGAATAGAAATTCAAGAAATTGACTGAAGAAAATGAAAGTTTGAAAGAAAACCTGAAGTTAAAAGAATCTGAGAAACCCAATTCTCCTGAAGTAGTGATTGTTTCAGAAAATATTCCAATTAATGTTGAGAAAGTTTCTGAAATGGAGAAAGGGAAAAGAAAGTTAGATGAAATAGATGCTGCATCTGTACCTAAATCATCATCAAAGGCTCAGAGAACTGAAGAGTCACTTGAAGAAGAAATTCAAGAAAGTCAAGAACCAGGTATTCAAGTTAAAATTGGTGCTTTTGAAGACTTGGAAGATGAATTTAATGATGATTGGTATAATGAGGTTCTCGATGATGAAGATATGGATGAAGAATTTGAAAATCCTCCTTTTGAGCATGATCAAGGAGTTGATGATATTCCAGCAGATTTTGAAGAAAGGTATAACTATCTTGTAAAGATGAAATATAACAGAGTCTTTTTAGATGGGCTAACAGTTTCTCAGATAAACAATGAATATGAGAAATGAATAGCTGCAGAATCTATTGCTCCAATAGATCCAAACGAAATAGTGATTGAACATGGAGAGTGGAACAGAGAAAAAGAAAGTATTAATGTTGATGAACTTTCAAGTTCCGAGCTGCACCATCCAGATCCTGAAGACATGAGTGTGTTTGCTTTACGATCATGGTTGCAAGCCAGGAATTATCCTTGGAGGAAATTAAAAAGACTTCAATCTGCATCTTTGAGAAATTTGGTTAAAAGTTTCCAAGAAACGGAAAAACAAACTAAAAAGATGATCATATTGGATACTGCCAATCCGCAATACTTGGAAATTACAAAAAGAACAAAAGTGTTGAAGCCTCAGGAGATCAAACAAATGGCAATGAAATCATCTGCTCATGAAAGGAGAAAAGAGTTAATGAAAATGTTTCCAGAATCGGAAAAGCAAGCTTATAAGGCTTCTGAGGAACAAATTCAAATTTTTGATAAGTCAAGATCAAGAGGTGATTAAGGAATGTGTTACAAAAAGGTCAATCAGTTGCTGAATTATTGAATGCAATGATTGCACCTGACTTCACAAATCAAGTAAAGATCATAGCATGGAAGTATGACGAAGTGTTTGATGCGTTTCTGATTAAAAGAGTGAATGCAATATGTGATGTTTATCATTTTTATGCTAGCATCATAAAACTTCCAGTGCAGGATCTTAAAGAGTTGAATAAATTGATGTTGATTAATCATTCAAATGCAAAAAGAGGACAAATGATGGTGGATTTGTTGAGAACAGGGTTGACCAGATCAAGCAATTTTTTGAAAACAAGATGTGAACAAGAAGATAAAGAATACTTTATGTCAATGAAGAAGAAAAGAAGTAAGAAAGTTAATCAATCAGATGAAGATCACTTTATGATTAAATTTTATGACAAGTATGTAGAAAAAGTGACAACTCCTGGCTTAAAGATGATTGACGGAAATCAAAAGTCAAAACCAGTTCAAAGATGGTTTTACAATTCAGAAACTTTTGAGCTTAAACTTGTGAGAAATTTAGAAGATTGGAATGAAGATATGATAACTTTGTTTGGAGCTTTTGAACTGAGGTTACTACATCCAAGTTACATTTCATATCTATCTGTACAGAAGTTTGACAAGTTATCAAATGAGACAGCTGAACAAAATAAGAAGTACTTTTTGTCAATTATCAATGTTATGAGTGCTGCCATGGAGAGAATTGCATTATGAAAAGCGTTGGCTTATGCAAACATAGTGAAGAAAGATATTCCTGATATTGAGTTTATGAGAATATCAAGGAAAGGTGTACTTGAATTGTATACAAAAGATTGCGGAATTCCAATTGAGCTATATGCTAATGTTGATATAGCATGTTTGTCAAAGAACACATTGGACAGAATGAAGCAGTTAGAGATAAAAACCAATGAGTCAAAACCAGAGCAAGCTGTTCTAGCAAAGAAATTCAAGTCAGCAATAGAGAATGCATTGAAAGAAACAGAGATTTACAAGAAGAAACCAATGTTCACTGTTAAAGAAGAACCTGAAGAATTATTTGAAGATTAAAAGATGCAGAGAAGATTAAGAGTCAAAGGAAGAAAGAATGCTGATTGAAGAAAAGAAAGAAAAAGATATGAAGACAGAGGATTTCTGAAGACAGAAGACTATGTAAATCTTAGGGGGAGTATTGTTAGGTCCCTTAGAAGATTAATATTTAGTCTTTAGTGTCTAGTTTTGTAGTTTATACTAGTATAGGGACTAGTTTTGTAAATTTTAGTTCCTTGGTTTCTAGTATAAATAGCATAGACTTAGAGTAGATTGTTAAGTTTTTGTAAGGTGTTTTCATAAACTGCTTTCTCTCTTATAATCGTCTTTTGCTATCAATGAAATCTGAATTTTGTTGATATTGCTTGATTTGATTACAATTGCTTGTATTTCTTTGAATTGTTCATATAATTTGTTACAGATTGCTCTAATTGATCCTATCAGATTGATTCTATTCCCTTCCTTTCAAATCAAGATCAAATGATTTTAGTTTCTTGATGACATCCATAAGTTTATAATTAGCAAAGTTTCTTTCCTGCTTCAGCATCCTGACTTGCAAGCTCCATTATGGTTGATGTGAGTCCAAGAGCTTAGTAACTTGCTCATGATTGCCCAACTGTTCATCACATCTCTTCAAAGTGCTTGATACTGACAAAAATTGATTGGTAATATCAATTAGGCTTTCATTTTTGTGACCAACGAATGAGTTGAATTCCTTCTCAGCTTGAGCTTTCTTGTCCTTCTTGAGATCTTCATTTCCATCATAAAATTCACAGGATGCATCAAATAAGGCTTTTCCACTTTTATGCTCGGCAAAGCGGATGCAGATGTCTTGTGATAAGTATAAGGTTAAAGCCCTAAGATATTTCTGATTATGATCGATTAACTTGAGGTCTTTTTCAGTAAAAGGTGATGAATCAGTGTTTGGTGATGTACTTCACCAACAGTAACAGTTAGAGTATGTGGACCATTTACTATTGACTCCCATTGATTGTGATCTGTGTTATAAAAGAAAGCCTTTAAATATCTTTTTGAGTCCTCAAAGTTATCACTGTTTATAACCCTCGGTGGCCTATCCGGTGCAACACTCTCCAAGTCAGTAATTGTTATATTGGTTGAAGTCATCCTAAATCTCGCTGAAGAATCAGTAGGGTCGCTGGTACTTACGCTGCTAAATTCGCTATTAATTTCGCTCGGCAGATGAGCAACAGTTTCGCTAGAACAGTGCTTCAAGAAGTCTAGTTTCGCTGGTAATTTTGTTTAAACTAGTAGAACTTTCGTTCTGATGATAATTTCGGCAGCACTTTCGCTTGTTCTATCAACAAAGTGATAGGAACTTTCGTTCAAAGAGGGTAGTTTCACTGGGAATCAAAGACAATATTCAATAAATCACAAAAGCTATAGTTTAGTTGGACTGTGCTAGTTTCGTTGGAAGAAACACACAGTTTCGCTAGAAGCTTCTGTACGCCTTTATGTGCAAGAAATCAACCATAAATCACCCAAATCAACATGAATTGATGATTGGATGATTAGGTTATCTTCCTATACTCAAAACCAATGTTTTCCAATAGTTTTTCAGAATAAAAACACACACTAAGAGATCTAAATGAAACAGTGTTTTTCTCAAAAACCCTTATAAAAACTCAACAAATCAAGAGCACTAAGGCTCTGATACCATATTATTGGTCCAACATGATCGAATAAACCAACACTCAAAGATGATTAACAAAGAGATTTCCAGCCAAAAATAACTACGAACATAATTGCAAAAGATGAATATTCATATTAGGGTTGTACAAATGCACATAAAGTTTGACCACTACAATATGTAGGCAATTTACAGTTTCGCTGAGAGTTTCGCTGGACAGCAAAACTGTCCTGACCAATGCTTAGTTTTACCCGGCTGCGAAACACAGTTTCACCGGGTGACCTAAGTCAGCTGAGAGGTTTCGGTCGTAGTTTCACTGGGTCAGAGAAACTATTCAAAACACAAAACAAACTACAAAATTACATAATCAAAATAAACTAACATTAAACCTATTACATATATAACAAACTAAACCTAACAACTATGGTGGGTCCAACCTACTCTTGATCTTCAGTATAGATGAGCCTAAAGAGGCTTGAGTAGCAGGACTTGCTTCCGATCCTTCTTTGTTCTTGGAAGAAGTTGTCACCATCTTTTCTTCCGAAGTAGTCTTCTTTTCGGAAGATTTCAAAGGATTCCTTTTATTCCTATGTTTTGTCTCGGACTTGTCATCCGAAGCTATTTTCCTTTTGGAGGAATGAGTTTCTTCCTAAAGCAACATGGCTTTGGAAACAAGCTTCCCTTTCTTTGACATTTGAAACATATGGTAAGGTCCAAATGTGAAACCTTCTTTGACTCCTTCTATCTTAACATTGTCTGCATAATGTGTGCTTACTGGATTATAGTAACAATCTTTAGCCATGTGATTATGCAAGCCACAGATTATGCACTCAATGTTAACTTTATGGGGCATGAGGGTGGCTGTTTCTTGCACTTATTGTCTTCTACAATAGCCTTCCCCTTTAACTTCTGATTCTTCATCGGGACAGGAGTACTAGTACTACACCCCTTTCATGAATCAAAGTTTCCAGCCACTTGGAATCCACCTGAGATGAATACACCCTTTTGCCTAGGGTCTGTTTTCATCTTAGACTCGGCCACCTACTTAGCTGTTTTCCTAGCTGCCTTGATCTTGTTCTTTTATCTTTGGTGGTCAGAGGTTCATCCTAAGCTGTGTGGATGAGGTTTTCTACCCCATCCTTCATTGTGGCGGTCATTATTATTACATCGTTCTTGTTCTCAAAGGGTAGTGGATCAACTGTTGGAAACTCTTGCTCATTAGCTTCACATCTTGGTTGTTCTACAGACGCATAAGAATGTGGTGGGGCAGTTTCATTAGTTCCCAACTCACTCTAGTTTTTATAGCCCACCTTTGAGTGGGAGGATGATGCAAGAATGGTGTTGAAGTTACGCTCTTGAATAGCGTACTTCTCTGCTTTAGCTTCAGCTATCACTAGCGGGGCTTGAGCCTCAGTCAACTTGGAAACCATGTTTTATATTTGAGCCTTGTATTTTGAGTGTTCATGCTTTAAAGAGGATACAGTTTTCTCTAACTCATCAATTTTTAATTCATAGTTATATTCTACTCTATTAAAATCGTATTTTAGTATGTTTATGGACTCAATATCGGACTTGATCTCATGTTGTAGTCTGGATACATTTTAACCTTAGCTATACATGATAATGTACAGAGATGTTTATATACCTTGGTGTCATTGTTTCCAGCTATGAGAGGTTGAGCAGGGGTGACATCTTTCACCATAAAGCTCTAATCATGGTTGCAGCCTTTAGGGTAGCATGATGTTATAAGGCTTGAGCTACTTCAGGATTAGATCTAGAAGCTTTGCATTCCCTAGCAAAATGACCAAATTGGTTACAGTTGTAACATTTGGCTTTTGAGTTATCAAACCCAAACTTGCAGTTAGTTGGGTTCTAGGGAAATTGCCTTCCAGTTCTCTTAAAGAACTTCTTTGCTCTGTAGGTTAAAAGAGTCATCTATTGGACAATGTCCATGTATTCTAGGCCATCTGGGCTAAAACACTCTAGATCATCAAAACAAAATTGAAAATCACCGGAGTATTTATTTCATGAAACAAAAGCACAACTATCCTGAAAAGGACTTTGTTGAGCTTGTTGAGACCTGGGTGTCTTAGGAAATGTGATGTAAGGCCCTGGGAAGAATGACGGCTGTTGATTGTAGTTCATGTACATCTGGGGCTTGGGAGTTCTTGACCCTTCAGCAACATGTAGAGAATTACGGACAAGAGGGTTTGAGCTTCTATTCATCTGATGGCCCTTCTGAGTCTCCATCTCCATACGGTATCCATTAATGATCCCATATAGTTCTGTCATGGTGAGTGTGTTCAGATTCTCAATTCTCTTGATAGAGACACAATAGAATGTCCATTCATGAGTAAGTGCACTCATGAATTTTCTTACTATGTCTCTCTTCTCAAGAGTCACTCCTACAGACTGAAGAGATATGATTAAGTCCATGAATCCTATGTATTGTTGACTTAAGGTCTCACCAACAATATAAGTGAAGTTTTCAAACTTCTACTTCAGTATATCCTTCTTGGAGTCTTTGGATTTAGAGGAATCAAAGTACATCAATGTTAAAGCATCAAAGACTTCTTTGGTTGTTTTGCAGTCTTCAAAACCTACCATTATGGAGTTTGGTATGGCTGTAAGCGGCACAGTCCTTGCCTTGCTTTTGATGTCCATTGTTTTGAAGTCTTTATCAGAGTAGTCTTTAACAGCTTTCGCGATCATGGCACCATTGCCAGTTGGTGATGCCAACTTTGGCTTCTATGGGTCATGAGAAACAGAGCTCCACATCCGGCTGTCTTGATACTTGATGAAACCTTCAATACGTTAACACCAGCTCCTAAAATTAGCAGGAGTAATGATAGGATCCTTAATCATGGCTCCATCTCAGTTTCAGAGTATTTCAGGTTCAGGTCAAGTTGAGTAAAGTAAGTGAGTATGAAGAAACAAGGGTGATTTAGGATGGTTAGATCTCATAATCAAGAGCCTGGATGCTCTGAAACCAATTATGCGATCAGTGTTGGTCTCTAAACATAATATTTTCCTCACAAACTCACCAAGTCTCACTCGTTTGATAATGCAGAATCTCTAACTATGTTGATGATAATATACTAAGTTAATGAACACAAGAAATGGTTTTTCAAGATGCTTGTATATATTACTTCTCAACTCAATGTTAACAAGACTCTTACAATGCATGCATAAAGAGTTACATTGAGAAACTATATATACGACTATCTACAGCCGATTATACTTAGAAAACCAGTTGGAACTTACATCTAAACAAATACTACATTACTAGAAGTAAGGTATCTAAGATAAAATACTATCCTAGATTAGGTAGTCATGACATGTCCACAACTTACCTTTTGTTACCTACTTAAGTTGGTAACTGTCCTAATTGATAAAAGATAAATAATGGAATAAAGTATGGTCAACTACATGTGTGTGGGAAACCCATGCAGTATATTAGATTTGACAGCATGTGTCAGTCAGACCATACTTATGTCCACTGATCCATAGTTGATTCTTCCGAAGGTAAAATAGCTTTGGAAGAATAAGTTTTTCTGAGGCCAATTATACTTTGGAAGAATCAACTTCTTCTGAGTCTTTTGAAAGTCTTCAGGACTTTATTCTTAGGAAGGCTATGCCTTGGATCTTCTAAATTGAACACTTCGAAAGGAAAACTACTTAGTCTCGGAAGACTTAGTATTCCTTCGGAAGCTCTTTATACTTTAGGCTTTGGAAGATCTTCAGTTTGTCCTTGGAAGAGTTGCCTTTGCTTCGAAAGTCTTTCTTCAGTTGTACTCAAAATCTTCTAATTGTAGTTTTGGTTGCACTTGCCTCATCTAATCCAACACTAGTGATTTGCATTAAAAAATTTTGTTTAATAAACACAATAAATGTCACTTTAAGATTTCCAAATATGAAAAAGAATATCAAGTTTTATCCATTTGGTCATTGTTATCATAAGTCTCACATATAAAATGTACATTATCCTCAATGTACTAACCAAATATTTCTAATGGTGTGGAAATAAATAAAATTTTAATATCATGACCAATCTCATCACAATTGCTAGCAAAGTATCATCATTCGGGGCATACTATTAACAAACAAAAATTATAATTAATTAAAATTTAACTCCTTTAAACAGTTTACAAGGGAAACGAATGCACCAGATTTTGCCTTTGTTACAAGATATTTAACTATAGTAGTGATCTTTTGTTGGATTTTAACAAGTTACCAAAGTCATTTTATCCAAATAAAATGAAAAACGCCGCGGAGATTTAGAGTTTTAAAATTTGTTCCAGAAAGTTTATATAAATCATATTGTATGTTGATGACCCATTATGGATCGATATATGAAAGTTCATGCTTACAAAACAAACATAGAGTGTTTTAAACAACAACCTTTTGCTGGGAACTTGAGAAAGATGAATGATGAATGATAGTCTCTAAAGAAGAATGCCTCAAACGTGTCTACCCTCCAAGCTTCCAACAAACACCTTAGATGCTAGGATTTCACAACACTTGAAAGAACTCTTTTCTTTCTTTTTCACAACACTTGAAAGTACTCTTTTCTTTCTTGTTTCTTGGCTGAGAAAAGAGAGAGAGGAAAAGAGAGTTCTTGGAGTCTAATTTTATGTTTTATGAATATGTGTGTTAATGGAGTGTCCTACACTTAATGTACATTCACAACCCCAAGACACATTACATCAAATGCATGCTCTAGAAGCAATAAAGAGAGAGAGACAAGAAGAGGAAGGGGCCGGCCCCCTCTCCCCTTTTCTCTCTAATTTTTAAACTTTTTTTTTCTTCTATCTCTTGCGTATTATTTATGTCACACTTTTATAAAATCGTAACATAACATAATATATATATAACATGCATCATATTATAAGCCAATTAATATTATTCAACCATTTAAATAACAATGTAAATACTCTCTCTATATATATAAATCATCCATATAATTCATTTACTTTACAAGTGTAAATATTTAGAAACCCAAATTCTAAATAATTTAAACATTGAAGGTGTTTGTCTAGCTTGTTATTGGATATGACCCGACATGGATCATAACGTACTAGCCACATCAATTCAATATGTGTCTTGGGCTGACCGAATCCAACATCTTTAACATCTCATCCACTAATCTACAAATCATAGTACACCCTGTGTACATGTGAACTTTTCAGTTCATGATTAACACTTATATTTAAATCAACAATGCATCCCTTTTCCGTTGATACGTTGTGGGCCCCGTAACTCCTTTCCAAGCACATGTTATGACTATTTTAAGTTACCATAGTCTTGCAACTTCTCTTTTACATTTCTTCACCTCCCAAGCTCCAATTTTCATCTCGTCTCTTTCAACTTCTTTGTATGCTTCATGTTTAACCTAAAAATATCCTAAAAGTAACTCTATTTATCATTAATTAACATGTAAAACATAGAAATAAAACCTTTAAACATTGAACTTTCACCACCCGATCAACATTTAGTCCTTGTCCTTACATCAACCTCTTTACGCCCCACTCTCTCTCTCTCACACAATATCATATCATTAGTGTCTAAGATAACTTGACATTAATAAACTTTTCTTTAAATGCTCGCTCACTAAATCTAACTATCTATCACAACCGCTTGGTTTGATTGACCCCTTATTCCTAACTCATGTTTATAAATGTAACAAGGCAATTTAAGGCCTTGCTTAAGCTTCCTGGTCTTTGTATGATAAGTTCACATTCTATCTTCTCTCAGTCCATTTTACACCCACCAATTACATTTCTTCCCTCTTTGTTAACCGCAAAACTAAGTACCCTATTTTCATCCTTTTAAGTTGATGATATTAACATCACTTATCCGAAATTTTCTCTTGTTAATTTTTTTTTATCTAATCTCTTTCTTCTTGGTTTTTCCTTAAAGACCATGACCGTCTCTAATACTTCTTGGGTGTTAAGGGAATTTTTTACTTAATATAAAGGCCTATTGCTATTTTAAATTAAATTCATCCTTGACTTACTGAAAAGCCCCAACATAACTTACTGAAACTAAAGTTAAACCCCTTTTCATACCAACTGAATATTATGCTTTTGTAGAAGCATTAAAATACTCACCATTCACCTAACCAATGTTTCCATCATGTTTAACATTTTATCATAGCTTATGCACTCACCAACCAACAAACTTTGGGTTGCAGTGAAATAATTATAATGTTACTTACATGGAACAACACACTATTGTCTTAATTTTAAAAGTGACTCGCCGCTTCAACTTCACGCGTTCATTGACGCCCAACGTGTCGTTGATAAACTTACTAATCATAGCACAATCAGCTGATTATATATATTGGTTCTAACCTAATTTCTAGGAGCTTAGAACATTAGCCAAGAATACCAAGATCAACAACCGAGGCTGGGTTTTAGGTTGTCGCTTTAACTACCAGGAAAATACAATGAATCATATCATTAATGTCTAAATTGGGTTACAAATCTATTAGCACTTCGACCATTATGCTAACAATATCAAGGCCACTCACTACTCAGTGGATACGATCTTTCATTCCTAGATGAAGCATGTTATACTTTTCCATTTTGTAGCTGGAAAAGTTTCTGATGGATCTATTAGAGTTTCACACATCACTTGGGATGATCAGTTCACTGATGCATTATCCAAGCTACCGTTGGAAAAAAGATATCACATGCTTTTGTCCAAGACTTGCCTTTTTCAATGATTATTCATCTTGAAAGGAAAAATTTAGCTTATTTCAATTTGTATTTTAAATATTGTGAAGTCAAATTTTATTATAGTTTCTTTCTAGATTTTATGATATACTTTTTGTACTAATGCCATGATTCTATGGAAGCATAAGTTTAAAATAATAATATTAGTTATAGTTATGCAATTATGTCACATTATAATTTTGTATGAATGATGTAAGGTAACTATAGTGAGTCGGTGATCGATTTCATGTGCCCGATGAAAATAATCAATGAATAGTACCTAAACACCCGTAATAGTAAAGGGTAAGAAAGGTGTTCACTTCACAGGAAATCACGAGAAAGTGCTAGTAACGATTAACCTAAAAATATTAAACATTAAAATGTAAATTGCTTGATTGATTGATTTAAGAATTGATACAAATGAACAAAATAAAAGTTTAGGTTTTTAACAATCTTGGGGAAAAAGAAATCAATTTTAGAATTCAGTTTGGCAAAGTTATTTTCTTTAGTGAAACCTATTGAGAGGTTATTAATGGTGGCCTACACATGATAAGACCTAAGTGATAATTATGGATTAAAGCTTAAAGGAGTTCATTCATAAAATCACCAATTTGAATTATGTAACCCTAATTCTAATAATCAATTATTTAATGATTAAAGGATACCACAGTTATAGACACCTAAAAGTAGGTTTAAACATAATCAAGTTGTTTAAATAATCAAATCATGACTTGAATCCAATAGAACTTAAAAGATCCAAGATCCAATCCCATAATAGGTTACAAACTATGAACACAAAAACTTACACAAACCCGTCCTCTTAAGCGAATCCTAATTAAGTTAGCCTTGCACCATCATCGGTTCTTCAACAGAATTGTATTTGATCATGTGAATCGGGATGAACTTGATGTTGGAAAGCTTTGGAATAGTGAAAGATGGTTGCATTTTCGTACTTGATTGTAGTCTAAAGAGGTATCTTCAACTGTAGGGTTAATCCCCTTTTAAAACCCCTCAAATAGGTCAAAACCTACCAAAATACGACGCTTAGCATCGGTGGCGCCACCGCTTCCCGCAACAACTTGATTTTCGCTTATAACTTTTACAGATCTTCTCGTTAATAGGTCATGGGACCCGTAACTCTTTTTCCTGCTCAAGTTATGCCCATTCTAAGGTACCAAGGTCTTACAACTTCTTTTCTACCTTTCTTCACCTCCTGAGCTCTAATTTTGGTCACGTTTCTTCCAACTTTTTAGTATATTTCATGTTTAACCTATAAACAAAATATATCCCAAAATTAACTATATTTCTCATAAATTAACACGTAAAACATAGAAATAAAGCCTTCAAACATTGAACATTTACCACCCGATCAGCAGGTAATTAGACATCTGTTGACATGACAGTTATGTCCAATGTTAACTCACATAACCGTCACCAAAAGCTATCATTGGTTGTAGCATAATATATATATATATATGTATATATATATATATATCATTATATGTACTTTGTAAATGTTAATGTAAGTTTGCTAACTTTCCCCCTAATTCTAGTGATTACTTTCACTCTTCTCCAACTTAAGAATCATAAGAAAGATTTAATGAAAAATTAAGATTTTAACATGGCATCCGTTCCATGAATGAAGGCCTATAACAAATCTAGAAGATGCATATACCCCTACAAACTATATATGGTTGTAATAGTTCTCCTTTATTTCCTTATTGTTTGAAGACCATACGCGTCATGGGAATAGGATGGTAGCTGGTGATCAGGAGGTTCATGAAGATGAGAGTAGAGTAGATCATTTTTGCATGAAGTTAAATGATACCCACATTAGAGATAAACCACCGGTAGAGAAAATAAGATTTTCCAAGAAAGAGTTAGATCAATAAACAAAGAATAAGGAGATGCATGCAGGATAAATGAAAGGAATGTGCTCTAATTACTACAACCACCCTTTCACTATCAAACAAACTTCCTAGAAAGAATAAAAAAATTTTATTTTTGATCAAAGGAACTGTTGGATCCAATGAGGCTAGTGCAACCAAAACTACACTTAGAAGATTTTGAGTACTACTGAGCAAAGGCTTCCCAAGATAAAGATGCACTTTTGAAGTAAAGTTGAAGATCTTCTGAATCTTATGGATGAAGAACTTCTGAAGGAAGAACTAAGTCTTTTAAGACTAAGTAGTTCTCCTTCCAAAGTACAACACTTGGAAGATTCAAGACAAAGTCTTCCGAAGGAAAAAGGTCATGAAGACTTGCTGAAGTCTCAGAAGAAGTTATCTCTTCTAAAGTATAAATGGTCTGATTGACATGTCTGATATACTGCATGAAGTTTTCCCACGCCCATGTCATTGACCATACTTTATTCCACTATTCACCTTTTATCAGTTAGTACAGTTACCAACTTTAGTAGGTAACAAAAGGAAAGTCATTGACCTGTCATGACTACCTAATCTAGGATAGTATTTTATCTTAGATACCTTACTTCTAGCAATGTAGTATTTGTTTAGATGTAAGTTTCAGCAGGTTTTCTAAGTATAACCCACTGTAGATAGTAGTATATACAGTTTCTCAATGTAACTCGTTATGCATGCTTTGTAAGAGGCTTGTAAACACTGAGTTAAGAAGTAATATATACAAGTATCTTGAAAAACCATTTCTTTTGTTCATTAACTTAGTATATTATCATTAACTTAGTTTGAGATTCTGCATCATCACACGAGTGAGACTTAGTGAGTTTGAGAGAAAATACTATGTTGAGAGACCAACCCTGATCTTGTAATTGGTATCAGAGCATCCAGGCTCTTGATTGAGAGATCTAACCATCCCAAATCACCCTTATTTTATCATACTCACTCACTCTACTCAGATGGCCCTCAACCAAAAATATTCTTAGACTAAGATGGGAGCTATGACTAAGGCTCTATTATCTCTCATGATAATTTTAGACGCTGGTGTCAACGTATTGAAGGATTCATCAAGTATCAAGACAGCCGGATGTGGAGATTTGTCACACATGGCCCATACAAGCCAAAAGTGGCATCATCAACTAGTGGTGGTACTATTTTTGAAATGGAAATTGAAGACCACTCAGAGGAAAACTTTAAGAAGATAGACATCAATAGCAAAGCCTACCAAATTCCATAATGGTAGGCTTTGAGCGTTGCACAACAGCCAAACAACTCTTTGATGCTTTGACATTAATTTACTCTGGTTCCTCATTATCCAAAGAGTCCAAGAAAGATGTACTGAAGCAGAATTTTGAAAACTTCACTTACATTGTTGGTGACACCTTAACCCAACAATACTTCAGATACATGGACTTAATTGCATCTCTTCAGCCTATGGGAGTGACTCTTGAGAAGAGAGACATAGAAGAAATTTCATGAGTGCACTTCCTCATGAGTGGACTTTCTATTATGTCTCTATCAAGAGAACTGAGAACTTGAACACACTCACCATGTCTAAACTATATGGGATCCTTGATGGATACCATATGGAGATGGAGACTCAGAAGGGTCATCACATGAATAGAAGCTCAAACCCTCATGTCACCAATGCCCTACAAGTTGTTAAGGGTCAAGAACTCCCCAACCCCAGATGTACCTGAAAAACAATCAACAGCCATCTTACTCCTCTGGGCCTTACATCACAATTCCTGAGACACCCAGGTCTCAACAAAGTCCTTTTCAGGACAGTTATGCTTTTGTTTTAGGAATGAACACTCTAGTAATTTTCAGTTCTGTTTTGACGATCTAGAGTGTTTCAGTCCAGACGATGTGGAATACATGGATGTTGTCTAACAGATGGCTCTTTTAACCTACAGAGCAAAGAAGTTCTTTAAGAGAACTGCAAGGCAATTCCCCTAGAACCCAACTACCAGCAAGTTTGGGTTTGATAAGTCAAAAGCCAAATGTTGCAACTGTAATCAACTTGGTCATTTTGCAACGGAATGCAAGGCTCCTCGATTTAATCCTGGAGAAGCTCAAGCCTATCAACATCATGCTACCCTAAAGGCTGTAACCAAGCCAACTGAGCAGCAAACTGTAGCTGTTGCTCAAGAAGTTGATTGGAGCTTCATCGTGCAAGATGTGACCCCTTCTCAAGCTCTCATTGCTGGAACCGATGATGCCAAGGTATATGAACATCTTTGTACTCCTCTTGTATAGCTAAGGTTAAAATGTATCAGGACTACAGCATGAAGATCAAGTCTGATATTGACTCTTTAAATATACTAAAATCTAATTTCAAGTGAGAAGAATCTGACTATAAATTTAAAATTGATGATTTAGAGAAAACTATATCCTCTTTAAAGCATGAACACTCAAACTACATAACTCAAATAAAAGATTTGGTTTCTAAGTTGACTGATGCTCAAGCCCAGCTAGTAAAAGCTGAGGCTAAAGCAGAGAAGTAAGCTATTTAAAAGCATAACTTCAACACCATTCTTACATCATCCTCTTACTCAAAGGTGTGTTGTAAAAATAAGAGTGGATTGGGAACCAATGAAACTGCTCCATCATATTCTTATGTGTCTACAGGACAACTAAGGTGTGGAACTGATGAGCAAGAGGTTCCAACTGCTGATCCAATCCCCTTTAAGAAGATGAATGATGTAATAACGGTGACCACTACAGTGAAGGATAAGGTAAAAACATCATCCACATAGCAGATGATGAACCTCTGACCCCCAAAGATAGAAAGAACAAGATCCGGGTAGCTAAGAAAACTGCTAAGAAGGTGGCTGAATCCAAGATGAAAATAGACCCTAGACAAAAGGGTGTATTCATCTCAACTGGATTCCAAGTCGCTGGAAACTCTGATTTAGGAAAGGAGTGTAGTACTAGTACTCCTGTCCAGCTAAAGAATCAAAAGTTAAAGGGTAAGGCTATTGAAGAAGACAAGAAGTGCAAGATCCAGCAGCCCTCATACCCAATTAAAGTTAACATTGAATGCATAATATATGACTTGCACAATCACATGGCCAAAGATTGTTACTACAATCCTGCAAGCACATATTATGCAAATAATGTTAAAAAAGAAGGAGTCAAGGAAGGTTTCAAGTTTGGACCTTATCATATGGTTCAAATGTTAATGAAAGGAAAGCTTGTTTCCGAAGCCAAGTTGCTTTCTAAAGAATCTCATTCTTCCGAAAGGAAAATAGCTTCAGAAGACAAGCCCAAGACCAACAAAGGAATAAAAGGAATCCTTTGCAATCTTCCGAGAAGAAGACTGCTTCGAAAGAAAAGGTGGTGATAACTTCTTCCGAGAACAAAGAAGCCTTGGAAGAAAGTCATGTTGGTCAAGCCTCTTCAGGCTCATCTACACTGGTCAACCATAGGATGGAATGGAAGATTATATAAGATGCTACAGCCCAAACCACTTCACAGACCATAGTAGAACCAACATGCATACATTTTCGTTCAATTATGTCATTAACATTGGAAGAGCCCAAGACCAATAAGGCCTGGGCTTCCAATAATAACTAATCATTTCACCTTATATGCAGGGACGTCCACATGACAAAAATGGAAATAGTGGACGCTCCAGGCACATGACAGGGAACAGATCTCTTCTTCAGCAATTTTAACATTTTGGTGGAGGTCCTGTTCAATTTGGAGGTGAAGCCATAGGATACATTTCTGGTAGAGGTAATATATCCAATGGTAAGTTAAAAGTTCATAATGTACACTTTCTCAAGTAGCTTGAACACAATCTCTTGAGTATTTCTTAGTTCTATGATCAAAAGCACCAAATGCTTTTCACAGAATATGAGTGCATTATCCTCAAACCTGGAATGTCAATTCCTCAGGAATTAGTGCTTCTTAGATCTCCCAGCAAAGGGGATATGTATAAGCTGGACATGAATAATGCTTGCCCACTGGGAGAAGTTTCATGCTTTAGCATAAAAGAATGTGTCATGTTAATTTTAAAACAGTTAATAAACTGGTTTAAAATAACATGGTACATGGAATGCCTAGGAAGGAGTTTTTCTATATAGACAACTGTGTTACTTGTTTTAATGGAAAGCAACATATGGCAACTGATGTGCTCCACAGTATATATAAAAACACTATCAAAAGACATCAATTGTTTCTTAGTATCTTTCTTAAAATGATGATTATGTACTTAAAATCGTTTAATTGTGTTTTGAGGTGTTGAAGAGGACAAGATGGACAAAAGAAGCATATTTAACAAGAAACTAAAGAAATCCGAGATTTCAAGTCCAAGCATGGGGTCGTGCCTCATTAAGAACGCCCCCATACCTTGCCTGAAACACACCCCTGGCACACCCCCGTGTTTGAACATCTGACAGGACAAAAAGTATTGTCCCCCAAAAGTGAACATGGGGCCGTGCGCCAGGAGGCACGGGGTCGTAACCCATTTTTCACAAGGTCATGCCCGACAACTTCTACACGTACGAGCCGACCAACTTTCGTAAGCATTGTACTAACATGGGCCGTGCCTTTTAGGCAGGGGGCCGTGCTTAAACACTCCAGAAAGCCTATAATTAAAGGCCTAAGTTCACCATTTTGGCAAGCTTTTGGTGGGGTGTTACTCCGCAAAATTCTCTCTGGAGTGAAGTCTTGAAGACCATTTGGAGGCTCAGGAGGTGCATACAGCACTTGGAAGAAGCCAGGGATTATCTAAACATCATCCATTGTGGATCACCAGTTTGATTGTTCCATTTCACCGATGAATTCATATCTATCTTCTATGTTGTGTGTTGTTATGTTCAAGCTCATTATGAGCTAAACTCTCATAATCATCCTAATTGGATGAAACTTATGTAATTTGTGATGAACTAATGGTGTGATTTATATTGTGTTAATGTTATGGTGATCTTAGGAAAACTTTTGATGGGTAGCACCTACATGTGAATGGGAAGTTATAAACTTATTATTTGTAATTATGATTGTCATACACAGTTGAAAAACATATGATCAAATTTTATTCGTGAAACCGATCTTCATCACAAATCTATGGCTAATTAACTAGAGATTGTTATTAGAAATCATATCACATTAACATTCTGATCATTTACGGGTTCCCTTTTATTAGTCTGAGAAATCTACAGTAATTGTTATGGTTTTCTAAAATTAATGGTATGTTGGAAAGGAACTTGATCAACTCTCTTCCACATTAAGTTATGTTTTCAGAAATCGTATGTCGAAATGGTCACAAAAGATTTACCTACATTACTAGGGCTTTGACCTAAGCAGTAAATCTCAACCTGACATGGTCCTAGTCACTACGGAGCGGATAGACGAGAAATCGCGCCTGCTCATCTTTATAAACATTAACACAATTACTTTAATCAATATCTTTAATCACACCACCACTTCGTCATAATTACATAAGTGTAATCTAATTAGGATGATAGCCTTTATCCCCTGATTTTAAATCAAAAAGTTTCAACCTTGTTATACTTTATTTTTATTTCTATTTCTAAAACCCTAATTTACATCAATGTAACTTATCATTTTCCTAAACAAAAATCAAATCTGGTAGTCAATTTTTAAGGTTGTTGAGTAGGCTAGGTGTGTCCACAGATTGATTCTCGGTTCTTACCATCACTATATTACCTCATGATAGGTACACTTGCCTTTTGTGTGCGTAGTTTAGTATAGTAATGACCAATTAAAACTGAATCTGTGCGGAAAAACCTTTATCAAAATATATATACTTTTCACACGCATCAAGTTTTTGGCGCTGTTGCCGGGGACACATGGTAGTTTGAAAGACAATCTAAATTTTTGACTATCTTGTTTATATCCTATTAATATATTTTTGTTCAAATTTATTTTAATGTTGTAGATAGTTTGCTTTTAGTTAGTGTAGTTACAATTTCCTGATTCATTCTAAGCCTTAGTTAGTTTATCCTTCCTTAAGTTAGTGTATGTCTGACTCGTCTAGTCCTGAACTTGTTTCTCCTCTTTTGGAACCTGAACAAATTTTGCGACAAAGGTTACGTGAGAGACCACAACAAACAGCAACGATCATTGAAGAAGACATTACAGAAGATACACCATCCGAAGAAGACATGGCTAACCAAGACGAGGAAATGAAGATGACACACTATGCCACACCATCAATCGATGGTTATGAGTCTAGTGTTGTCAAACCAGCAATAGCGGCCAACAATTACAAGATTAAGTCTAGTATTATCCAACTCGTAGAAACCTCTGTTCAGTTCCACGGATTGCAAGACGAATATCCTAACGCTCATATCTCTTGATTCCTTCGTATCTATGCAACGTTCAAGATCAATAACTGTTCAGACGATGCTATTAGACTAAGACTCTTTCCATTTTTACTTCGCGATCGAGCTATTGACTGGCTTGATTCACTTCTGCGTGGTTCCGTCACCACATGGGCGGAAATGGCTGAACAATTCCTTTTGAAAAACTTTCCACCCGATCGCACTACCAAACTAGGAAGCACCATCACAAGCTTTGGCTAAGATGATGATGAATCATTACATGCAGCATGGGAGAGATACAAAGGTCTCCTTTGGAGATGCCCACATCACGGACTTGATCTGTGGCTGCAGTGTCAATACCTTTTACGATGCAATCAGCGGAGCACACAAACAAGCTGTAGACCAAAGTCCGGGAGAAGATTTCGGAATTGTCATGCCAACAGAGGCATACCAAGCCCAAGAAAAAGCAGCTAAGAAGAGCTTTGCTCATAATCCCTTAAGAAACAAAATCAACTCTAAAGGCATTCATCAAGTAGACTCTGAAACATTAATTGTAGCCCAGTTAGAAGCCCTAACCAAACGATTCAAGCAATTGCAATCCGAATTGAAGAAAACTCCAACACGATGCAACACATGCAGAAATTCACACAAGACCAACGAATGCCCACAAGGCATTATGATGGTTGAAGATGTTAACTATGTAGGAGGCCTAAATAACTCATATAACAACAACTCAAATTGGTGGAGCAATTCGAATTATAGTGAAGCTGGTAACAACCAATCATCATTTGGATTCAATAGTAGGCCACCTTACCAACAACAGAAACCACCATACCAAGGTCGATGCAGTAGTAACCAAGACCATGGAGCATCATCAATGGAAGACTTATTGCAGTAATTGCTTTTAACCACACAAGCCACAGATGAATACGTCCGGAAATCTGATCGAAGAAATAAGGAGAGGTTCCGAAGAAATGAGTCCGACATCAAAAGAAACAAAGCATGATTGCAAACCATTGAAAACCAAGTAGGTCATATAGCACAACAACTATCTGCAAGACCCCAAGGTGATTTGCCTAGCAACATTGTGACAAACCCTAATGCTCAAGTCAAAGCTATCACCACAAGGAGTGGTAAAACCACTCAAGCTGATCCACCTGCATTACAGTCCATCTTTGAAGAAACTGAACTCGAAACTCCAAGTAAGGCAAGTTGTTAGGACCGTGTACAGACAGAGTACTAACTGATTCAACGTGAAACAAGATCAAATAGTGCGGAATCCTATTTGATTGGCGATACAATCAGGGAGAATGTTTATCCGATCAAAACTAACGATGAGAATACGTTAAGAATTAATTAGAATCGATCAGAAACGTTCTATGATGTTGGAAGGAACTCTCTGGACGAACAGGAACGACTAGGGTTGATAATTCTCAAAGTGTTACGTTTTTCCACGAATTAAGTGGTATTTATAGGTTACAACTCTCATTCGTATGACATAGCCATGCGTATGGCTCAGTCGTGTGACTGAGTCGCACGACTGATTCATTCGTATGACTGAGTCAGTCTTATGACTCAATCGTGCGATTGACTCAATCGTGTGATTGACTTAATCAACTGGTTCAGTCATGCGGCTGGCCCATTCGCATGGTCCAGTCGTGCGACTGAATCATGAGACATAGTTAAACATGACCTTTAACGATACAGAACTATGTCTAACAACTGTAAACCTATATAACATGTTCATATAAGCTTGTAACAATCAATCATATTAATAGGTATAACATTCAACAACCTATAAACATTCAAAGAAGAGTTTTTCATTTCATATATCAAACATTACATAAGTGTTACAAATGATAGTCAATTACATTTGAGCTCACTAGAACTAGAACTAGGAACATGTGTACCAACAAACTCCCTCTTGGACCTAGTTCTATCTAATCTCTGACTTCCTTTTTAAACTCTTCAAACCTCTTAGCTCGTTCTTCTTTAGAGACTCCAGCATGGATATTAAGTGCAAAACATAAGCGTATGACATGTTGGAACTGAAGTGCTTGCACTATATCCTGCGTATCAAAAAATAATGGCCACTTGTACAAGATGTAGACATCAGAAGCGAACAAGTTTGATAGCCACATAGGGTCAAATACCCTTATCGTCTCTAACTTCCCTTCCCTATCCAAAACTATGACAGCCTCACCAGTGCGCCAGTCATAATACCACCATTTGAAATAGGGTGCAATATCTTGTGGCATCTTCCTCAGTGGAATACGCGACATTGTGCGCGGAGGGTGCCCTTTCAAGACAATCTTTGGTCTTCTAGTGATAGGGTTTACCTCTGATCTTCTGATGTACCTCGTAACCTGTTAAGGTTTGAAGTTCACCCATCTGGTAAGATACTCACGTTTTATTGCAGCCTCAAACCAGCCTGACATTTTCTTCGTGTAAGTATACAGCAGCCTCAGTCTTGCCAGCTGGTTGAGCTCAAAACTAGGGAGAGTCTTTAGATCGTGTGGGAATCTAAAGTACTTGATACCCCTCTCCCTCTTTACCGCGTAAATGTTGAGATCCTCAAAATAAGCCCATGAAATAATCTTCCCTGACACCTTCTGATGCTTCTTCACTTTGTAGATCTTGGTGTAGGTACTAGGCTTAGCTGCATCTCACTGGGCTCTGATCTCTAAGAAGCAAGCCGCCCATTTTGCCTTTCTGATATCTACATCGGCGTCCAAGGCTGGGGCTTGGCTTGTAGATACTTCTGCTTCCTTTTCCTTCTGACTCAGCTTCTCCAAAGTATCACTGTCAAGAGTATTACCTAGATCAGGAAACACATTTCCCTCTCGGTCAGTATACTCAGGATAATGCTGAGCCGTGACGTCTTCTATCTCAATCTTGTCTATATCGTTCAGCTCCTCGTCACTATCCACATCGAAGGTAGGAGCATCCTTTACTATCTCATCAGGATTTAGCTGGAATATTTCAGCAAGTTGGTCATCAGTGAGGTCGTGAATTATTTCTCCTTCTTCAGGAGTATAACTCATGGACCTCCTGACGATCCCTTGCAGATCAAGTATCATAGTCAGTTAAGACTTGATCTGCGGTAAGGGAGCAACGTCGTACTCATCTTGCTGAAATGCTGGATCTGCTTGATTTAAAAATGTAACACATCAATAGTTAGTATGTAATCAAGATAATCAAACACTAAATAATAACTATATACATTAATTTCATAACATTAATTGATGATTTCAAGTACAAAAGTTGAACAAAGTAAAACATCTAATCTTTACTTTTGCCTTGAATCCTCTCTGCGTCTTCAGCTAAGGTTGAGGTAGGCGGGGCAGACGATGATGTTCCCTGATCTTGTTTCTTCTTTGTCCTTTGCTCTTGACTAGGAGCATAGGCAGATGCAGCTGCATCTCCTTCATCATCATCATCATCGTCATCCACCTTACATCTTGCCTCGTCGTCACCCTCCTCATCATCATCATCACTCTCATCCTCTTCATCATCATCCTCATCATCATCATCCTCATCATCATCACCATCATCATCTCCTTCCCTGATTTTCAGAGGCTCATCGTGTGATCCTTTAAGCTTGAGCATGATCTTCTAGTTAGCAGCCTCCAACTCCTCCAATCTCATCACTGATTCCTCTTTGTGCTCGTGGAGTTGGGCGATCTGCTGAGCTTGAGAAGCATTTAGCTCCTCTAGCTGACGTAGTTTAGCATATTTCTCCTAATCTGCTGCTAACAACTTCAGCACCATCCTATTGAGTGCTGCAAGCTGTTCCTCCACTCCAATACGAGGGAGGGATGATCAGGTGCGGAATGTGGAAGGGCCAGCTTGGTGGCTGGCGGTGGTAGCGGTGGCTGAGGTGAATATGGGTAGTGAAGTATGAATGGGTGGAGTGGTATGATGGGTGGCTGTGGTAGGTGGTGTAGTTGCAGTAGGTGGTGTAGTGGTGGTAGGTGGTGTAGTGGTGGTAGGTGATGTAGTGTTGGAGGTGGTGGTGGAGGTTGTAATCAGCGTGATCCTTCGTCTTTTTGGCTTTAGCCCATGTGGCTGAGCCATCCTCTTCCTCCGAGTCCCCCTGGACCCGGAGGCTTCCCCTTGCCTGCTAGGCTGGTCTGGGGTGTATGATGGATCTGTAGTAGTCTCCCCAGACCCGCCCGGATGTCCACCAACCGTCCTGATCCCCCTCTCGGTGGCAACCACCCGGCTGCCCACCGTCCTGGTCAGTGGTTCCTCATCAGACTCTTCCTCCTAATCAGGCTGGAAGTCCTGATGGAAACCAGCTTTCTGTAGATCACCGTGTGGAGATGGTGGATATGTAACCTCAGTAGTACTGGTCTGTGTGTGAGAAGGACTTGTATCTCCACCATCACCACTATCGTCGTCGTCTGAGTCATCATCAGGAACCGCTATCGGCTCAGTATAAGAATCACTCTCGTCGTGGCGCCACTTCCTCTTCGTTGGCGCCACATAGTCTTCCCGGGCCAGATGCCCAAATAATCTCCTCACTAAGGGCTTCACCTGCTTCCCCGGTACACCCTCATCCGTCCCAGAGTCATGTCGTCCATGACCTCCAGGACCACAGCATCCTCTTTCTCCTTCGGCAGCGAGGGGAGCTTCTGATCTATGATCATTTGTATAAACCGTGGATACATATAGAAGCTTTCCTTCCCTTCGCCTTGATGTTCTCCACCAGATAGGTGAAGATCATCCTAGAGAAGCTGAAAGGATGATTCAGCACCAGTGCAGCGTATGCGTTCTGCATCTAGTCTGAGAGCTCATCAAATCCACCCTTCCTGGATGCTATGCATCTCAGAAGTACATGGGCTAAGTATTTAAACTGGGGGCACAAGTTTCTCTTGTTGAGCATACTTGCGTTAATGTCCCCAGAATACTTAGCCCTCATAAAGCAGCCTCGAACAGTGAGGGGATGTAATCGGGTGGGGCAATCAGAATCATCCCCTAACTCCAGCACTGTCCTAATGTCCTCCTCAGTAATCTGGATGGCCTCCCCGAATATAGAACTCCTGATAGTGTGGGGTCAGAGGACCTATCGACAGTAGCGCTTTCCCTAAACGCCTGCTGTATGGATCTGTATGGTGTGCATGGCATAGAGATCGCTCGGAAAATCCTCGAGCGTCGTAAGAATGTGATGTTGCCAGCAAACTCCGCAGCATTGCGGGAAGAGAGATCGAGATAAGCACATACGTTATGCTTAGTGCTTATCGGCCACCGACTAGCCATCTGTGACACAAAGTAAATAAACATTAGTACGTGTCAAAGATTTCTAAACTTGTTTCATGAACTTGAAAATTTTGTTCAATCGTGCGACTGAGCTGAGCGATTGAATCTAGTCGTGCGACTGAGCTGGACAACTGAGATCTAGTCGTGTGATTGAGCTCATACGTATGACTGAGTCATGCGACTGGACTTAGTCGTATGTTTGCACATGTGTTTGCCTCAGTCGTGCGATTGAGCTCAGACGCATAGTTCAGTCGTGCGATTGAACCATTCGTCTGTCCCAGTCGTGCGACTGAGCCATTCGCCTCGCTCAATCGTGCGATTGAAGTTTATCAGTGTGTCCAATCGCATGTCCGACAGTTTGTTCATTCAAATTTGATTTTTGAGCAATACTTAATGTTAAATGTCACGCCCCAACCTTGACGACGGAAACGTTGAGCTGTGAGGGTTAAGATCGTTCACAGCCACATAACGCTATTAATAACCCAAAAATATATTAAACATAAGTTCCAATTGTACCGTTACAATCATAAGTCTCAAAGAAATTAAAAGCATAACATAAGATGCAACAAGTCATTTTATTTCATTTATTAAACTAGGTCCATTTCTAGACGTGAAAGTACATCAAAAGTGGCGATCAAGCTTGAGTATTTCCTGAAACATGTTAAAAATACAAGGTCAACAATAATGTTGGTGAGATTTCCATAGTTTATAATACATAAGTATATAAAAGATGGCAATTCATGTTGTAAATTAGAGAACAAAGTAAACTAGGGATGTAAGACAGAAATGCACAATCAAACGTCGACAAAGTTTTACAAGTCTCAAACGTTTAAAAGTATATAGGACTAGCTAAGTGTACTTGGATCAACCAAGCAGGCTTGTCTAGCCCATAGATCTATGACTTCGCTAGGCTAGCAATAGTTAATGATTGTATATATATTCGACATTACATGGTATTCACAAAGTTCAACTAACCACAACATACAAGTAAATTGCCATAAGTTTACAAGAATCAAACGTGTTTACAAGTGCAATGTTTATAATGTAACATGTTTCACCCAAAAGTGTGAAAATAATAAAATGGGTTTAGAAATACTCACTTGACAAATAAATATAAAAATGATGATTAATAATGATTATAATAGGCGTCGTTCCAACGTAAACCGTCACAAGGCACCTATATATATATTTACAAGATTTAAGTTAAATTATAACTTTAATGAATTAACGAGAACTAGGGTTCTATATGGATTTTGGGACTTGCTAAATAGTCACCTTTAACAATTGGAAATCATTCATGTTTTCTTAAAAAAATAAATATATATTTATGCTTTATAACAAGATGTGAAAAGAACATTTATAATAACTTGAAAAGTATATAGAATAAAGATTTATAACTAAAAGAAATAAGTACAATTTAAACAATATTATTTGAAGTGAACGTTTGGACCAATAATAGTTTCTTTTATCATTATTTATAATCCATTTTACAAGAAATTATTCAAGAACAATTTTTGTAAAAATATTTTATTAATAAAATATTTTTATGTAAACTTAGAAAATTTACAAAAAATATTTGGCGGCTTTTAAAATATTTGAAGTTTATAAAAGTAATTTTATATATATTAGAAATTTTCTGAAATTTGTTTTAGGCCAAAAAGCCTTTAAAAATAAAACATGAGGGTGTCCGGGATCGAACCCGGGACCTCATGTTTAGGGGGTCAATGACTTAACCAGTGAACCAGGGCTGAGGCCTTGGTTTAGCTTGGTTTTAAAACCTTAAAACATAAACATACAGAAACCCCCCCCCCAAAACTCAAGAACCCTAGTTTGATCTCGAAGCAAATTGAACATCAATACGATGTTATCAATCGAATTAAGTTTGGGGCTTTTGTTCCCGATATGAAATAAGGTACATATAAACGTTTAATTACCTAGATTGGAGTCTAAATCGATGAGAACAAAACGAGGAATAAGCCGCGACTGTGGAGTGCTGGTCCAAGATGATTTGGTTAATGATAATCCAATTCCTTGCAGGTTTAGCTTCTTTAGAAGATAGGAATTGAAAGCCTCCAGTAAGTCTGTAATGAAATTATGTAGAAAGTGGAGTCCGATCAAGCTACAGATTCGCGATGGAGAGACAATCGAAGGCAAAGTTTTGTGTGTTATCAGGTGGAATTGAATGTAGCAATCGATTAGGAATAGGTATACGTTCGATTCGGTTGTATTAATTGAGTTTTTATTAAATTTTATGGCTCGAACGGCTATGAATTTAAGAGGTTTCGCGATGGAGAGACAATCGAAGGCAAAGTTTTATGCCTCGCCGGAGTTCGACCGGAGTTGCCGGCTCCTCTCGCCAGAAATACGGGAGAAGAAAAGGGGGGGGGGGGTTTGGTTTTGAAGAATTTATAGTTCCGGCCCCTGTGGTTTTGTTTCTTTTTTATTTTATGTACAAACCTTGTATTTAAAGTTTCCAAATTGACAATAAGGCCCTTAATTTACCCTTATGATTTAACTATTTTATAACTTATCAGTTATTTATAAGTTATTATCATTATTATTATTATTATTATTATTATTATTATTATTATTATTATTATTATTATTATTATTTTATTTAGACTATTATTATATTATATTTCTTTTATCATCATAACTAAATGTTAAGTATTAAATAAAAGTTCTACATACTATTATTGTTATCATTATTTGTTAATTTAATTATAAACCTCTAAACTAACTAAGAAACATGCATAAACAAGCCCATGAATTTCATATTATGCAACAATAGTCCTTACAAGAATTTATGACATTAACTTTTAATTAAACAAAAAATACAAGATGTTAAAGTCTCCCCAACTTAAAAGAATTTCATCCCGAAATTAAAAATAAAACTATACGAATAATTGCGGATACTTCTGCTTCATATGTTCCTCACGTTCCCAAGTGAACTCAGCTCCACACTTAATCTCCCAGCTAACCTTGACAATTGGAGTAGTTATGGTTCTAGTCTTCTTCATAATGCGATCCATAATTTCGACAGGTTTCTCAACAAAGTGCAATGACTCGTCGATCTGGATGTCTTCCAATGTAATATCCAGACCCTCATCAGCCAAACACTTTCTCAAATTTGAGACATGGAACACAGGATGAACCCCACTATGGTCGGAAGGTAGTTCCAGTTTATAAGCCACTTTCGCAATCCTTTTCAGAATTTTGAAAGATCCTACAAACCTTGGAGCCAGTTTGCCCTTCTTTCCAAAGCGAACAACACCTTTCCACAGTGAAACCTTAAGAAGGACCATGTCGCCAACTTGGAACTCCAACGGCTTACGATGCTTATCGGCATAACTCTTTTGACGACTTCTAGCCACCTCAAGGTTATTTCGAATTTTGGAAACTTTGTCGGTTGTTTCTTGAATAAGTTTAGGACCAGTGATGAGATTTTCCCCAATGTCAGCCCAACAGATCGGAGAACGACATTTACGACCATACAAAGCCTCGAATGGTGCCATCTTGATACTTGAGTGATTACTATTGTTATACGAAAATTCCGCGAGCGGTAAATGCGTATCCCAATCACCACCAAATCAAGGACACATAGTCGTAGCAAATCTTTGAGGGTTTGAATTGTTCGTTCGGTTTGACCATCAGTTTGAGGATGGTAAGCCGTACTTAGATCCAATTGGGTACCCAAGAGTTCTTGCATAGACGACCAAAAGTGAGAAGTGAAACGAGCGTCTCGGTCGGATATGATGTGTAAAGGCACGCCATGTCTACTCACCATCTCGTCAATGTAGATGCAAGCCAGTCTTGAAACTTTGTAAGTGTCTCGTATTGGTATGAAGTGTGCCGTTTTGGTCAAACGGTCAACAATCACCCATATACTATCATGACCACGAGAAGTACGAGGTAACTTGGTTATGAAATCCATGGATATATGTTCCCATTTCCACATAGGGATTTTGGGTTGTTCAAGTAAACCACTTGGTCATTGATGCTCGGCTTTGACTCTCGCATACGTGAGACACTTGGAAACATAAGTCGCGATATCTTTCTTCATTCCAGGCCACCAATATTGACTATGCAAGTCCATGTACATCTTATCGGAGCCAGGATGAATAGAATATAGGGTTTGATGAGCTTCGTTCATGAGAAGTGTAACGCCCGCCTCCCAGGGCATACCCTGGGGAGCGTTACGCATCGGATATACAGAACACATAGTAATCCAAATTCATAGCGGAAGTCTAACTTTGATTATACATCCAAAACAAACATTATATTTGTCATACTTAGATAAAACCATTACATCAATTTAACTATATTAGAGATCCGAATCTTCAATAGCGCTCTAGACCTCTATTTCCTCGACTAGCCTGTAATCTCCAATTTCTGCAATCTCTTGGCACCTAGGATGTGTGTCCATAAAATAGAAAACATTTGGGACTCAGCATAAAGCTTGTGAGTTCATAAGCATGGGATTCTTCAAAATTTAAAACATCTTAATATTGACTATTGCATCAAGCAGATACAGCCATGGCAAACAGATAGGAACAGAGTAAGCATAGTATAAATTTACATAACCAGGCTATGTATACAAACTCCACTGGCTAAAGCAGAATCATACAAGCAGCCCTCAAACATCCTATCAAGCATTGCCACATATCACAGATGCTATTGATAGTCAATTCTTCAATTATTACCAGTTATCAGAACATCACATCCCGTATTAGAAAAATAGTTCGGAGGAACTCACCTTGGTCTTTAAGTATTACTGAGACAAATAGACAGTTTCTGAGTTGCGAACCTGATTAGAATTGGAGAAAGTTTTACCAACTAGTTAGGTAAGAAAGTACTACCTAGTTATAATCATGATTGGTTTTGGAAAACATTTACCTTGTTTAAGCAGGTTGATCAGTCCATGCCTAATCAAGGTTAGGCTACCGACACCCACCATGATTACAATTTCTAAATTCTACCCATAATAATATACTAAACCTTAAAATTTAAATAACTTTACTTAAACTTAAAAGACTATAAATTTAAAATACATACCTTAGTAACTTTGTAAAGTAATGGATGTTAAGAGATTGTAAGTGTCAAAGTTGTGTACTATGTATGTATATATGAATGTTACAGATTTTAAAAGTCGGTTGAATGTTGAAGGCTATAAAATACATGCAAAACACGTATCAACACTTTGGATATGCATTCATACATTCACTACACGTTAGGGTGCACAATTCATGATTCATGTTTTCATATTATATTATTTTATTTTTTTATTATTATAATTAATTTAGCTGCTTAACTCGTTTTTCCCTTATAACTTTTAAAATATAACTTTCTACAAAATTTCGAATATGTCATTGGGACGAGCTTATTTTCTCTACGAGTCGACCTATATTTCGTTAAAAACAGAGCATGTTTAAATATAATATATTATTATATTTAAATATATCTAAACGGTCTCTTACGACACTAAAATTAGTGTAAAAACTTTAAAATTTACAATAGTTATTTCACTCATTACTTACTCGTTTAATAATATACAAAATGTAAAGTTCATATTATTTTATTTTAACTATTACATCTGACCCTGGAAACCTGGGATGTTACATTCTTCCTCCCTTAAAAGAATTTCGTCCTCGAAATTCGAAGGTTACCCGAAGAGTTGACGATATTTGGCTTTTTATTTCTTCTACCAATCTCCAATTTTTTTCAGACTCTTTTCTAACCATAGAATATATATATATTAGAAAGTCACCGTAGTAGATTATAATAAATTACCCAAGTAAGCTTTATAAATTTTGTCATAAGATCCATGAGTAACTCAGGTTCATTGGACAATTCGAATAGCATCACGAATAAGTTATAGTGATCATATCATGTTCTAAAATTGATCTTAGGTATGTTTTCTAACCTTTCATTTCTTCATAGTGTTCATGGCATATGCTAGATCAGTAATATATTATTTTCTTAAAAGTTTATCGACCTAAGTCATAGTAATAATGTTTCCTACTCAGTCATCATATACTACCATTTTTAGGCAATCTAAGTTATACCATTCTTCTGTCAGACATGACGAATACTTAGTTAAAGGTTTGCTAGTCAATTCCTTTGACTACCTCAAATTCTATGGGTTTCCATAGGTATCAGGTCAATAGGAATCAAGTTATCATTCAAACGTATCATACTATTCTTAATGATGTCAGCTATTGTCTTTTGTCTCCCATTAGTCATTCTACTTATGAAGGTATGGTGTAAAGCTTGAGTTTCTCAATTCATATATGGCCTAAAGATAGTTGATACTAGGCTTTTTATTTGCACCAATGTAATCTTTTTGATTGGAATGAATATACTGCAAATTAGATCAAATTGGTTACATGTACTCATAAGTCTAAGACACCTTTCTTTTGACTTCACTTATGTTCCTCTACCGATCTCTTGTTGTTATCAAAGGTTAGAGAGTTGTAAGTCATGAAGGACTTATAAGCACACTCTTATACTTACTCTTTTAGTTTCTTAGTTTACAATCTTAGTTCTAGATAATGAGAAACTTTTCTGTAATTTGCTTTCTATTTTCTCCAGATTAATTTTTGGTTGAGTGTTAGCAATAATCTTGACATCTTACATATAAAGTTTTGTATTTCTCTTGTTATCTAATTGTGCTTTTCATAGTTCTTTATATCCGTTCTACATCCATGATCACCTTTGACAATCTATCTTGCTTTCGGTTACTTGATACTAGTTCCGACGTTTTAGGGTATTATCCTTTCTCATCACATATTTTATCTTATCTTATCGATTGACACTCTTGATAAATACTAATACAACATTTGAATATATGATAATGTACATCTAGCCCATATGTTCATATTCCATTACACCACTAATCTTTATCATATGGAGCTATCACTTCAACGGTAAGACATTGGCACTAATCAATATGTTAGAATCTTACTAGGATACTCTTATCATTATAAATTCACCATTATGTGGATCCAAGCATAATCATCAATATACCTGACATGAGTATTCTAGCTTTTCATCATTATGTATCAATATGAGTGCCTGAATATGAATGTCATCCTTGTTGAGCATTCATGTTAGCTTGTTTTCCTGAACATTATCTTTTATAATGTATTTGACTATTACTAATCGTGATTTGTCTTGCCTAGTCTTAATTAGACTAATTAACATAAGACTATCCGTAAGGGTGTATGTTTTCTTCAATTCTTGATCAACGCTATTAATCTACTTTTTATGTTTAGGTAAACATAACCGATAGCAAACCAAAACTTAATTTACGAATGTAAATCCTTAATAACATTAGCTAATTACTATTATCCTTTTACATTATTTACATATTCTAATTATCTTTCACTATATGCTTAACACATATCTAACTCTTCTTATATATCATCATGTTACTTGACTTGTTTGCCAATCTACGTAGTCTTCCCAATCTTAGTTTAAGTTTAGACACTAACTGATAATGCCTAATTCACTTAAACTATGGCTCTGATACGAACTTGTAACGCCCGCCTCCCAGGGCATACCCTAAAGGAATTGATCTGCCCAAGATACATATTAAATTGATGTGGCTATTGTGATATGATTCAAGTCGGGTCATACCCAATAACAAGCTTAACAAACATCAAAAGATAATTTATTTGTTGATAAGATCATACAAATAAATAATGACACCAATTTAGAAAATGGATTTTCTAAATTATTGCTTCTGCAAATGAACATTATTATGTGAATAATTGTTCATGAGATATTATTTGTTTTTCATTATTTAGTGTTACTAAATGATAACAAATAATAGAATGTTTAATTTATAAAGTTTAAAAAATTAGTTTTAAACTTTATAAACTTGAAATCAATGTGTATTTAGTTGTGTTTAAGTTTTAAAAGGGTGGGACCCTTTGCCTTGAATGGATCGGCCGCCCAAGGGGCATTTTAATTCCATTTACTTGGTGTTGTAAATAGAACTTAAGCATGCTTACATTGACCAACACATTCCATATTCTCTATTGCATGCAAATAAGCTCTCTCCTCTCAAAACTCTCTCTCTAGTTCACGGTTTTGAAGAAGAAGAATAGCAAGATTTTCAGCTTTCAAAATCGGTTTTGATTGCTGAAAAATTGGTGTCAAGGGATTCCTAGCAATCAAGGGTGTTTGAAGAAGCTTCGGGTATAGCCTCTTGAGAGCTTCTTCTTTGAAGTTTCAGCCACATCTTCATCACTATTCTCCTCTAGAAATCGTTTCTTTGGGAAGCTTCAAAGGTTGTAATCTTTACATCATATGTTCTTATTATTGTATGCATTGTGTATAAAGATCCAAGGCTTGGGGTTCTTTGTTAAAATGGTTTAACAACTAACTTAATAACATGCTTTAAAATATAAATCCGCTGCGTTTTCATATAAACTAAGTTGTATGAGCTTTGATAAACATGTTAAAACCCCTACAATGGCATCAAGAGCCACTTATACATATGCATACATGTATTATACTTGGTAGTTCATGGTTATGTGGTGTTTGACACCACATACCCGTGAGATTAAGGGCTGTTTTGGTACCCTTTTTTGATTTCTTAAAGACGTTACTTATGCATGTAAGGATCTTTAAAAAATCTAAATCATAAGATGTTTGATTGCATTGACTAAACCCATTTGTTCTTGGTTTATATTGGCCAAAAACATGGGTTAAAAGGGGCTGCCCAAAATCGCAACATAGGATAGTTTTGAATATGTTGTTGTTGATTATGCATAACAAAGCCTAGACCATTTGGATTGAATGATTGGTTGTCATGTTATATTCATTTGGGCATGTAATAATTTATTTTCTTTTGTTTCAAGTCTAGTCTTGTAATTTATTTATTCATATGGTTTGAAATAAATAGATTAGGAGTTTATCTTTACTAGAAAAATGTATTAGGATACATATCTTGTAAGGAAGCTCAAGATCAAGACTTGAAGAAAATATGGACAAAGAAGATGCTTGAAGTTATGGATTCAAGTGGGAGTCCTTTTTGGGTCAACCATGTGTCATGTTCTTAACCCTTAGGACAAGACCATTTGACACACTTGTTTTGGCTAAACAAGTGTGCTAAACTTAGTATGCTTTGTTATGCATATTTGGATGTTTTGTTTATGTTTGGTTGAATGCATATGATGATGTTTGTTTTGAATATTTGGATGTGATTAACAAACCGTCAACTAAAACAAACTATAAACAAGTAATTGGTTCTCAAATCATTAAGAAAAATAGAATGGTTCTATAAAAGGAATTAATGGTTTGCAAAATAAAATGGGTTTTATTCATAAGAACCAATAGGGTACCATATGGTTGAATGCATACAATCATATGGTACATAGACTTTTCTAAACAAGAATTGTGAAATTGTAAATCCCTTTTGATAACAAGTTAAACACCATCCTTTTACACAACACTTAGGTTACTTGCAAACTTTTAGTGGGATAAAGGTCACCTAACCACTTTGAGGGTAACTTGTAACTTGAGGTGAGAATACCATGTTTGTGGGATAAAGGTCACCTAACCACTTATGTAGTAAACTCACATGTGCGTGTAAGTAGGACGACTTGATTTGTAAAATATATTGAATGGATCACCTAAAATATGTTTTAGAAAAGGTGTTGATGGGATAAACATGCCGTTATAAACATGAGATGTTCAAACGATCCCATACCACTAGAAGTTGCAATAGGTTGTAATTGTCATTTATGACTACCTTGTTTATTTAAATAATGGGATAAAGGTCACCTAACCAATATTTAAATATAACGTTGGATTCTAAAAATTTATTTATTAATGATCTATGAGACATAAAGGGTATTGATAAATGAAATATAATTATATCAACGATTACTAATGGAACTTTGTAAAATCTTGTAGATGGCCGACAACAACAACGCTAATAACGATGTACCAAACCAAAACAACCAATCCCTAAGGGCGATCCTTCAAAGGGATCGTCTAACACCTACCAACTTCATGGATTGGTACCGCAACTTGAGAATCGTTCTCAAGCAAGAAAAACGGGCCTACATCATTGATGATCCCATCCCCGATGAACCTGACGAGGAAGATGTGGAAGCGTATAATGATTGGGTTAGATATGTGGAAGACTCCATCCAAGTCTCTTGCCTAATGTTAGCAAGTATGACACCCGAACTCCAAAAGGAGTATGAGCTCCATGGAGCTTATGACATGATCACTCAGTTGCGGGAAACGTTCCAGCAACAAGCTAGAGTGGAACGCTACGAAACAGTTCAAGCGCTTAATGCATGTCGGATGGAGGAATCCCAATCAATTTCATCTTATGTTCTTAAGATGAAAAGCCACATCGACCGCCTTCAAAGGCTAAACTGTCCTGTCTCAAAAGAGTTGGCCACGGATTTGATCCTAAACGGCCTAACTAAAAGGTTTGAGGCATTCGTCATGAACTACAACATGAACGGATAGGACAAGAGCATAAATGAACTTCATTCTATGCTCAAATCAGCCGAGGCGGGAATGGGTAAAAGAGTTTTACCCGTTCTCACCATTAATGAAGGTAGGAGAAGGAGAAGGTCTCTACCCCCTCCTAAGGCAACTGTTGCCAAAGGAAAGGGGCACGTTGGGGGAAAGGGGAAGATGGCTGTTAGGGCGCAAACTCCGAAGCCCAAGGAGAAGAAGCAAAAGGTTGCTGTGAACGACCCATGCTTCAAATGTGGTGAGATAGGGCATTGGATGAGAAATTGTCCAGTCTATCTCAAAGAGTTGAGAGAAAAGAGGGATGCCGGGCAAACCTCAGGTATAATTTACATGATACATGTTGAGCTGAATGTTATTTCTTCTAACACATGGGTATTAGATACCGGATGTGGAACTCACATTTGTAATTTGTTGCAGGGGTTCAGAAGAAATGAGCATTATGCAAAAGGGGAAATAAGTCTCTTCATGGGCAATGGTGCAAAGGTTCACGTAGAAGCCCAAGGAGACTATATTTTGAAGTTTCCAAATGGTTTGGAAGTTATTTTAAATAATGTATTATATGCTCCTAGCTTGACTAGGAACATAATTTATGTTTCCCGTTTAAGACAATATGATTATGATTTCAAGTTTGTTGACAATGATATTCATGTTTCTTTAAATCATGTATTTTATTTTAAGGCTATACCTTGTAATGGTATTTATGAATTGGTTCATGAAAACGCAACATATGATAGCTCAATATACCAAGCAACCACCAAAAGACTCAAATTGGATTTGAGTGATACCTACCTTTGGCATTGTCGTCTTGGTCATATAAACAAGAAACGTATACAAACACTACAAAAGAATGGTCTTTTAAAAACAAATGAATGTGATTCATTTGATGTATGTGAATCTTGTTTACAAGGAAAAATGACTAAGGCACCCTTTAGTGGAACTATCGAAAGGGCAAAAGATGTATTAGGTATCATACATTCGGATGTATGTGGTCCTTTTAAGCCAATGACTAGGAATGGTGAAAAATACTTCATTACCTTCATCGACGATTATAGTCGCTATGGGTATGTGTACTTATTAAGGCACAAAGATGAAGCTTTTGAAATGTTCAAAATCTTCAAGAATGAAGTTGAAAATAAACTCAACAAAACAATTAAAGTTCTCCGCACCGATAGAGGTGGTGAATACCTAAGTGATGTTTTTCAATGTCATCTTAGGAGTTGTGGGATTGTCTCAAAACTCACTCCACCTGGAACACCACGACACAATGGTGTGTCTGAGAGGAGAAATCAAACCTTATTTGATATGGTTCGATCTATGATGGCTAGAAGCACATTGCCTCTATCATTTTGGGGTTTCGCTTTGCTCTCCGCGGCCCGTATTTTGAATATGGCCCCAACCAAAAAGGTGGAAAAGACACCTTTTGAGATATGGCATGGAAGAGTTCCATCCCTATCATACTTAAGGGTCTGGGGTTGTGAGGCTTATGTTAAGACTCCCACCCCAAACAAATTAGATGTCCGATCCCCCAAGTGTATCTTTGTTGGATATCCTAGAGATTCTATGGGATATTATTTCTATGATCCACTGGAACAAAAGGTGTTTGTTGCCAGAAAGGGTGAGTTCTTAGAAACAAAGTTCCTTATGGAAGGAACTAGCAGTAGAACAGTGGATCTTGAGGAGGATCAAGATTCATAGCCCGATGCACGTTTGGTTGAAACTAGCACTCAATATCAGGATGTTGACGATGATCAAACGGTTGATCAATACACACAAAATGTTCGCAGAAGTGGTAGAACTAGTAATCCACCTGAAAGATACGGATTTTTCATGGATGGATGCTATGTGATAGATTCAGATGAACCAACCACATATCATGATGCAGTGTCCAATTTGGATTGTGACAAATGGCTTGAAGCCATGAACGTTGAGATGCAATCCATGTATGACAATCAAGTTTGGGAACTTGTCGTACCACCTCTTAATTCCAAAGTAGTTGGAAGTAAGTGGGTTTTCAAGAAGAAAACCGATATGCATGGAAACTTGGATAATTACAAAGCTAGACTTGTAGCAAAGGGTTTCACTCAAACTCAAGGGGTTGACTATGATGAAACCTTCTCACCTGTTGCAATGCTAAAGTCTATAAGGATATTGTTTGCCATACCTGCTCATTATGACTATGAGATTTGGCAAATGGATGTCAAAACCGCTTTCCTAAATGGATATCTTGAGGAAGATGTCTATATGGTTCAGCCTGAAGGTTTTGACAATCCAAAACATCCTGATAAAGTATTTAAGTTAAAGAAATCAATCTATGGATTGAAACAAGCATCGAGAAGCTGGAATCACCGTTTTGATGAGGAGATAAAGAAATTTGGCTTCATTAAAAACGCGGATGAGGCTTGTGTGTATAAGAAGGCTAGTGGGAGCATAATAACCTTCCTAGTATTGTATGTTGATGACATACTACAATTTGGAAATGACATCCCAACCTTGGAAGGTGTAAAAACCTGGCTTGGAAGTTGTTTTTCCATCAAGGATCTTGGTGAAGCTGCCTATATTCTAGGAATAAAGATCTATAGGGATAGATCAAGGCGGCTGATTGGTTTGAATCAAAGTGCATACATTGACAAAATCTTGAAAAGGTTCAAGATGGAAAACTTTAAGAAAGGTACTGTACCTATTCAAAGAGGGACAATATTGAGTACGACTCAATGTCCAAGCTCGAAGGAGGAGCAAAATAGAATGAAGGCAATCCCATATGCATCTGCTATAGGATCCATCATGTATGCAATGATATGCACTAGACCGGACGTGTCATGCGCTTTAAGCATGACAAGTAGATACCAGCAAAATCCTGGTGATAGTCATTGGATGGCTGTCAAGAACATTCTGAAGTACCTAAGGAGGACTAAGGACATGTTCTTGATCTACGGGTCTGGTGAAGAGGAACTCGTTGTAAAAGGTTACACGGATGGGAGTTTCCAAACCGATCGAGATGATTCACGATCTCAATCAGGGTACATCTTTATTCTGAATGGCGGAGCTTTTTCTTTGAAAAGCTCAAAGCAAGAAGTCTTAGCGTTGTCCACTACAGAGTCAGAATACGTCGCCGCTTCAATGGCAGCACAGGAAGCTGCATGGCTGAAGAAATTCATAGCCGATCTAGGGGTAGTCCCTTCCATTCAGGATCCCCTAGAGATCTTTTGTGACAAACAGGGTGCAATTGCTCAAATCAAGGAACCTCGTGCTCATCAAAAGACTCGGCACATTGAACTGAGATTCAACTACATAAGGGATGAAGTTGAAAAAGGAAAGATATGTATTCGCAAAGTCCACACTGATAAAAACATTGCGGATCTGCTCACAAAGCTCCTTGAAAGGGCAAAGTATGAAGGCCATGCTTGTGCCATGGGACTTAGATATTCAAGTGACTGGGTTTGATGTTGTATTTTGTATTTAAATATTGGAACTTATGTTATTTGACTTAATTATATGGTTATAATTTCATTTGTTCTTCTATTTTAGCATGTTTAAATCCGTGAATAAATAAGTTATTCTAAACGGCCGTAGTCGATCATACTTGTGGGAACAATTATGAATGTAAGACTATAATGAAATTGGATTGGTTGATATTCATAAAGTATGAATATAGAGCAAGAGGTTGCTACCAAGGTTCATTGATATCTATGGGATATAGATATTGGACTGACCCGCTCTCAATTATTTCTGCATGGAATCTTTGTGATTAGTCATAAGAGATATTGAGTAAAGGCGAATATCATTGTATCCTCAGACCTGAGATACATATTGGGTCTTCATATTCACCAAGTATTGTACTTTGACTTAGTACTTTGCTGTTCTGAAAAATTGGCAGTACATAAGGCTGAGTTCAAGTATGATATGAGGTGATTGTGAGAGACGTATGTAGTGAAGATGGAATTTGTTCCTCTTATTCGTTGAGAGTTAGATGTCTAAGGCCTATTAAAGATAAATCTGCGGAGAATGACAGTTCTGTGTCTCTTGGATTTAACATGACATCTGAAACAAAAGGATAAATGATTAATTCACCTAAAACATATTCAAGTAAGGTACTTGAAAAGGATGATGTTATTGAATGGCACTTAGTCATATACATTAGGGGTAGCAAACCGTTGCTAGGCGTTATTTGCTGCTTGCATCAATTTTTTATGAATCTTGTGCAAGTGGGAGATTGAAGGAATTGATCTGCCCAAGATACATATTAAATTGACGTGGCTAGTGTGATATGATCCAAGTCGGGTCATACCCAATAACAAGCTTAACAAACATCAAAAGATAATTTATTTGTTGATAAGATCATACAAATAAATAATGACACCAATTTAGAAAATGGATTTTCTAAATTATTGCTTCTGCAAATGAACATTATTATGTGAATAATTGTTCATGAGATATTATTTGTTTTTCATTATTTAGTGTTACTAAATGATAACAAATAATAGAATGTTTAATTTATAAAGTTTAAAAAATTAGTTTTAAACTTTATAAACTTGAAATCAATGTGTATTTAGTTGTGTTTAAGTTTTAAAAGGGTGGGACCCTTTGCCTTGAATGGATCGGCCGCCCAAGGGGCATTTTAATTCCATTTACTTGGTCTTGTAAATAGAACTTAAGCATGCTTACATTGACCAACACATTCCAATATTCTCTATTGCATGCAAATAAGCTCTCTCCTCTCAAAACTCTCTCTCTAGTTCATGGTTTTGAAGAAGAAGAATAGCAAGATTTTCAGCTTTCAAAATCGGTTTTGATTGCTGAAAAATTGGTGTCAAGGGATTCCTAGCAATCAAGGGTGTTTGAAGAAGCTTCGGGTATAGCCACTTGAGAGCTTCTTCTTTGAAGTTTCAGCCACATCTTCATCACTATTCTCCTCTAGAAATCGTTTCTTTGGGAAGCTTCAAAGGTTGTAATCTTTACATCATATGTTCTTATTATTGTATGCATTGTGTATAAAGATCCAAGGCTTGGGGTTCTTTGTTAAAATGGTTTAACAACTAACTTAATAACATGTTTTAAAATACAAATCCGCTGCATTTTCATATAAACTAAGTTGTATGAGCTTTGATAAACATGTTAAAACCCCTACATACCCTGGGGAGCGTTACGCATCGGATATACAGAACACATAGTAATCCAAATTCACAGCGGAAGTCTAACTTTGATTATACATCCAAAACAAATATTATATTTGTCATGCTTAGGTAAAACCATTACATCAATTTAACTATATTAGAGATCCGAATCTTCAATAGCGCTCTAGACCTCTATTTCCTCGTAAACTAGCCTGTAATCTCCAATTTCTGCAATCTCTTGGCATCTAGGATGTGTGTCCATAAAATAGGAAACATTTGGGACTCAGCATAAAGCTTATGAGTTCATAAATATGGCATTCTTCAAAATTCAAAACATCTTAATATTGACTATTGCATCAAGCAGATTCAGCCATGGCAAACAGATAGGAACAGAGTAAGCACAGTATAAATTCATATAATCAGGCTATGTATACAAACTCCACTGGCTAAAGCAGAATCATACAAGCAACCCTCAAGCATCCTATCAAGCGTTGCCACATATCACAGATGCTATTGATAGTCAATTCTTAAATTATTACCAGTTATCAGAACATCAAATCCTGTTTTAGAAAAACAGTTCAGAGAAAATCACCTTGGTCTTTAAGTACTACTGAGACAAATAGACAGTTTCTGAGTTGCGTTCCTGATTAGAATTGGAGCAAGTTTTAGCAACTAATTAGGTAAGAAAGTACTACCTAGTTATAATCATGATTGGTTTTGGAAAACATTTACCTTGTTTAAGCATGGTTGATCAGTCCATGCCTAATCAAGGTTAGGCTACCGACACCCACCATGTTTACAATTTCTAAATTCTACCCATAATAATATACTAAACCTTAAAATTTATATAACTTTACTTAAACTTAAAAGACTTGAAATTTAAAATACATACCTTAGTAACTGTTGGACCAAAAGAACAAATGAGCCAGATCAGAAAAACCTCTAAGTCTCACAAGACATCACAACAACTGCTGAAAGCATCATCAGCTGTTTGACAAAGTCTGAAGACCTCAACAGCTGAAGATCAAAGTACTGAAGAACATCAGCTGAAGACACAAGTACTGAAGACTCAAGTACTGAAGACACAAGTACTGAAGACTAAAGTACTGAAGATTCAAGTACTGAAGACCATCAGCTGAAGTACAAAGTACTGAAGATCTACAGCTTAAGCGCAAAGACTGAAGACAAAGACTGAAGACATCAGCTGATGACAACTACTGAAGTCATCAGCTGATGAAACATCTGAAGTTAGAGTCTGAAGACAAGTGCTGAAGCTTCAGAGTTTGTCACAATAGCTGAAGAAGTATTCTTCAGTTGTTGTGATAGTTTACCTTTCAGCTTTTTCTTATCAGTAGTTTTATTTTATATTTCAGTAGTTTGTAAAATGACTGAAGAGTATGTTCTTCAGTCGTTGTAGTTTTCAGTAATTTCTTTTCAGTTGTTGAAATAAGTTTAACGCTTAGAATTTTGTAAGAAGATGTCAGCTGTTTGACATCTTCAGTAGTTTAGGTAGTTTCAGTAGTTTGTTAGAATAACGGTTTGATGTCACTATCAAGTGACATCAGCTGACGTCATTCTTCCTATAAAAGGAAGATGACCTAATTGTAATCCTGGCTGAAGCGTGTGATCTAATAGAAAACACCTTTTTACAGAATTCCTTTCTTTCTCTATAACCTATTGTTAAATTGATATATCTCTTGTGTTCTTAGTATAATTTGCTTAATTCTTGTGCTAATTCCGCTGCAAATACAACCTAATTGATCAAACTCGAGGTTGAGATCCTTTCAAATGGTATCAGAGCTGGTTAATCATTGATCGATTTAACAATTGATCATTGAAACTGCTCTTTTGCTATCTACGTTTGATCGAATTAGCAAATTTGCAAGAATAGGTTATAGAGATTGAGTTTCTGCTGCTTCTGGCAATTAAACTTGAGGTTCTCGTGGTTTTGAGCTAGATTTGTTTTGTTTACCTTGAAATTGCTTGAAGTCTGAGATGGCGACACCAACTAATGATCCTCACAATACTGGCTCCTCAACAAAGCCTCCGATGCTTGTGAGGAGTGAGTATAACATATGGCAACGTCGTATGCTCCATCACTTGTCTATCAACAGTGCTAGTTGTTAGAAGTCAGTGGTACATGGACCATACAAGCCTATGATGAGCGTTCCTGAATCAAATGAGCATGTTCCAAAGAAACCTGATCAATATTCTGATGAAAATCTGAAGATGTTCGAAATTGATGCTAAAGCCCCTGGAATTCTGGCCATGGCACTGCCTAACGAAATCTATTCAAGGCTTATGCATCATGAAACTGCTCATGATCTCTGGGTTGCTCTAAAGGAACAATTCGGAGGAACTGATGAGGTCTTAGCAAACACTAGGGAAATCCTCGCCCAATAATATGAGACATTCTCTCATAGGAAGGGTGAGACTCTGACTCAACAGTTTGAGCGATTCTCTTGTTTGATTTCTGAACTGAAAATGGCTAAACAAGAGTATTCAAACACCCAGATGGACAACCGATTCCTCTAATCACTGCCTGAGAGATGGGATACATACACTATTGTCGTACGCTCTAATGCAAATCTGAGCACTCTATCTCTCACCTAACGTCATGGGAAACTGCTTACATTTGAAAGAGAGATAGAACAGAAAAGGAAGTTGTCATCATCTGGTAAACTCACTGATGACTTTGTATCAGGCAATACTGCCCTGATAGGTCAGGAGTCAAAATATGCTGCATCAGAGAGTGCCTATGATGAGCATATTGATTTCTCTACCAATTCTGAACATGCTTTTGTTGGTATTGATGGTAGTTCAGGAGGTAGCAGTGATAACCTGTGCTTTCTGATGGAGGACTTGAAGGGCATTCCAGATGATGATCTGGAAGAGATGGATATTTTGAGTCAAATGGCAATGATAAATATCAGATCTCAAATGTTATACAAGAGAACTGGCAGGAAATTTCCTGGTCTCTCTAGCAAAACCAAAGTTGGTTTTGACAAGAGCAAGTTGAGATGTCACAAGTGCAACAGGCTTGGACACTTTGCTAGAGAGTGTAGATCATCTAGATCTAACTCCTCTGCACCCTTTATGACTTTTCCAAGCAATAGCTCACAGCACAAAGGGCAATATACCACCAGTTCTGGTCATCCATCACCAGCTCAGGCATCACCTGCATACTTTGTGCCTCAGGGTCATATGCCATACCCATACCCCTGCTACTACATGCCTCAATCAAGTCAAGTTCAAGCACCCACTTCTCAGCAACCACATGCACTCCCTGAGCCTCAACCTTCTCAATCTCATCATCATACCCAGCCTTAACAACACAGCTTCTTCACCACAGGAGTTGTTGACTGGAGCAGTTTACCACATGATTTATCTGGTCATGAACAACTGTTTCCTGGTGCAGGTCAACATGGTGGTGATCATCCTTTTGGGAACCTCGCTCTCATGGCCCTGGAGTCTGCTGATGGGTCATCCTCCAATGCTTCATCACAGGTATCTTCTGAGGCCAAAGCCAAGCTACGTTCTGAATCTTGCATAGCTGCATTTGCATCTATTAGAGAAGCAAATGTAGCTTTAATTGATAATAATCTTGAGCTAGAGCAAACCTTTTCCAAAAGAAAAGTTGAACTTGAGTCTGTGCTTAATGATAAAAATGATGAGATTTATAAACTTAAATGCCAAATCAAAGATAATAAGGCTAGGGAAGAGGTACTTCTAGAGAAGTACAGAGACCTCAAGGAAACACTTGCAGCTACCCAGGTAGAGTGTGATCACTGGGTGCAATCCTGCAAGGGTTTTGAAATGCTTCTGAGTAAGCAATCAAATTCCAATGTGAAGTTTGGCATTGGTTATAATCACACTGCTCCTCCAACAGATTTTACTTCCAGAGCAGAAGTAGAATCTAATGGAGAAAGCAATAACCAATCCTTCTCATCATATGACCTACTATCTGATATAGCATCATCAGAGGTTGAAGTTAGCATTAATCCCTCATAAAACCAATCAGCTGATGCTACAACAGTTGATAGTTCAAACGCTGACTGTCACATAATCAAAAAGTTTATCAACTCAGGTGTTGTCTCTAAAAGTACTGAAAGTACTGGAGAGCAAGTGATAAAACCTGAAGTTCAAACCCCAACTACTGCCAGTACTGAAGGGAAGAAAACTGCAAGTGAAAGGGTTTGAAGACTACTGAAAAGGATATCAGGAAAGCAAGTACTGCAAGGAAGAAAACTGCAAGTACTGATAGCAAATTGCTGAAGAACAAGTCTTCAGTAGTTTCATCTTCTTCAGTTGATGATCAACTAAAGATGAAGAAGAAGCCATGTGAAATATGTGGCTTGTTCAATCATCTTACCGATGATTGCTGGTACAAAAAGGGCTCCAAACTCAAACAAAAGGAGAAAATTAAAGAGAAAATGAATGTAATGAAACCTGAGTTTGACACCAAGTTTGTACCAGCAACATCAAAACCTGAAACCCCTAAGTCCAAGAAGAAATCCAAAAAGAAGGATGGGGTTAATCAGGCTACAGCTGAGGTTGCTCAAAAGAAGATGGTGCAACATAGGAATCCATCACAAGCAAGCACTAATGTGTCTGATGAGCTAAAGGCTTTATCACAAAATCAGACACAGCTTGTTATGATGGTTCAACATCTAATGGGAAGAGTCAACCAATTAGATGCTCCTGTGCTAAAACCACCGAAAAAGAAATCCAAGCCAAAGGATTCCTCTTCTACACCATCTCCTTCACCTCAGGCTGTCACACATAACAAACTAGTTAGTGTTACATCTGTTGATGAGAACAGACCCAAAACCAAAAAGGTTTGGGTCTCAAAAACTAACTTGTTGTGATGAATGCAGGGTTCTTCAACATGCCAAAGAAGCATCTGGTATGTAGACAGTGGAGGATCCATGCATATGATAGGAAGCAGCTCACTTCTTAATGACTACTCTCAAGGAAAGAAGGGGTTTGTTTGCTTTGGCAATGATGCAAAAGGTTACATCATCGGCAAAGGCTTTGTTTCCAATGAGGAAATAAGGTTTGATGATGTTAACCATGTGGAGAATCTCAAGTACAATCTCTTGAGTGTCAGTCAAATATGTGATAAAGGCCATGTTGCCCTTTTCACCAGCCAGAACTGTCGGATTCTGTCATCCAAAGTTCTGAGTTTGATTGACAAGGTGTTGGATGAATATACTCTCCTGAAGGCCAACAGGACAGGAAGAGTATATGCCTTAGATCTTTCAAAGGAAATTGATCTAAAAGGCCATCCTTTCCTATCCTCCAAGGCTTCTCCTCAAGAATCTACTCTATGGCATAGAAGGCTGGGTCATGTGAATCTCAAAAACATGAATCAGCTGATACACCATGGTTTAGTAAGAGGGTTGCCTTTGAAGGAGTTCAAATGTGAAGTCAACGGCACTGCTTGTTTCAAGGGAAAAAAACACAAAGTCTCATTCCCTCCAATAGAAGAACCTAAGTCCAATGCCTGCTTGCAACTTTTGCACATGGATCTTTTTGGTCTTGTTAGAGTGATGAGCATGGCAAAGAAGAAATACTGTCTGGTAATTGTGGATGATTACTCCAGATTTGCATGGACTTTCTTCTTGCACTCCAAAGATGAAGCTGCAAAAGCTATAATGAACTTTGTGTTATATGTGGAGAAGCAGTATTCCCTTCCAGTCAAGTGTGTGAGGAGTGACAATGGCACAGAGTTTAGAAATCACACACTTGATGACTTCTATCTGTCAAAGGGAATCAAAAGGCAGTTCAGCATTCCAAGAACATCTGAACAAAATGGAGTGGTGGAGAGAAAGAACAGGACCCTCATTGAAGCTGCAAGGTCAATGCTGGCTGACTCGGGATTGCTACTGACCTCTTGGGCTGAAGCTGTCAACACAGCTTGCTATGTGCAGAATAGAGTATTAGTGAATCAGAGGTTAATGAAGACTCCTTATGAAGTACTTCATCATTTGGCTCATTTGATTTCCTTCTTCAGAGCCTTTGGGTGTCCTTGTTTCATTCTCATCACAAGCAATCCACTCCAGAAGTTTGCATCAAAGGTGGATGTAGGGTATTTTGTTGGTTATTCATCAACTTGCAAGGCATACAGAGTTTTCAACTGCAGAACAAAGATGGTTGAAGAAACTTTGCATGTGAAGTTTAATGAATCTCCAAAGGACAAGATTCCACAAAACCCTGTGGAGTTATTTGATCTGGACATACTGCAATATGTTCCTTATCAACCTCCAGCTGTTGTTCCTGTCAACAGTTCTCCACCTGGTGGTACTGATGATGATGTAGCCAGTACTCACCTTTTCAGGTTTAATGACCACCTGCCTGAGTCAACTAAACCTGATGTTCCTGTAGCTTCAGCAGCTCCATCCACAACAAATGCTGATGAGATTTCTGAATCCTCTACTTCATTTGAGTTGCCATCTCCCACTTGGTTTCAAGAATCTGCATCACCATCTGTTGCTGCTGAAGGTCCTACAAACACTTGCACTGATCTTATTGTCTATCAAGAGCTGAAGAATCACCCAATGTCTCAAATCATTAGTGATATCAATGCTGGAGTTTCAACCAGGAGTCAATTGTCCAATTTCTGCTTCTATGCTCTCTTCATCAGTCAGCAAGAGCCAAAGAATTATCATGTTACACTAAGAGACAATGGATGGGTTAAAGCAATGCAGCTTGAGCTTCTTCAGTTCAAAAAACAGCAAGTGTGGGAGCTTGTTCCTTTACCACAAGGTAAGTGTGCAATAGGCACTAAATGAGGGTGTTTAGGAATAAAACTGATGAAAAGGGCCAAATTGTCAAGAACCAGGCCAGGCTGGTTGTACAGGGGTTTGCATAAGAGGAAGGCATTGATTATGGTGAAACCTTTGCCGCTGTAGCCAGACTGGAGGCAATTAGATTGTTCTTAGCTTATGCTGCCTTTCACAATCTTAAAGTTTTTCAAATGGATGTCAAAAGTGCCTTTTTATATGGTAAAATAAAAGAAGAAGTTTATGTGTGTCAACCACCAGGCTTTGAGGATAATAAACATCCTGATTGGGTGTATAAGCTTGATAAGGCTCTTTATGGGTTGAAACAAGCTCCTAGAACCTGGTATGAAACATTATCTAATTTTCTTCTACAGAATAATTTCACTAGAAGCTCCATTGATAAAACATTATTCATTAGGAATGTGGGACAGCATAAGCTACTTATTCAAAATTATATTGATGATATAATTTTTGCATCCTTTGCCCACAGTTGTGTGATGAATTCACTAAGCTAATGAAGCAAAAGTTTGAAATGAGTGCTATGGGAGAATTACAGTTCATTCTAGGGTTGCAAATCAAACAAAGGGCTGATGGAACCTTCATTCATCAGTCCAAATATACAAAAGAGTTGTTAAATAAGTTTGATTTACAAAACTGTAAGCCCTGTTCTACTCCCATGAGCAGCACCATACAACTGGATGTTGATCAGAAAGGGAAAGTGGTTGAAGAAACCCTTTACAGATGTATGATTGGGTCCTTGATGTACCTTACAGCTTCTAAACCAGACATTATGTTTGCAACATGTGCCTGTGCTAGATTTCAGGCTGCACCTAAAGAATCCCATTTGATTGCAGTCAAAAGGATCTTTAGATATTTGCAAGGTACCCAATCTTTAGGTCTTTGGTATTCTACTGGGCATTCTCGCAATTTAGTTGCTTTCTCTGATAGTGACTATGCAGGATGCAAAGTCACCAGAAAATCCACTTCTGGTGGTTGCCAATTCCTAGGCAATTGTTTAGTTTCTTGGCAGAGTAACAAACAAACATCAATTGCTACCTCCACTGCTGAAGCTGAGTACATTGCTGCTGCAAGTTGTACATCCCAGGTACTCTAGCTTCAGAACCAACTCTTGGATTATGGCATTACAGAGACTAAGACTCCATTATTAATGGATAGTGCTTCAGCTCTGTGTATTGTTAAAAATCCAGTCCAGCACTCTAGGACCAAACATATTGAGATCGGACATCATTTTATTAGGGATTGCTATGAAAAAGGTCTGATTGATCCAAAGTTTGTGCCTAGTGCTGATGAGCTTGGAGACATATTTACTAAGCCTTTAGATAGTGCCATGTTAGGTCCCTTAAAAGATTAACATTTAGTCTTTATTGTTTAGTGTCTATTTTGTATTTTATACTAGTGTAGGGACTAGTTGTGTAAATTAGTTCCTTAGGTTCTAGTATAAATAGCTTAGTCGTAGTATAGATTGTAAGTTTTTGCATATGTTTTATGAGAACTGCTTTCTATCACTTGTAATCGTATTTGCTATCAATGGAAGATGAATTTTGTTGATTTTGCATGATTACAATTGATTGTATTTTGCTTTGAATTGTTCATATAATTGATACAGATTGCTCTAATTGATCCTATCAATTGGTATCAGAGCTTTCAGTTGAGTGTTTTTGAGGTTCTGTCGAAGATAGAAACTTCAAAAATCCACTGAAATCTGTAATCAATTGACAATTCAAGTGAAATATTGTGAATCGAAGCAGTGTTTCATCATCAGAAACATGTTTTGAATCACAATTTGCAGTTTATCTCATAAAAATCGAGTGAATTAGTGAAAAACAGTTCGAATATGTGCTCTTGAGTGTTCGACCTAAAATCTCTGAAATTCATCGAAATTTGTTGATGATTACTGAAATTAGGGTTATAGGATTGATTATCGGTATAATCATGAACTAATTGTGAAATTTCAGCTCAATTAATCAACAATTGAAGGTTTTTGAGATTTCTGAGTTCGTTACATTCATATGAAGCTGATGAATGTGGCGTATTAGGGCTGAAAAACACTGAAATTTGACCAAGTGTTTGGTCGTTTGAGAACTGTTGGACTTTTCTCAACTGTTTCAGTCGTTTTACCCTAGCCGTATAACCACTGTGGACAATCACTGTAGGTTAGACACATCACCACTGAGTAGCCGTATAACCACTGTTGGTCGTTTCACTGCTGGTCGTTTTAGGTTGTGGTCATATAACCACTGTTGGTCGTTTCAGCTTGTGGTCGTATAACTACTGTTGGTAGTTTCAGCATTGTGTTGGAAATTTTTCTAAGGCAATCCCTTAGACTCATCACTGTTGGACTTATCACCACTGTTGGACTTTTCACTGTTGGACTTATTACCACTGTTGGACGTTTCACTACTGGTCATATCATCACTGTTGGGCGTTTGACTACTGTTTCGGACTTTTCAGCCTTAACACTTAGAAATTTTTCATAAAATTTCAAAAATCCAAAAATATTTTTTCTTTTCATTTCTTAATTCAAAAGATTAGAAAAACAACAAAAATAAAAAAATGGCTAAATCAGAAGATTCTGAGAATAGAGTTCCAAAACTTAAAAACATAGCTGATTTTAAAAATTGGTCTCTTAGGCTGAAACATCATTTGAATTCCATAGACACTGATCTGTGGAAATCAATTGAAAAGGGTCCATACATTCCTGTGACTACTGATGGTCCAGACAGAGGATTTGTGTATTCTAAAGATTCACAAGAGCCTTATCCAGAAGATAATCTTCATGGTGATGATTTAAAAAAGGCAAAGAATGACATCAAAGCATATTCTCTCATGTGTAAAGGACTACCACTGGAAGTTCTTTCAAGGCTTGAAAACTATCAGACTGGATATACAATGTATAAAGCCTTGAAGATTATATGTGAAGGAGGGAAAGAGATTCAAGATCTGAAAAAGCAGAAACTGAAAAGGCAATTGGAACTTTTTGAGCACATCTCAGGAGAAACAATAAACCAAATGATGAACAGGTTTGTGCAATTAACTACAGAGATGTCTACTTTGGGAATCAAGAATGATCTTGAGGACTTAAATAATAGACTTCTGAATGCACTACCATCTTCTTGGAAACAAACTGTCACTTTATTAAAACATACTGAGAAGTTTCCAATGGATCTTGATCTGCTCATTGCTAAAATTGAATCTGTAGAAATTGATGAGAGCTCAAGAAATAATGATAGACATGCATCAACAACTCAGTATAAGTATGTTGCTTCACCAGCAAATACTGTTGAGAATGCATTTTTGGCTAAAGACCAATCCACTCCTGAAGATGAAGGTGATCTATTTGTGGGAGCAGGATTCTTCACCAGTACACCTACTTACTCCACTCAACCACAACCACAGTCTTCACCTAAAGCTCAAATGCCAAAACCTTCAACTGAGATGCCATCCTCCTCAAACTCTCCCAATCCAAGTAAAGTGAAAGATGTGATCAACATTCTTTTACAAGATGAAGAGTCAAAAACTGCTTTCACTGCTTTCATGGCAAGTTTTCAAGCTTATCAAGGCAGTCAACTGACTCAAGTGGAGCTAGTTCTACAGGATTTGTTTGAAATGGATCCAGATGATGTAGAAGAAATGGATCTTAATTGGCAGATGGTCATGATAGCTTACAGAACTCAAAAGCATGCTTACACTAACAGAAATTACAAACCCAGTGCAAACAAAACTGTTGGGTTTGATAAATCAAAATCAAGATGCTTTAACTGTAACAGCTATGGTCATTTTTCAAGAGAATGTAAAGCTCCAAGAAACCAAGGAGGAAATACTCAAGGCAGCTCAAATGGTCAAAAATATCAGCAACAGGCAAACAAGACTTTTCAGAAGCCATACCAAAGTCTACCAATGCCAGAACCCAAAGAAGAGAAGAACAGTGAGGAAACTAAGAAGGCACAGGTTGTAAACATCAAAGATGGTTATGACTGGAGTGCATATGCAGAGCAATTTACTGCTGATCTCACTGCTAATCTGGCACTAGTTGCTGAAGTTGATGATGAAGACTGGTCTGAATTTAAAGATCCTAAATATGATGAATCAGATCAAGAAGAAGAGTATGATTGGAGCGACAAATCAGACCCAAAAGATACCACTGAAGAAGTTGCTCTTATGGCTCAATCAGAACAGCCAAAGGTTGTTAATTCTTCTGATACTGAATCTTCACACTCATATCCTGAAATACCAGTAGAAGTGAGAGAGAAAATGTGCACAAAAGCATGTTTTGAGCTAGTTGAACACTACAGAACATATTCATTTAAAATTTGTGACAAGCTCAAACAAGAAGAATCAAAACACAATAAGCTAAAATCAGATCACAAAATTGCTGATGAAAAGATCATGTCTCTTCAAGATTCATGGAACAAAACCATTAAAGAACTTGAACTTGTCAAACAACAACTTGAAGAGATGAACAAAACACTTGAAAAAGAAAAATTGGCACATGCAGCAACTCAAATAGACTTAGCCAAAGTTAAAAGCTCAAAGAAAATTGTTGAGCAACTGGTGAATGGAAGGAATGAAAAAGACAAAACAGGACTAGGATTCACACATGAACCTATGCCTGAATCTATCTCAAAAACATTACCTGATAATTTCAATACTCATGATCATTCACCAGAAAACAAAGCTAAACTGAAGGAATTTCAAGATCAAAAGAACCTTCAAAAGAAAAATGTTGAAGTTTATGAAGAAACTGACTTAAACAAGATCAAAAATGGTCATCCAATCAAAGTTAAATCTTATGAACCTTAACAAAAACAAAAGAAGCTGTTCGTACCAAAAAGTGAAAATGTTATTGAACAAACTGAACTAAAGAGTGAAAATTCTGATGTCAATAACAAACTGAAAGAAAAATATGAAGAGGTTAAATCAGATAACAATAATTCTGATGATTCTAGTTCTAATGAACTAACTGAAGTGAAAGAATGTCAAAAGGAATCTTCTCAAGATTCAACTAAACTTCAAAGCAAGAAAACTTCATCAAGATTGAGAAATCAAAGACGAAGAAAAGCTACAAAAGCAAAGAAAACTGAATCAACTAATCAGTCACAGAACAATACTCAAATTAAACCTGTGAAGTTTGTGTCTGCAGGAACTTTTGACTTGAACACAAACACAAAAATATCAACTACACCTAAGATCAAATCTAACTCTGATCTGAGAACAAGTCCAGATCATAAGACTTCCGCTGTGTATAAAAGATTTGAATCAAAGGAGTCAAAGAATTTTGCTCAAGTTCAAAAGAAGAATCCCAAAGATCAAAAGACAAAATTTACTTCAATTAAACAACAAATTAAATTGCCTAACCCAAAATTCAAACAAGAATCAAATGTTGCTTCAACATCAAGGGTTAATAAAATGTTGTTTAAACATTCTGAAAAGTATTGTGATATCTGTGACATGTACAATCATGACATTTCAGAATGTTACTTTAACAAGTATTGCTACATATGTGATATGACAAATCACACCACAGTTGAATGTTATTTTAACAAATACTGTGCTTTGTGTGATGAAAGAAATCACAATACCAATGATTGTTACCTCAGGAAGAACTCTACAAGGAAGGAATTCAATAATCCAGGTTTTGTAAATCCACAATTATAAGAAATCAAAATATTGGATTTAAATTTTCATAACAACAATCTTCCTTGGGTTTGAGATCTTTCAGAAGAAACAATTCAGATTTTGTCAAATCACAGCAATACCATCAAGAAAAGTTTATTCCTCGATCTGTGAGAATAAACCAAGGAACATTCTCAAATGATTCATACAAGAGTTCAAGATTTCTTAATAATGCTTTGAAATCAAAATCTCAAAGAGATAATCAGTTGGTTTCTCAAAAAGGATTTGAACATGATAAACTTCAAAAGAAACCAGATGTCAACAAACTTCATTTTAAACAATTTACAATTGTTGACAAGTTTGGCAAGCCCAAGACCATCTCGGCTTGGGTTACTAACTCACCTTAAATGTTTGTGACTGCAGGTACGCCCGCGGAGACCAATCAACTCATGGTATGTTGACAGTGGGTGTAGCCGGCATATGACAGGCAATCAAGCCTTGTTGCAAGACTTTAAGTTAAAGGACGGTACTCATGTTGCTTTTGGAGGAGATGCAGGTGGAAAGATAACAGGAGAGGGAACAGTGTCCTATGGGATTATCAGTTTTGATAAAGTCAACTTTTGCTCACAGTTGAACTTTAATCTTCTAAGTGTATCCCAAATTTGTGACAAATCTTATTCTGTTCTTTTTGATGAATCTCACTGTTATGTCTTGAAACCAGGTTTTCAGATTAGCAATGACTGGGTGATAGTTAAAGCTGCTAGAGACAGAGATGTATACAAACTGGATATGTCTCAAGTGGATCCTGCAACTGAAACTACTTGCCTGATTGCTAAAGCCTCAAATGATGAAAGCCAGCTTTGGCATAGACGTCTTGGTCATTCAAACTTCAAAAACATGAACAAGCTTGTAGCAGGAAATCATGTTATTGGACTTCCTTCCAAGAAGTTTTCAACAACTGATCATTGCTCAGCATGTCTGAAGGGAAAACAACATAGAGCGTCTTATAAGTCCAAACTAATAAACTCAAACACCAAACCACTCCAGATGTTACATATGGACCTTTTTGGACCAACTAATGTTAGGAGTATTGGTAGAAAATCATATTGTTTAGTCATCATAGATGATTATACAAGATTTTCATGGGTTTTCTTTCTTCAAGCTAAATCTGAAACTGCAGATCTTCTAAAAGAATTTATTAACAAAGTTGAAAATCAACTTGATCAAAAAGTAAAAATAATAAGAAGTGATAATGGAACTGAATTTAAAAATGCTAACATTGATTTGTTTTGTGCAGAAAAAGGGATAGTTCATCAGTTCAGTGCTCCCAGAACTCCACAACAAAATGGAGTTGCTGAAAGGAAAAACCGAACTTTGATTGAAGCTGCCCGTTCTATGTTAGCAGATGCTAAACTTCCAATCACTTTCTGGGACGAAGCAATATCCACAGCATGTTTTGTTCATAACAGAATCTTGCTTGTTAAAGATAAAAAGAAAACACCATATGAGTTGATGTTTGACAGGAAACCAAACATAAATTTTTTAAAATCATTTGGTTGTCCAGTTATGATTCTTAACTCAAGTGATCATTTAGGAAAATTTGAAGAAAAAGCTGATAATGGATTTTTCGTTGGATATTCATCTGTTTCAAAAGCATATCGAGTGTATAACTCTAGGACAAACACTATTAATGAAACATTCAACGTTAAATTTTTGGAAAATTCTTTTCCATCAGTTTCAAATGGTCCTGCATGGTTATTTGATTTGGATTCTTTGTCAAACTCATTTCAGTCTAACTTGTTTAATCAATCTGATGATTTTTCAGGTAAGAAGAACTTAAGAGGAGATCTTGGATCTTTTAGTGATGATTCAGATTCTGATGATTCAGATGATGCTCGTCCAGATTATCCATTTTTTTCATTTGTCAAGGATTCAACAATCCATTTCCATGACAATGTTCCTGATTCTTCAGCTTCAGATCATTCTGTTTCAGCTGATCAAGAAGAATCACAACCTATTCCTAATGATGGTACAGAAATTGGACATCCTGAGTCTGGCACATCTTCTATCTCTGGAGATGCAATTGATCATAGTAACTTTGATTACTTTCTCAATTCACCGACTCAAGTACCAAATTTCACTCCACATTCTTCTACCTTATTGCAACAGCTCTCCAATTTGAACCAAACCAATCTTGATGTTACTGTGCAAGGAAATGAGATTCCGATATCTCGTATCCACCGGAACCATCCAACATCACAGATTATTGGTCCTCTGAATGAAAGAACTACTAGGAGTAAATCTGAACATGAAAATGTTTGTTTATACTCGTGTTTCCTTTCTCAGACTGTTCCTAAAAATGTCACCGAGGCATTACAGGACAATGGTTGGATTGAAGCTATGCAGGAGGAACTTCTACAATTTCGAAAACAAGAAGTGTGGAAGTTGGTGGAATTACCTGAAGGAGAAAATGCCATAGGCACCAAATGGTTGTTCAGAAATAAAACTGATGATCGTGGCATTGTAATCAGAAATAAAGCAAGACTTGTTGCACAAGGATACACACAGGAAGAAGGAATTGACTATGATGAAGTATTTGCTCCAGCTGCAAGACTCGAATCTATTCGTGTTTTCCTCGCTTATGTATCATTCATGAAATTCAAGGTGTATCAAATGGACGTAAAAGGTGCATTCTTGTATGGTCCAATCACTGATGATGTGTATGTGAAGCAACCTCCAGGCTTTGAGGATGCAGAATTTCCACATCGTGTGTATAAGCTTAGCAAAGCTTTATATGGCCTACATCAAGCTCCTAGAATTTGGTATGAGACATTATCTCAACACTTGATCCAACATGGATATACAAGAGGGAAAATCGATCCAACTTTATTCATAAAGAAGGATAATAATGATCTCTTATGTGTGCAAGTGTATGTAGATGATATTATATTTGGTTCTACCAGTCCAACTTTGTGCAAAGAATTTGAAGAGATCATGAAATCTCGGTTTCAAATGAGTTCTATGGGAGAAATCAATTTCTTTCTTGGATTGCAAGTTCAACAATCTACAGATGGTATTTTTATCAATCAAGAGAAGTTCGTTGATAAACTCTTGAAGAAATTCAAACTGCATGATTCCATAAGAACTCCAGCTGACGTAAACACCAAGATTGAACCTGATCCTAAAGGAAAATCAGTAAACCAAACTTTATACAGATCTATGATTGGTTCTTTGATGTATCTTACTGCATCACGACCAGACATAATGTATGCTGTTTGTGTCTGTGCAAGGTATCAATCAGACCCGAAAGAATCTCACTTAATTGCTGTCAAAAGAATATTCAGGTATCTCAAAGGTAAACCAGCCTTAGGGCTTTGGTATCCTTACGAGGGTAATTTTGAGTTACATGGATATACAGATAGTGATTTTGGTGGATGTTGTCAAGACAGAAAATCTACAACGGGTGGTTGTCAGTTTCTTGGGCCCAGATTAGTTTCATGGCAATGTAAGAAACAAACAAATGTTTCTGTCTCAACTGCAGAAGCTGAGTACATAGCTGCATCAGCAGGATGTTCTCAAATACTTTGGTTGCAAAACCAACTGCTAGATTATGGGTTCAATTTTCTTAAAACACCCATTTACATTGATAACACTGCTGCTATGTTCATTACAGCTAATCCAGTTCAACACTCAAAAACAAAACATATCGAAATTCGATATCATTTTCTAAGAGATAATTCTGAAAAAGGTTTAATCATTTTGATTCAAATAGCAACTGGAAAACAGTTGGCAGACCTATTTACTAAAGCTTTTCTACCAGGAAGGTTTGAGTATTTAGTGGAGTCAATTGGCCTTATTAACAATGTGTAAACCTGGTTACAAATTTGAATCTTTTCATGATCAAATACTTTCCTAACTCTGACAACTTTCATAAGGATAACTTTTCATCGTTATTTGCCTGATTGTTTGTGTGTGTGTGCTTTCTTTTATAGAAAACCAAATACAAAATTAGAAAACTCAAAAAAATCAAATAGAAAATTATACATAAAAAATCCAAAAATCGAGTGCTTTTCATTTTTCATTCATTATTTTAGGAATGAATCTGTATTTGCCTTCTGTGAGAAATGATAGTACATTAGTAAGATCAGTTACATACTTCACTCACTAATAAAGTCTGACATGATCAGGAATTTGTTGTGTAGACACTATCATGCTAGTATACTGAACAAGTAAATTCTTGTGATTACCCACATCCTTATGCTTGTTTGTGTATTCATCTAAGTACATTTGAGGGTATTAGCTTATCAGATTGACTGCTTGTTAAGCTACACCTACTCACACCTGATGGTAATATGACTAATCATGAGATCTGTTACAAGCATCATTTACTTCTCTGTTATGAGTCATCATAGACCAGAAGTACTGAGATATCCTCTGTTGTAAGTCATTACAGACCTGGATATTCTCATTTGATGCAAAAGATGCCAATGTGCACAACCCATTCAAAAGGATGGTTAGAGTTGATCAAATGGTTATCCATGATCATTCTCTGTTAAATTAAGTAACATGAACTCTGATTATGCATATTTGTTAGGTAATAAGTTGAGAATATGTGCTTTCTTGCATGTCTTGATGATGGTTGATCCTCTTTGTCTTGGTATGAGTCACATCTTGTCATATACCTCTACCATATTCATCCAAGAATTGAAAAAGTAAGTGAGCTGATAGTTTATGTCAAAAACACTCATTTGCTGTCCTTAGATCTTGTGTCTCCTTTGCTGTGATATCACTGACCTGGAACACACTTGATCAGGATTTAATCATTGTCTATGACTATCCACATATTTTTTATTTTAATGTTCTGATCTTATCTAATATGATCTCACTACAATTAAAGATTCTAGTGTAAATATTAGATTTTTATTCTGCTTTAATTTTGATTTTATGCATGTTTTCTTGTGTGCAGGCAATATAACAATGTTAAGTGTGATATTCTTATGCTATCTTGGTAAACTTCTAAGTTTTGAGAAACTTAAAAGTTTAGGGGGAGTAATAAACCAATAAGAATATTCTCAGATAATCAAAATGAAAATGATCATGTCGAACTGAACGGATGATGCTTTAATTTCAAAGTATGTGTGTGTTTATCAAATGATAAAATGATCTCATAATTTTTAGCAAGGAAAAGCTTCTTTGAAAAGTTTAAATCAAGACAGATGTTGAAATATTTGGTTGTTCATTTTGAAACTAAGATGAAAGGTCAAACTTGTAAATAGTTCAAATTTGAGGGTCAAAATGTAAATTTGAAACTTTGAGGGTCAAAATTTAAATTTGAAACTTTGAGGGTCAAAAGTGTAAATTTGAAACTTTGAGGGTCAAAAGTGTAAATTTGAAACTTTGGGGGTCAAAAGTGTAAATTTGAAACTTTGAGGGTCAAAATATAAAAATATGCAATATTGTTTGAATATTAGTATGAAATATTACTAATTTGTTTAAACAGTGTGCAGGTGGAAGATTTGAAAATTCCAAGTGAAAAAATGCACAAACAGTTGTTATATGTCTGATTAGTTGATGTGTGGACATTTCAGATTTATTATGCTACTAATAGTGCTTATGCTACTGAAACAGTGCTTATGCTACTGAAACAGTGCTTATGCGACCAACAGTGCTTATGCTACTAACAGTTCTCATAAGTCTGAAACAGTTCTCATACGGCTAACCTAATGTGTCTAACAGTGCTAATACGACTAGACTCACAAGGCTGTATAGTGCTCATATGTCTCAATACTTAGTGAAATTTTTGACCTAATGAGTCTGAATGATCCTAAAACGACCAACAGTACTCATAAGTCTAAAATTTGTTTTTGTATAAATAGAACACTTGTGATATTCATTTCATTCTTAATTCAAAAACCCTCACAAAACCCTCTGAACTCTCGAAATCTCGAACTTTTTTTGACCAAAACCCTCATTCATCGATTGAATCCACTTCGAACAAAAAATTTCAGATTGTTGATAGTATTCTTGTGATTGTGAATGTAAGTGAATGAATCATATTCAACTGATTTCATTTTAAATGAAACATTTTGATGGTCGTTCGATCCCTGTGCGGTCGTATGAACCCTAACACTTGTAAAATCACAGATTACTTCAAATCGAGAAAAAAATGTGAAAAATTGATGATTGATTCTTGTTCATCTGATGATGTCGATCATGATATTAGGTTAAGCTTGTGATAATCTGATATTTGATTGAAGTTTTGATTCATGGTCACCGATGAACATTCTCGGTGATGATGAACTTGATGAAGAAGATGAACAGTTTCATAATTTTCAAAATAAAATAAAACAAAATTCAAAATAAAATCAAAATTGATAAAAATCATCATCTCAGGAATTTAAGAGTTTTTAATAAAGTGATATAAGATAACATAAACAGAAGTGTTAAACCGTTAATCAATATCAATCTTGAAAATTCATCTTTTATCAAAATTAAGTGTTTACACTTAAAATTAAAATTCAAGTTGTTTTTAAAATTCAAATTCAATTTAACACATCAGTTTATAATATCTTAAATCATCATAATTTTAAACTCACAATTAATCATTTGCTTCAAAATACACAGTATCTAACATCATTGTTCTTAAATTTTGCAGATGACAGAATTGAAGTTTGTACCTAAGCATAATATTGTTGCATTTTTTAATGATGAAGTTCAAGATGCTTTTTCTTATGAAGAAATGATCAGATTTATTCTAAGAACAAAATATGTTTATGCAATGTGTTACCAAACTGTAATCTATGACAGACTTATTAGACAGTTTTGGAACACTGCACGGGTTGAAGTAGAGGATGGAAGAAAAGTTGTAAGGGGCTTTGTGACTAGAGATAGAATGATAGAAGTGTCTGAAGATTCTATCAGAAATGCTCTAAGATTGGGTGAAAATGATCCAGAAGATCGATGTGAATTTTCTTTTGATGAATGCAGAGAAATTTTTATGGCTATGGGTCATCCTGATCAGTTTCCTAAGAAACAATTCTTTAGAGCAAGGGTTTATAATCACTGGAAGCTTCTTTGTTACATCTTCCAACACTGTTTGTCCAAGAGGAGTGTTGGATGGAATTCATTTCCTGTGGACATAGCTTCACCTATTGTTGCTCTAGCTACAAACAGAAGGTTCAATATGTCAAAGTGGATACTGAATGGATTTGCTTTTAATTTGGAAAAAGGAACAAGGCATAAATACTTAATGTATCCAAGATTCCTCCAAATGATTATTAATGAGGAATATCCTGACATACATGTTTATGGTGTTGGTGGAGATCGATTGGAGTTGGAAAATATGTCTGAAATGACATATAAAAAGTTAACAATGATAACAGGTGCTCAGAATGTTCCTATGTTTGACTACATGTTAAATGTAGCAAATGATGAAGTTGACATTACTATAGGGCATTATCATTTGATAGAAGGTGAACCAATTGATCCTGCTGATCTGATAGATGAGTTTCCTTTGGAAGAAGATGATCAAGATGATGAAAATGATCAAGATGATAATGATCAAGATGATAATGATCAAGATGATGATGATAATAATGATGATGATGATGGTGATGTAGCTGAGACTCACCAGGATATAAGTCATGAACCACCAATTTCTGAGCATGAAAATGAAGCTCAAAATGAAAATGAAGAAATAGTGGGTGATGAAGTTCATGAACAGGACAGTGAGCATGAAGCAGTTGATAATGCAGATGCTTTCATTATTGATGAAACTGCTCATGAAGAGGTACATGAAGAGGAACAGGCTCACTTTGAGACTGAACAAGAGATGAATGTTGATGATCAAATTCTTGATTATGAGTTCATTGAGACGTTCCAAATTAATCAAGATATACCTGTTTCTACAACCCATGTGGTCGTTCAAACTGAGGAAATTATTGATGTTGATGAACTTGAAAGCCTAAAAGTTGAAAATGAAGCAAAAGAAAAAGAGATTAAAGAACTAAAGGCAGAGCTTGATTTGTTGAAGAAAGCAAATAAAAAATTGAAAGAAGATAGTTTGTTAAAAGATGAAAAGATTGTGTCTTATTCCAAAGACAAAGAAGATGTTATAAAGAATTTTGAAGTTATGATCAAAGACTATGATCTTCTTGAAGAAAAATTCAAGAAGTTGACTGAGGAAAATGAAGAGTTGAAAGAAGAGTTGATACAATTGAAAGAATTAGCAAAACCAAAGTCTCCAGAAGTTGAAATTATTTCAGAAACCATCCCAATTGATGTTGAGAAGGTATCTGCAATGGAGAAAGGGAAAAGAAAAATAGATGAAATAGATGCAGAAGTTGTACCTGAATCATCTTCAAAGGTTCAGAAAACTGAAGAGTTAATTGAAGAAGAAATTCAAGAAAGTCAAGAACCAAGTACTCAAGATAAAATTGGTGCTTTGGAAGACTTAGAAGATGAATTTGATGATAATTGGTATAATGAAGTTCTTGATGATGAAGATATGGTTGAAGAATTTGAAAATCTTCCTTTGGAACATGATCAAGGATTTGATGATATTCCAACTGACTTTGAAGAAAGATACAACTTCTTGGTAAAAATGAAGTACAACAGAGTGTTCTTAGATGGGCTAACTGTTTCTCAGATAAACGATGAATATGAAAAGTGTATAGCTGCTGAGTCTTCTGCACCTGTGGATCCAAATGAAATAATCTTGGAACATGGTGAATGGGATAGAAGACAGGAGAGCATAAATGTTGAAGAAATTTCTAGTTCTGAATTGCACCATCCAGATCCAGATGAGATGAGCATAACTGCTTTACGATCATGGTTGCAAGCTAGAAATTATCCATGGAAAAGATTAAAGAGATTACAAGGAGAATCTTTGAGAAATTTAGTCAAAAGCTTTCAATTGACTGAAAAACAATCAAACAAAATGATCATTCTAGATACTGATAATCCTCAGTATTTAGACATTACAAAAAGAACTCGGATCTTGAAACCCCAAGAAATCAAACAGATGGCTCAAAAATCCAGCATGATTGAAAGGAGGAAAGAATTGATGAGCATGTTTCCACAGACTGAGAAACAAGTATACAAAGCTTCTTCTGATCAAATTCAAATTTTTGATAAGTCTAGATCAACTGGTGATCTAGTGAGAAATGTGTTACAGAGAGGACAATCAGTTGCTGAGCTTTTAAATGCAATGATTGCTCCAGATTTTACAAATCAAGTTAAAATCGTAGCATGGAAGTATGATGAGATTTTGATGCATTTTTGATAAAACGAGTAAATGTTGTGTGTGATGTATATCACTTCTACTCGAGCATCATTAAACTTCCAGTGCAAGATCTGAAAGAGTTAAGTAAGCTTGATTTGATAAATCCCACTGAATCAAAAAGAGGATCAATGTTTGTAGAACTCTTGAAAAGAGGATTAGCAAGGACTAGTAGCTTCCTTGAAACAAGATGTGATCAGGAAGACAAGGAGTACTTTGCTTTGCTGAAGAAAAACAAAAAGTTAAGGGGTTTACAAACAGAAGAAGAACATTTTATGATTGAATTTTCTGATAAGTATTTCGAGAAAGTAACTTCACCGGGATTGAAGGTCATTGAAGGAAATCAAAAGACAAAATCAATTTTGAGATGGTTCTATAACACCTCAACTTTTGAGTTGATGTTGGTCCGAAATCTCACAAACTGGGATGAGGACATGATTTCATTGTTTGGTACTTTTGAACTAAAATTACTTTACCCGAGTTATATTTCATTCTTGGCTGTACAAAAGTTTGAGAAGGTGATTCCTGATATTGCAGAACAAGATAAGAAATACTTTATCTCAATTATCAATGTGATGAATGCTGCAATGGAGCGAATTTCATTGAGAAAGGCTCTTGCTTATGCAAACATCGTGAAGAAAGATATTCCAAATATTGAGTTTATGAGAATATCAAGAAAAGGAGTGCTTGAATTGTATACAAAAGACTGCGGAATTCCAATTGAGCTATATGCTAATGTTGATATAGCATGTTTGTCAAAGAACACGTTGGAAAGAATGAAGCACTTAGATATAAAAACCAATGAATCAAAACCAGAGCAAGCTGTGCTAGCAAAGAAATTCAAGTCAGCGATTGAGAATGCATTGAAGGAAATTGAAATGTACAAGCAGAAGCCGATGTTCTCTGTAAAAGAAGAACCTGAGGTTTTCTTTGCAGATTGAAGAATGAAGAGAGAAGAGTGAAGATAAAAGAAGAAGTCAAAGGATGCAGAGAAGATAAAATGAAGACAAAGACAAGATTGAAGATAAAAGAAGAAAAGAAAGGATGGAGCTGAACTGAAGACTGAAGACAATGTAAATCTTAGGGGGAGTATTGTTAGGTCCCTTAAAAGATTAACATTTAGTCTTTATTGTTTAGTGTCTATTTTGTATTTTATACTAGTGTAGGGACTAGTTGTGTAAATTAGTTCCTTAGGTTCTAGTATAAATAGCTTAGTCGTAGTATAGATTGTAAGTTTTTGCATATGTTTTATGAGAACTGCTTTCTATCACTTGTAATCGTCTTTGCTATCAATGGAATATGAATTTTGTTGATTTTGCATGATTTGATTACAATTGATTGTATTTTGCTTTGAATTGTTCATATAATTGATACAGATTGCTCTAATTGATCCTATCAATCAATTGATAGGATCAATTAGAGCAATCTGTATCAATTATATGAACAATTCAAAGCAAAATACAATCAATTGTAATCAAATCATGCAAAATCAACAAAATTCATATTCCATTGATAGCAAAGACGATTACAAGTGATAGAAAGCAGTTCTCATAAAACATATGCAAAAACTTACAATCTATACTACGACTAAGCTATTTATACTAGAACCTAAGGAACTAATTTACACAACTAGTCCCTACACTAGTATAAAATACAAAATAGACACTAAACAATAAAGACTAAATGTTAATCTTTTAAGGGACCTAACATGCCACATTTCAAAATCTGGTACTAAGACTTGGTATGCTGCAACTAGAATAATTTGACTAATACTGATGCTCTCAGCTCACATGTACTGATGAGCATTAGTATGCAAAAGTCAAAAATTAGTACTGATGAGTATTTTAGTCTTCAGCATTTTTCATGACTACTGAAGACTAAAATGCTTCAAAGTACTGAAGTATAGTATTTGTTGAAAACAGCTGATGTAGTTACAACTATTGATGTAGTTATAACTACTGATACCTAGTTTTCACAAATAAGTACTGAAGAACAAATTTTGCCCACAAGTACTGATGAGTAATCTTATAAGTACTGAAGACAATATTTGTTCACAAGCTCTAAAGAATATTTTCTTTTATCAGATCTTCTGAACATCTGTCCACAAGAGCTAAAGAATACATATTCACAACAGCTGAAGGCCAATGAAACATCTGAAAGTCAGCCAAAGAGCTGATGAGTAAATGTTGAGGTCAGCCTGAAACAACTGAATTGACGACAACAGCTGATGCGTAATTTTACTCTTCAGCTGATTTCTTCTACTGTTTCATATTAAACAACAGAAGGACAAAACCATGTCTTCAGTAGTTTTACAACTACTGATGACTAACACCAAGTCCTCAGTTGTTTAGAACAACTGAAGCCAAAACCATGTCTTCAGTAGTTTACAACTACTGATGTGAGCAGTTTACAACTACTGATGACTAATACCAAGTCTTTAGTTGTTTACAACGTCTGAAGATGAAAAACATGTCATCAGTAGTTTATAACTACTGATGACTAACAACAAGTCTTCAGTCGTTTGCAACATCTGAAGGACAAAACCAAGGTCTCAGTAGTTTCAACTACTGATGACTAACACCAAGTCCTCAGATGTTTATAACCTCTGAAGGTTAAAACCATGTCATCAGTCGTTTCAACAACTGATGCCTAACACAAAAACCTTCAGTCGTTTCCTTTCAGCTGTTTTATAACCACTATAAATACCTAACCCTACCTTCAGAGTTTTTCATTCTCTCATAACCTAACGTTCCAAACACTCTGAAACCTCTCTCCTACCATTAATGGCGACCATACAGCTTAAACCTCGCCACAACTGTGTTGCCTACCCGACCAAATCCCCATTTTAGACCAAGTTTGATAACGCCGTTGCTCTCATGGTCGATTCCCCACTCCAAACGGCCTTTCTCCTCAATCCCAAAATATATGTCGATTCCCTTATACAGTTTTGGACGAACGTCACCATTACTGGAGAGAACGACGTCGAGGTCTCTCTCCAGTCGTTCGTCAACAACCAGAAGGTGGTTATCAATCCGGCAATCATCCGCCAAACCCTAAAATTAGATGATGCCACCTTCCCAACCGAATATCCAAAAGGCACCATTGATCTTTCATTTGCACACCATGACTATCAGGGTGACCTTCATGCCTCTACCCTGCTTAAGAAACATTTCCATGATGCTGAGCGCCTTATATTCCATATGGTAAATGTTTGCTTAGCCCCAAAGACCTCCTTATGGGATCAAATGTCCACTAGGTGGCAGCATGTATTATTCTCTATCCTTGAGAAACAAAACTTAAATTTTTCTGTAATAATCTTTTTGGTACTTAAGGATATGGCCACAAAACCTTTTGCAAACCATTGGATACTATATGCACGGTTCATAATGGCCATAATAGAGAACCAGCTACATGCTGAGGGACTTGTTGGCCTTGGAGTCCCTGCCATGGCTGTATTGCCTGAGGTATACTCCAGGCACAACACTGACCAAACATTGAAAAAGGCTGCCAAGCTGCGAAAACCCACGCAGCTGGAACCCACAGCCTCCACCTCAAAATCCAAATTCCCCACCAAACCCAAACAAAAGAAACCCAAAAAGGCTACTCAGGGAGATGAGTCCCCTGAGGATGCCCCTGCATAACAAAGGCAGGAAGTAAGTGCTGGCACGATTCTCCCAGCAATTACCACGACTCCACCATCCACAACCGCATAGGCATCCTCTCTACAGGAGCCTGATGCAACTATTTCTAGGGCAGCCACACATCTGGAACCTTTCTCACTTGAGGAGGTTTCCATTGAAGAGCACACATCACCCCATATGCATACTGCTTCTACCACATCTCCCACTGCAACCGCCCCTCAAAGCCCTACATTAATAATTGCTAAAGTGTTGACTCATCTTAACACTCCACTCTCTCCCCAGGAACCAATCACAACTGGGAAAACTCCAACCATAGAGAGGGTGGATACAAGTGTTGATGGGAGCCCACAACACAGAGAATCAAATGTCTCATCTCCAAGTGTGGCAAAGGAGATAGGACAATCTGGTGAGGCTGCCACTTCTCCTACTTCAGCACATGAAAAGGATGAAGCTGGTAACATAGCTAAGACCTCACCAGAGGCAACTGCCGATGATGGATCCAATCCGTAGGCAGGAAGTCCCTAGTACCAAGAACAAGGGGTAAATGTGATCACTGAGCCACACTCAGCACATGTTCATCCTGAATCAATCAGGAGGTTAGGTGATTCAGTTACAACTGATGACGACCTGAGCTTTTTCTACGATGTAGTAGCTCAAAATACCATTCTTGAGGATGAGGTGAGTAGACTCAAAGAGCTACTCGCCAAAATGACTCAAGAACAAAGTCCATCTGCCACCATACACCCACAGATGGCACCTTCACCTGAAGGTCTCACATACACTCAGCCACTCCCACAAACTCAGCTACCTGCCCCTGCTTCTGGCACTAGTTCTCAGGGACGGATCCCCCTGAGCAATTAGCTGCTATCTTTCAAAATTCCTTGCCTCTCATCACACCCATTAACACAGATATTGTGATCAAAACCCTGGATGAGAGGCTTCCCTCTACTATACAGCCTGTGGTGGAAGCTGTTGTGTTGAAGAAGCTTTCTGAGAGTCAACCCCTTATAACCAATGCAACCAAAAAGGGGGAGACTTCAATGAAAGCCAAGAGGAAGAGAGTGGAGGAGGAAATGGAAGAGAAAGAAGTTGAGGATGAGGTAGTATATGAGAGGGAGTTGGTGGTGGTGGAGACTGAGAGGAAAAAGGAGAAGGAGAGTGCTGAATTAGAGAAAGTGACTGAAAGTCAAAAAGGCTTTCATGTCACATATAAGAAGAAGAAGGGAGAGAAGGAGAAAGATCTAGCTGTCCTTGTCAAGGAGGCTGATATTGAACATAGCAGGTCAATGGATAAGATAATTGATTAGCTGTTCAGGCAAGACTTTGACACTGACACTGCTGAGCTAGATCAAGAAATAAGGAAGTTGGAGGTGAAAGAGATAGAGTACCGATGGTCTTGTTATAGCCAAGAGGAAAAAGAGAGACCTGAGGCTATGACAAGATTCATTTCGAAGTATCTAGGGAGATCAGTCCTAGAGATCAGATCATGGCCCAGGAACAGCATCTTGGCTATAGCCACCAAGATCTGTTCGTCTGAGGTATTCATTAAGGGACTGATCATAGAAGCCCTTAGTGAAGCCGGTGCTGGGAACAGGAATGAGTTAGCAAAACAAACCAAATCCTCTCTCACATCTAAATTGCTAGCTCATCCTGCCCAATTTCCCATGCCAAAAACCAAACCACCACCCACAAAACCAACCCCTTCACCATCAAAACCCATAGCCGATGATGCACCCTTGAAGAGGAAGAGAAGGGTGCTGAGGCTAGAAGAAGAAGAAGAAGAGGATGATGAGTACCAAGATAGGCACCTTCTCTCTGCAGTCATATCTTTACCCAAAGCAAAGCCTTTACCCATCACTCCTGCCTCACAGATGGAAGTTGTGAGGGTTAAACTTGAAGAAGAACAGCAACATAAGCTATATGATGAGGAGCTGTTGAGAAGAGTAGATAAAGCTTATGCTGCTTCCTCATCAATTGTTAATATGAGGAAACAAGCTCTGAGATTAGTCACTTTAAGGCATACATTTCTATACCAAAAGGACAAAGTGAGAATTTGGCCTGATCCTAGGGTGTCTCACAGAATTATTAAGAAAGACATTCCACTGAGATACAATGGCCAGGTAAAAAGGATTGTGGATGAAGTGATCTCTTTGGCCATTGTAGTATCACCCTGGGAGATAATTGAAGATTTCAAGAAGACCTGTCAGGCTAACCTGCCACCCCAAAAGATGTTGGAAAATAGAGTGATTAAAAAGGGGTTAGTCTACAAGAGGCTTGAGAATGTTAAGAGAAATGAGCTCCAGTTGTTCTTAGAGGGTAATCACCCTGATTAGTTCACCTATAGGGCTATAACAACTGTGGAGCTCAAAAATGGTAAACAGGCCAAATTCATCTCAGAGTTCTATGGGCCTGAAGGATTATTTGAGGGTGAGGCAGAGAATCTTACCATGGAGGAACATGTAACATTTTTCGAAGCCTACACCAGAGAATCCTACAGGCTCATAGTTGGGAAGTAGATCTTATGGATAGGACAAAAACTCTGTGTCCAGTTCCCCAAAAAAGAGCTCCCATCCATACTATGCCAATCAGATCCTTGAAGACTTCTTCCCAGGCCAGTGCTTATATGGGTCAACTTCTGAGCTGATCCAGAAGGAAATAGACCAATCATTCTGCCATAATAAGTGGGACCAACAATAAGCATAGAGGTTTTTGCTGCATTGGTTCAAAGGGAGTTTGTTGAACCAAAAGAACCAATGAGCTAGATCAGAAAAACCTCTAAGTCCCACATGATATCATAACAACTGCTGAAAGCATCATCAGCTGTTTGACAAAGTTTGAAGACCTTAACAGCTGAAGATCAAAGTACTGAAGAACTTCAGCTGAAGACACAAGTACTGAAGACTCAAGTACTGAAGACACAAGAACTGAAGACTAAGTACTGAAGATTCAAGTACTGAAGACCATCAGCTGAAGTACAAAGTACTGAAGATCAACAGCTGAAGCACAAAGACTGAAGACATCAGCTGATGATAACTACTGAAGTCATCAGCTGATGAAACATCTGAAGTTAGAGTCTGAAGACAAGTGCTGAAGCTTCAGAGTTTGTCACAACAGCTGAAGAAGTATTCTTCAGTTGTTGTGATGGTTTACCTTTCAGCTTTTTCTTATCATTGGTTTTATTTTATATTCCAGTAGTTTGTAACTGAAGAGTATGTTCTTCAGTCGTTGTAGTTTTCAGTAGTTTCTTTTCAGTTGTTGTAATAAGTTTAACACTTAGAATTTTGTAAGAAGATGTCAGCTGTTTGACATCTTCAGTAGTTTAGGTAGTTTCAGTAGTTTGTTAGAATAACGGTTTGATGTCACTATCAAGTGACATCAGCTGACGTCATTCTTCCTATAAAAAGAAGATGACCTAATTGTAATCCTGGCCGAAGCGTGTGATCTAATAGAAAACACCTTTTTGTAGAATTCCTCTCTTTCTCTATAACCTACTATTACATTGATATATCTCTTGTGTTCTTAGTATAATTTGCTTAATTCTTGTGCTAAATCCGCTGCGAATACAACCTAATTGATCAAACTAGAGGCTGAGATCCTTTCAGTAACTTTGTAAAGTAATGGATGTTAAGATTTTGTAAGTGTCAAAGTTGTGTACTATGTATGTATATATGAATGTTACAGATTTTAAAAGTTGGTTGAATGTTGAAGGCTATAAAATACATACAAAACACGTATCAGCACTTTGGATATGCATTCATACATTCATTACACTTTAGGGTGCACAATTCATGATTCATGTTTTCATATTATATTATTTTATTATTTTATTATTTTATTATTATAATTAATTTAGCTGCTTAACTCGTTTTTCTCTTATAACTTTTAAAATATAACGTTCTACAAAATTTCGAATATGTCATTGGGCCGAGCTTATTTTTCTCTTCGAGTCGACCTAAGTTTCGTTAAAAACAGAGCATGTTTAAATATAATATATTATTATATTTAAATATATCTAAACGGTCTCTTACGACACTAAAATTAGTGTAAAAACCTTAAAATTTACAATATTTATTTCACTCATTACTTACTCATTGAACAATATACAAAATGTAAAGTTCATATTTATTTTATTTTAACTATTACATCTGACCCTGGAAACCCGGGATGTTACATGAAGTGACGAAGATTACCACGATTAGGGATCCAAAGTCGATTCAAGAAGTACCATAAGCCATTCGGTTTTGTCTCCAGTTGGGACCGAATATTAGTCATCAAATCTTCATCCTTTCCTTCGTTGGTCAATGCTGTTTGTTGAGCCTCGCGAATGCATAACTCGAGATCACTATCAATCCTTATATTTTAAAGCATGATAGTAGCCTCGTTAACATCCACATGAATCTCGGTATCAAATTCCCTTAACGTGTCAAACCATTGCCTTCGATCTCGGATTTCTTGAAGTGAGACAACCTTGTTGTGGACCTTGCGACTTAGCACGTCGGCTACAACATTCGCCTTTTGAGGATGGTAGCGAATGTCACAGTCGTAGTCGCTGATCAACTCGATCCAACGTCTTTGTCTCATGTTGAGATCCTTTTGGTTGAACACGTGTTGGAGACTCTTATGATCGGTGTAGACTATGCATTGCATCCCATAAAGATAGTGTCGCCAGATCTTCAAGCGAATACCACGGCACCAAGTTCAAGATCATGAGTTATGTAGTTCACTTCATGAACCTTCAATTGCCTCGACGCGTATGCTATGACTTTGCCTCATTGCATGAGAACACAACCAAGGCCTTGATTTGAAGCATCGCAATATACGGTAAAGTCATCGTTTCCATCAGGAAGTGTGAGAATAGGAGCGTTACACAACTTGCGTTTCAATGTCTTGAAAGCCTCTTCTTGTTCGAGTCCCCATTCAAAGAGTCGATTCTTTTGGGTTAGCGCCGTTAATGGTTTAGCAATCTTCGAGAAATTTGCTATGAACCTACGGTAATATCCCGCTAAGCCCAGAAAAGAACGAACTTCGGTTGGGGTTGTGGGAACACACCAATTCTCCATGGCTTCAATTTTAGCAGGATCGACGTGAATTCCTTGGCTATTCACTACATGCCCTAAGAATTGAACCTCTTCTAACCAGAATTCACACTTGGAAAACTTAGGGTATAATCGCTCCTTCTTAAAGAGTCTAAGAACTTGTCACAAGTGCGTCTCGTGATCAATTTTTGTCTTGGAATAAATAAGCATGTCATCAATGAACACGATCACAAACTTATCCAAATACGGTTTACATACTCGATTCATGAGATCCATGAACACGACAGGTGCATTGGTCAAGCCAAAAGGCATAACCATGAACTCGTAGTGTCCATATCGAGTACGAAAAGCGGTCTTTGGAATGTCATCATCATGAACACGTAGTTTATGATACCCAGAATGCAGATCAATCTTTGAGAATTGAGTTGCTCCTTGAAGTTGGTCGAAGAGATCATCGATTCGAGGGAGAGGGTATCGGTTTTGATAGTAAGCTTGTTGAGTTCTCGATAGTCGATGCACATACGGAATGAACCATCCTTCTTCTTCACAAACAGTACAGGTGCACCCCACGGTGACGAACTAGGGCGAATGAAACTCTTATCGGTCAATTATTGCAGTTAACTAGCTAGTACTTGCATTTCAAACAGTGTAAGACGATAAGGCGATTTAGCCATAGGGTTTGAACCAGGGATTAAGTCAATCTTGAACTCAACTTCTCGGACGGGAGGTAGTCCCTTAAGATCCTCGGGAAAAACCTCGTGAAAGTCCCGTACGACAGGAATGTCTTTCAATTCCTTACCCTTGGCTTTCGTATTAACTACATATGCCATAAAAGCCATGTAGTTTTTACTTAAGCACTTACGGGCCTTGATGCAAGTCATAAGTTTGAGTCCTTGGGATGATTTCTCTCCAAAGACTTTCAAAGTATCACCAGTCGGTAAAGGAATTCGGATGCATTTCTCGAAGCATAGAATTTCCGCACGATGCTTGGCTAACCAATCCATGCCAATGATAACATCAAAGCTTCCCAATTGCATAGGAATAAGGTCAACGAAGAACTCGTGTTCGCTAAGGCTTAAGGTGCAATCACGTATTACGACGTCAAACACGATAGCATTTCCATCGGCGACCTCAACCGTGAAGGGTCTTTCCTGATTAACACATGGTTTAGAAAGTATAGGCTCGAATTTCAAGGACAAGAAACTCCTATCGGCACCCGAATCAAACAATAAGGAAGCACAATGACTATTTACAAGATACATACCTGTTTGGTAATAACCCATTATTGTTATGATGATTACAGATAGGAATTTTTATAAGACAAGAAACGATTAAATGAATTTCAACGGCGTACCATTCACCACATTGTTGTTGGCTTGGGCTTGATTGGCGTTGATGTTGAAAGCCCTTCCACGAGCCGATGGCATAGTTCCCGCATTGCGAGGACATTGCGGACGAATATGACGAGGCTCGCCACAGTTATAGCAGGTTCGGTTGGTAAGCATGGCAGTGTTGTTTGGCGCACTAAGGCAAGTAGTTACCAAGTGTCCATACTTCCCACATAATGAGCAGACTCGACATGGAATGTTGCTTGAATGATGGTACTTACACGTGTTACACATAGGATGTGGACCAGCGTAAGCTTTAGCCATGGGAGCTTGATTTGCAACCACCATTTGTTTTTAGGAGCACTTGGGGCGGTCACAGCGTAGTTGTGTGTCGGGGTGAACTTACGCTTCTTGTTTTGGAAAGATGACTCGACCTTTACCTCCTTTGTTGCCTCGGGTATCACCTTCGTAGTAGACTTGGAACCCTTTGCCGACATAGTGCCAGCTCTTATATGATTCTCGGTGAGCTGTGCAGTGATGGTAATTGCCTCCTCCAAAGTTGTAGGCCTACTACCCACCACGGCATCTTGAATTTGAGATGACACCCCCTTGATAAATTTCTCAATGTTACGGGGGCACGGTGTCCACCATGTGTGGCAGGAGCATACTCAACTCATGATGCCGGGTGGAATAAGCCAAGTGATTCCCACCATCTTGTTTTACGTTCCAAAACTCCTCCTCCAACTTTTGCAACTCACTCCTTGGGCAGAACTTTTGGATCATGATATCCTTGAATTCTTCCCAGGGCAACGCCATTGCAACCTTATTTCCACGGTTTCTCTTTTCACTATTCCACCATGTTAGTGCCCGTTGTTGAAGAACACTTGTGGCATAGCGAACCTTGAACTCGTCGGGGCACTCGCTAACAATGAATGTGTTCTCCATACCTTCAAACCACTAGAGAAGCCCAGTGGCTCCTTCTTTTCCACTAAAGTTAGTGGGTTTGCACGAGTTGAAGTGTTTGAAAGTGCAAGTATGATTGTTGCCGTTTTGGTTGTTGCTATTCTCTCCACGAGCACCTCTATTGTTCCTAATGGTGTTGTTGTTATTAGCCATTAGGGTGCTATTAAGTTCAGCAACCATGGTTGGGTGCACAGCAGCCATTTGTCGGGCGATAATTGCTGCAAGCTTGCGGTCAGAACTTCCATGCTTTCCATGATGATGAGACGTGCTGGATATACAAAAATGAGTTAGTTATGGGAATGAGGATAACAAAGGATAGTAGTTTAGACAAAGGCAAGCTAAGGGTTGTAAGGTACACGGGATGATTCCATTTGGTAACGCATTACCATTTAGAAACGTTGACACGTCAAGGTGAATTGACCTATTTGCCTTAGAAACTTGTGTATAGCGTCCATAGTTTATCACTCATCCCAGAAATCCCCAGGTAAGCATAAGTAGTCCCGTAGGATTTATGCGGAATGCTTACCTTAGCCCGGAGGCCTTTTTCCATGATATCCAGAATACAGGTGTCTATGTGTCACACAATATTCCTTAGGTTCATGAAATCAAAACCTTGATGAGATTTATATAGATTAGACATAACGTCTAAAAATCCAAGTCATAAGCATAAGTATACGATTCCACGTGTCGTCGAGAACAAGATTAAGAGGATTCATGTTCGGGGAGAGTTAAAGGGTCAAAGATAAGTTTAGGGAGACAAGTAACAATGTTTAGGCAACCCTATGCTAAGGCATCAAATTGCACATAAGAAGGCATAGCATTATGTAGCATGCAAACCATATAATTTACAAGATAGAAATATAATTCTATAGGGTTCATGCATATGGTATAGTCTAGGTCACCATTTCTAATAACCTAAATCCCTATAGTTATCGGCTCTGATACCAATATGTCACACCCCAACCTTGACGGCGGAAACGTTGAGGTGATAGGGTTAAGATCGTTCACAGCCACATAACGCTATTAATAACCCAACAATGTATTAAACATAAGTTCCAATTGTACCATTACAATCATAAGTCTCAAAGAAATTAAAAGCATAACATAAGATGTAACAAGTCATTTTACTTCATTTATTAAACTAGGTCCATTTCTAGATGTGAAAGTACTTCAAAAGTGGCGATCAAGCTTGAGTATTTCCTGAAACATGTTAACAATACAAGGTCAACAATAATGTTGGTGAGATTTCCATAGTTTGTAATACATAAGTATATAAAAGATGGCAATTCATGTTGTAAATTAGAGAACAAAGTAAACTAGGGATGTAAGACAGAAATGCACAATCAAACCTCGACAAAGTTTTACAAGTCTCAAACGTTTAAAAGTACATACGATTAGCTAAGTGTACTTGGATCAACCAAGCAGGCTTGTCTGGCCCATAGATCTATGACTTCGCTAGGCTAGCAATAGTTAATGATTGTACATATATTCGACAGTACATGGTAGTCACAAAGTTCAACTAAGCACAACATACAAGTAAATTGCCATAAGTTTACAAGAATCAAACGTGTTTATAAGTGCAATGTTTATAATGTAACATTTTTCACCCAAAAGTGTGAAAATAATAAAATGGGTATAGAAATACTCACTTGACAAATAAATATAAAAATGACGTTTAATAAGGATTATAATAGGCGTCGTTCCATCGTAAACCGTCACAAGGCACCTATATATATATTTACAAGATTTAAGTTAAATTATAAGTTTAATGAATTAACGAGAACTGGGGTTCTAAGTGGATTTTGGGGCTTGCCAAATAGTTACCTTTAATAATTGAAAATCATTCATGTTTTCTTAAAAAAATAAATATATATTAATGCTTTATACCAAGATGTGAAAAGAACATTTATAATAACTTGAAAAGTATATAGAATAAAATTTTATAACTAAAAGAAATAAGTACAATTTAAACAATATTATTTGAAGTAAACGTTCGGACCAATAATAGTTTTTTTATCATTATTTATAATCCATTTTACAAGAAATTATTCAAGAACAATTTTTGTAAAAATATTTTATTAATAAAATATATTTATGTAAACTTAGAAAATTTACAGAAAATATTTGGCGGCTTTTAAAAATATTTGATGTTTATAAAAGTAATTTTTATATATATTAGAAATTTTCTAAAATTTGTTTTAGGCCAAAACCTTTAAAAATAAAACATGAGGGTACCCAGGTTTGAACCCGGGACCTCATGTTTAGGGGGTCAATGACTTAACTAGTGAACCAGGGCCGAGGCCTTGCTTTAGCTTGGTTTTAAAACCTTAAAACATAAACATATAGAAACCCCCCAAAACTCAAGAACCCTAGTTTGATCTCGAAGCAAATTGAACATCAATACGATGTTATCAATCGAATTATGTTTGGGGCTTTTGTTCCCCATATAAAATAAGGTATATATCAACGTTTAATTACCTAGATTGGAGTCTAAATCGATGAGAATGAAACAAGGAATAAGCCGTGACTGTGGAGTGCTGGTCCAAGATGATTTGGTTAATGATAATCCAATTCCTTGCAGGTTTAGCTTCTTTAGAAGATAGGAATTGAAAGCCCCCAGTAAGTCTGTAATGAAATTGTGTAGAAAGTGGAGTCCGATCAAGCTACAGATTCGCGATGGAGAGACAATCGAAGGCAAAGTTTTGTGTGTTATCAGGTGGAATTGAATGTAGCAATCGATTAGGAATAGGTATACGTTAGATTAGGTTGAATTAATTGAGTTTTTATTACATTTTAAGGCTCGAACGGCTCTGAATTTAAGAGGTTTCGGTGATGCAATTGATTAGGTGGTAACCGATACTTTATCTTTGATTAAATGATGTATCCACGTTCGAGTTGTGCATACGAAACGATTTGAGTCGCCTTTGGGTCAAAACCGCGGCCAAAAGGGTCGTTTCTTGCCTCGCCGGAGTTCGGCCGGAGTTGCCGGCTCCTCTAGCCGGAAATACGGGAGAAGAAAAGGGGGGGTTGGTTTTGAAGAATTTACAGTTCCAGCTCCTGTGGTTTTGTTTCTTTTTTATTTTATGTACAAACCTTGTATTTAAAGTTTCCAAATTGACAATAAGGCCACTTAACTTAATTTACCCTTAAGATTTAACTATTTTATAACTTATGAATTATTTATAAGTTATTATTATTATTATTATTATTATTATTATTATTATTATTATTATTATTATTATTATTATTATTTTATTTTGACTATTATTATAATATATTTTTTTATCATCATAACTAAATTTTAAGTTATAAATAAAAGTTGTACATACTATTATTGTTATCATTATTTGTTAATTTAATTATTAACCGCTAAACTAACTAAGAAACATGCATAAACTAGCCCACGAATTTCATATTATGCAACAATAGTCCTTACAAGAATTTATGACATTAACTTTTAATTAAACCAAAAATACAGGATGTTACATTAAACGTTGAGGATTGGCTCATTTGATTCGCATATGACCGGCTAAAACCCTAATAACATTAGTTTGTTCAAAAAGCTTAGTTTTAGTGGTTTATTTGTCATCTTTGGTTCGGTTTACATTAGGTCATTTTTCCGATCCTTTTGACGTTTGTAAGGATTCCTATAAGTCTGATGCAGCCAAAACACTCTAAGTCTTCCTGCATGTTGCACAGAACATGAAGTAGAAATGCTTCGGAAGTTGTACACTTCAGAAATATTCTAAGTGTAAAATCTTCCGAAGCCAAGACCAATATCTTCCGAAGCCAGAAATGAAGTCTTCCGAAGCTTCAGAGACAAAGTCTTCCAAAGCCAAAGAACCAAGAAAGATTCTTCCGAAGACTTTTATCATACATGCTTTTATCTGATGTACTTTTTCTATAAAGCTGAACCACTTTATCGCTGCCCACTCTGGTTGGTCACCAACTTGCATGAATTGGTGAAAAGGTCCATGCTTTAGGAAACTGTACATTGAGTTCTTGGGGTCAAACCTTTCTATTACTTCTATCCTTTTTGTAATATATTAGGATGTGAGCTATGGCATGTCATAGTCACTAGTCAAAAGGCAATATGCCTGTCAACTCTACATGGATTTTGTTGTCTAGTTCATGTATCCAGCTGGCCTTCAAAGTATGGCCGTCTGTAGGTTATAGTATATAGTGTCTCAAGTCTTGTAACTTAGTATCAGTAGTGTATACTTATGCTTGAATACTTGTAACTTTGAACTTGAGAAGCAATATACAACATCCTTGAAAACCAACTACTTGTGTTGTTATCTTGTTCTGTTTTTGTTCTAAGTTTACTTGTGTTCTTTGCATCACCATAACCAGTTCCCCATTTGATTTGTTAAGTGTTCTAAATACACTCTCCTCATTGTGTTGTTGTGTTGTAAGTGCCACCCTTCAACCGGTCCTGCATTTGGTATCAGAGCTTTCCAGGCTCTTGATATAAGATCTCACCATCTTAAGATCCCTCACACACACAAAATACTTAACAACTCAAATGGCAGCTCTTTCTAAAGCTGATATGGAAACTGGTACTATGACCAAGTCCCCACTGATCACTCCTGAAGACTTTGACACATGGTGCACAAGAATGGAAGGCTTCATCAAGTGTCAAGATTCAAGGATGCGGGACTTAGTTGTTAATGGTCCCTTCATACCAAGCACTACTTCTGCTACTGGTAATCGTATCATCCCAAAAGATGTAGATGATTACTCAGAAGAAGATAGGAAGAGAATAGAGCTTGATCAAAGGGCCAAGACATGTCTTCAAACTGCTCTTCCAAACTCCATCTACGGAGGTTTCAAGAAGTGTATGACAGCTAAAGATTTATGGGAAGCACTGAAGCTCATGTATGAAGGATCCAAGGAAAACAAAGAGAACAAGAAAGATCTCTTAAAGAAGCAGTTTGAAAACTTCACTTTCAAGGCTGGTGAGACACTGACTCAACAGTACTTCAGGTATGTTGAGATAGTGGACACTCTGGTGGATATTAGAGTAACTCTTGAGAACAGGGACATAGTAAGGAAGTTCATGTCTTCTCTTCCTAAACTATGGACATATTATTGTGTTATGATCAAGAGAACCTCGGACCTTAAGACTCCTACTCTTACAGAGTTGTATGGTATCCTGAGTGCATTCTAGATGGAGATGAACATGCAAATTTCCTCTCGTAACTCCAATAACCAACTGAGTTCAGCTCTTCATGTGAATGAAAGGGAAAGCATTGAACCACAACATCAGTTGCTATGCTACCCTGACAACTCACAAAAGGGGCCTTTCATCACCTTTCTAGAGACACCAAGAGAAAGCTACACTCAAGGAAGTCCCTTCCAAGAGACAAGTTCTTCTCATGCCTTTGTCTCAGCTGATGAAACCTCTGGCAGCTTTCTTTTCACTCTTGAAGACTTGGATTGTATCCATCCAGATGACCTGGAGTATGTGGAGATAGTTCAGCAGATGGCTCTTCTCACTCATAGAGCCAAGAAGTTCTACAAGAGGACTGGGAGAAAGTTTCCAAGCAATACATCCAGTGGAAAGTTTGGGCTGGACAAAAGCAAAGTAAAGTGCTACAACTGTAACCAGATGGGGCACTTTGCCAGAGAGTGTAAGGCACCAAGAACAAATGGTGGCCAAACACAGACCAGACCAAACTACACTGAGAAAGCCCACCAGAATGAGAAGCCAAAGCAGCAAGCTGCAGTTGCTGTTGAAGAAGGACGCTTTGACTGTAGCTTTCAGATAGAGGATGCATCTCCAAACCAAGCTCTTATGGCAGATCAAGATGAAACCAAGGTATTGGAAAATCTTTGCTCTTCCGAATGCATTGCTAAAGTTAATAGATACAGGTCGTATAACTTAGAGCTGAGATCTGATCTTGAGTCCTTAAAAATCTTGAAAGCTGATTTTAAAAGAGTGGAAAATGATTATAAACTGAAAATAGAAGATTTAGAGAAAGCAATTTCAACTCTTAAACATGAGCTAACAAACAACTAGACTCAAATCAAAGATCTCATAGCTAAGTTAACTGAATGCCAGGCTGAGCTTGTGATTAGCAAAGCTAAGGCAGAAAACTATGTTCTTGAAGAAGAAACCTTCAAGAACATAATATCCTCATCCTTGCATGCAAAAGTGTATTATCAAAACAAGCAGGGACTGGGATCTAGTGAGATAGCTCCTCCACACACTATCTTGTCTATAAGATCTCCTAGGTGTGGAACTTGTGAAGATGAGCTTGCCCTCATAGATCCTTTGACTAAAGAGGATGAAGAGGAGATGGTGAAGAATGACTTTGGTTTGAGCGAAGAAAAACATTCTGAGAAGGGTCACCATTCCTCTGAGGAGAGTAAAACTATTGTGATGACCATATCAAGAAGAAAGAACTTGATCAGAAAAGCCGAAAGAAAATCAAGGAAGGATCAAGAGATCAAGGCCACCTTTGACTCTAAGCAGAAACAAGTTTTTATCTCTGCAGGATTTGAAGTGGTTAAGACTGATGACATGAACTCTAGTTCATGTGCAACTCATCTCAGCAATAAGAAGAAGACTGATCAGTTGTGTGTTACTGCTACACAGCTTAGACCATCCAACTCCAAGAATAGTTCTCAACCCAAAAGAACTATCTCAGCTCCTGGAAAGGTGAAGGTGGAGAATGGAAGTAACCAAAGTCAGTTCTCTTCTATGAAGATGACTCTTGGAAAGAAAAAAATGAAGTGTGTCATATATGAGAGTACTTCTCATTTGGCCAAGGATTGTCCATATAATCCTAGAGGTACTCTTCACATGATAAAGAAAGAGACTTCCAAGAATTCCAAGAAGAACTTAGCTTCGGAAGGAAAATCTGTTTCCTTCGAAATTTCCAAAATAATGAAGAAGGCAAGTGGAAAACGGCCTTCGGAAGAAAATTTGGTATCGGAAGAAAGGAATGCTTCCGAAGTACTAAAGCTTGCTGCAGTAAAGGCAAGTTCTTCCGAAGGTTCAGTCATCAAAACTTCAGAAGTCTCAAAAGCTTTCGAAGTATTGAAGGTCAAGTCCAAACTTCCAAAGGTGGTGTGGAAGTCAAAGAAAGACCAAATGACTGAAGGTTCTTCATCAACAACAGCACAAGATCCTCAAAGCACAACTATCGGATCTATTACTATTGCATTGTCTTCAACTGTTTTAAATGAGCCCAAGACCAATGAGGCTTGGGTTTCCAAATGTAACTAGCTATCTCTTTGTGCGGGAATAGCTACAGACAAACAAAAATATGTGGATCATTGACAGTGGTTGTTCCAGGCACATGACAGGCAATAGGTCACTACTACAAAAGTTTGAAAGAATTGATGGAGGACCAGTTTCTTTTGGAGGAGATGCAGGTGGTTGCATTACAGGAAGGGGCAAGGTCACAAATGGTAAGCTCAGCATTGACAAGGTAAATTTTGTCAAGGACCTTGGACACAATCTATTGAGGGTATCTCAATTCTGTGATCAGAGTCAAAACATGCTGTTTACTGAGCATGAGTGCATTGTTCTCAAGCCCGGGGTGGTCATTCCTCATGAGCACATCCTACTCAGAGCCCCCAGGAAAGGGAACATGTACAAGATGGACTTGCAAGAAACATCTCCCTCGGGAGAAGTTTCATGCTTTCTATCTAAAGCAAACAGTGATGAGTCTTTCCTTTGGCATAAAAGAATGTGCCATGTAAACTTTAATAACATGAATAAATTAATTAAGAATGACTTGGTAACTGGAATACCAAAAAGAGAGCTTACAAGTGATGATCATTGTGTTGCATGCCTAAAAGGGAAGCAACACAAGGTATCTCACAAGCCTAAGGAAAGAAACTCCATCACTACACCTCTACACTTGTTACATATGGATCTCTTTGTCCCCACCAGTGTAATGAGTTTAGGAAGGACCTTTTACTGTCTAGTGATCACAGATGACTTTACAAGATTCACATGGGTTTTCTTCCTTAGAACTAAGGATGAGACTCCTGAGATTCTGAAGAATTTCATCTTAAAGATTGAAAATCAATGTGATCACAAGGTCAAAATCATAAGATGTGATCAAGGAACTGAATTCAAGAATCAAATACTTGATACATTTTGTGATGAAAAAGGTATTACAAGACAATATAGTGCTCCCAGGACTCCTCAACAAAATGGAGTTGCTGAGAGGAGAAACAGGACACTAATTGAAGCTGTAAGAACTATGTTGTCTGACTCTAAGCTGCCCATCACCTTCTGGGCAGAGGCAGCTAACACTGCCTGCTATGTGTAGAACAGAGTTCTAGTAGTTAAGACACATGGTAAGACTCCTTATGAACTTTGGCACAAGAGGAAACCATTTATTGGTTTTCTCAGGTAATTTGGGTGTCCTTGCACCATCTTGAATACCAAAGATCATATTGCCAAGTTTGCTGAGAAATCAGATGATGGACACTTCATTGTATACTCTTCTCAAGCTAAAGCTTATAGAGTATACAATCTTAGAACTAGAGTAGTTAAGGAGTCAGCCAATGTGACTTTCAATGAACACACTCCTAGTGTGAAAGGTTCTGGTCCGGATTGGCTGTTTGATCTTGATTTAGTTACCAACTGTTTTAACAAATCTTGTGAGCATGTTTTAGGATCCACAGATATATTGCCTACAGGAGATTCTGATCCCAGATTTGAGTTGAGAAGATCTTCAAGCTACATATCTCCAGCTCCAGTGGTAACTAATCCTGCAAATGAAGCTTCTACCAGCACATCAATGACAAATCCTGCTGATACATCTGAGTTGCCTTCATCTTCCAGTGTTAAGGCATAAAACTCAAATGTAGGAACTTTAAATGTTGGAGAACATTGTGGTGGTGACAGTGATCAGGAATTTCTTGATGCTGAGAACCATCCTAATGAAGAGAATCTCAATGATGTCATACAATCATTGGATCAAGATTATCTTGATAAGTATGGTGCTGTAGAGGGTGAATCCTCCTTGCTAGATCATAATTTCTCCAATTTAGATCTGTCTAAACCGCTTGCTATGATCCCTCAACTAAGGATCCACAAGTCTCATCCTTCTACAAACATCATTGGAGATGTTAGTACAGGTGTAAGAACAAGAGGACAGTCTCATAATGTCAACATCTGTCTTCACTCTTGTTTCTTATCCCAAATAGAGCCAAAGAAGATTGATGAAGCTCTAAAGGATGGAAGTTGGGTTGAAGCTATGCAAGAGGAGTTGCTTCAATTCAAGAGGCAAAGGGTTTGGAACTTATGTCCTCTTCCTCAAGGGAAGACTACCATAGGTACAAAATGGGTTTTCAGGAATAAGAAGGATGATAGAGGACTTGTCCTCAAGAACAAGGCTAGACTAGTTGTTCAAGGGTATACTCAAGAAGAAGGGATTGACTACACAGATGTCTTTGCTCCTATAGCAAGACTTGAAGATGTTAGGATATTCCTAGCTTTTGCTGCATCCAAGAACTTCAAGGTCTATCAACTTGATGTCAAGTGTGCTTTTCTTTATGGAGTGATTGATGAAGAGGTGTATGTCAAACAACCACCTGGTTTTGCTGACCCTCATCATCCTGATTATGTCTGCAAGCTTGACAAAGCTCTCTATGGGCTACATCAGGCACCAAGAAAGTGGTAGGAGACTCTATCTCAGTATCTCTGTCAACATGGCTACAAGAGGGGTACCATTGATGGAACTCTGTTCATCAAAGGAACAAGAAATGACATAATGCTAGTTCAAGTATATGTGGATGATATCATCTTTGGGTCAACTAATCCAAAGCTTTGCAAAGACTTTGAGAAGCTGATAAAGGATAGATTTGAAATGAGTGCCATGGGGGAACTCAATTTCTTTCTAGGGATTCATGTGATGCAAGTTGACACTGGTATCTTGATAAATCAGTCAAAGTATGTGCAAGACATACTTAAAAGATTCAACATGACTGAATGTAAGATTGCTAAGACACCCATGGCTAGAAACCATTCCCTTGGACCTGATCTTGAGGGGGAGTGTGTTGATGAACATCACTACAGGGCTATAATTGGGTCTCTTATGTATCTTACAGCTAGCAGGCCGGATACTATGTTTGCTACTTGCATATGTGCAAGATATAAGGCGACCCCAAGATGTCACACCTAATCACTGTCAAAAGAATTTTAAGATACCTTAAAGGAGCTCCATCTCTTGGCTTTTGGTATCCAAAAGGTTCTGACTTCAATCAGTATGCATATACAGATAGTGATTATGGTGGAGGCAATATGACTGCAAAGTCTACATCAGGGGGATGTCAATTTCTTGGTGGAAGGATAGTCTCTTGGGAATGCAAGAAACAATCCTGTGTATCTGCATCAACTGCTGATGCAGAATACATTACTGCTACAAGCTGCTGTGCTTTGGATTCAAAATCAGATGCTAGACTATAGATTCAACTTCAAAGAGACTCCCATTCACATAGACAACAATAGTGATATCTCAATCACAGAGAATCATGTGCAGCACTCAAGAACTAAGCACATCAACATCAGGTATCATTTGATTAGAGATAATTTTGAAAAGGGATTAATCAAACTAGTCAAAGTTCACACAGATGAACAATATGCTGATCTGTTCATAAAGGCTTTTGATGAACAGAGATTTAAATATCTTATATCAGCTATTGGGATGATTAACTTTAAATAGCTTTTCTTAAAACTTAATCATATTATTTCTAAAACTATGTGTGTTCTAATTTGTCTATTCTATCACTTCAATAAGCCCCAGTTTCTCTTTGGAAGAAAAATCTTTTAAGATAATCCTTAGATTTTTTTTAAATTCCACTCTTTTATCTTTCGGAAGATTTAAAAGAAAAAATTCTGAAGCAAAATTCTTCAAAATCTTTGAAATATCTTCCCAGGCAAAAAAAAAGAAAAAATTTGCCTTCGGAAGCTCTTTGGTCAGAACTTCCGAAGTTAAACAACCTTCGGAAGCTTTTCAGTCAAAACTTCCAAAGCTAAATAACCTTCGGAAGATTTCTCAACTTCCAAGAAAACTACTTTTTGGGCAAAAGAAAACTACTTTTTAGAGGTGGGACCGACACGTTAACTTTGTCTCAAATCCAATTCATACAAATACCCAATGGTTATCCCTCTTTCCTCTACCTGCTCCAAAATTCACCCATTCCTCAAACCTAATCTCTCTGAAACCGCCTTTGTTCTTCACCTTTCTTCAACCTTAAGTTTCTTAAAATAGCCAACATTCACAACAGAAACAACCCTGATTTCTCCATGCAACTTCACAGGCAACACAACCAAGTTGCTCTGCTGCACTCTGAGAAAAATGATAGTTTCTCAGAGGTTTGCCGTTTTCTAGCTCTATCCAACTACTACACCATTGATCCTAGTCTTTATGAGGATCATCTGCTTGACTTTTGGAGGACATGTCAAGAAGTTATCATGGATGGGGAGAAGGCTCTGTCTGCCACAGTGCAAGGAAGGACACTCTTCATCACTCCAGCCATCATCAACACCCATCTTCAGCTGGATGATGAAGAAGGTGAACTGTCTTTTCCAAAGGAAGCTGTTAACTATTCCTTTGAGCAGATGGGCTATGAAGGAGATTTTGCTGTAAAGACCTAAAGGAAAGGGAAGGTCTCATCCCAGTGGAAATACCTACTCCATGTAGTGATTCACAGCTTGTCTAACAAGCATGGTGGGTGGGACCAGATTCCTGAGGATCTCTCCTTCATAGTTCATGGAATGGTGCAAGGGGTCAAGTTCAGGTACTCTCAGTTTGTATACACAAACTTGCTTGCTAACTTGGACTCCTTAGAATATTATATATTTCCTAGATATGTTCAACACATTCTCAACTGTGAACTTGGCTCACAGTTGAGGGAAACAGATAATATTCTTAAACTGGGATAGATGAAGCAAGGCATCTTTAAAATCATGAAGAAGCCAACTGTAGGCTTCTCAGGGGTAGAAACGGCCCTTGTCCCCAAAATGTTAGAGCTCATGGCTCAAGGTGACAACCTAGCAACACAAGCTAGTGTTGATCCCACACCTATCATCTCCTTACCCTCACAAAGACCCCATATAACCTACACTTACCAAAGAAAATCAAAACGAACCCCTGCTTAAGTTATTGAGCCTGTGCAGGCCCCCATACACTCACCCATACAGGAAGAAGTGGACACTAGAGCTCCCACTTCTCCTGAGGAGCAAACCACTCCCATCTCTTCAAAGATCAGTGCTGATGTTCCTCATGATCAGTCTGATGAGCTCATAATCCCAACTGCCTTAAGCCTTCACTCCGAGTCTCAACACTCAAGTGAACAACCTTCAGGGGATAGTTACCATCCCCAGCCTTTGGACTTAAATAAACAAATTGCTAACCTTGAATTCTACACTGATGAGGACTTAGGCTTTAGTGAGCACCATGAATCTCTCTACTCATCACCTACTCAAAGAGAGAGGAGTGCTTCTGAATTCCCTATGTCTACCCCACATCAGTCACCCATTGCTAAGGTGGGTCCTTCTGAACCTGTTCAGGGGATCCATATGGAAGAGGCTCTCACTTCTGCAAGTGATTACATCATTAAGACCTCAACCATGGCAACTCAGCCCATTGACACTTCATCTGAGGCTGTCAATGAGCATAGGAAATCCAGCAGCCCAGAATACTAAGCTGGTGATGAGAGTGAGGACTTAGGTCCAATTCTCTCATCCCCCCATGATTCTGACGATGAAGATGAGGGGAATCTGAGACTAAAGGTGCAACAACTGTCAAAAACATGCACCTACTTAGTCTTTAAGGTTAGTCATCTTGAATTTCAAGTGACTACCTTAACCAATAGGGTCAATGATCAGCAACTTGAGATATCTTATCTTAAGAAAAAACTAGCTGAGAGACATTTAAGAAGAACTCAACCAGGAACACAAGAACCTGAGGATGTGGTTGACCTAACTCCTAGCTCACCTATACAAGAGTGTGATGCTACCAAAAAGGGGGAGAAAGTCACTACAATCACAGAGCCTGGGAGTTCTTCAAGGAGTATGGACATTGAGGAATCACCATCCTCTCTTGTAATTGTACCTACTCAGCAACCTCCTCAAGTTCACATTGATGTGAACTTCCTAGACTACTTGTTTTAGAGTCTTTTCAGGGAGGGTATATCAAGGCAAGAAGCTGAAGAAGATAGACCAAGGCAATCAGGTAATGTCATTGGTCAACTGGATGTTGAGGCAGACCCTGAGATTAGCTTCAAAGGGAAAACCTTGACTGAAGGCCCAGTGATAGAGCCTGAGAGCCCTGTCTTACAATCCGTTGATGAAGTGATAGAGATTGAAACACCTGTCACAACAACAACTACTTCAGCAACTCAACCCCTCAGTCAAACACCTGCTGGTGAAGGTGTATCACAGTCTCTCTCTGGCCAGAGCTTGGATGCTACACCAAGCAATGAAGGCCAAAGCTCTCTCCACCCTGTGTCACAAAGGTCTGTGGGTGACAAAGGGAAAAGGGTTCTAACCCCTGAGGAGATTGAGGAGGAGGAAAGAGAGAGAAAGAGGAAGCTAAGGGGAGTAAGTTCCACTGGGTCTTCAAGCTTCATGCAAGTTGCAATCAGGGCTGCCTCCAGACCAAACACTCGAAATGATGAGTTGAGGGCAGTCAGGATTACTTACTTACAGACCAGGAACTATGACATAGATGAGATTATCTCTCTCCCCTTAGAAGAATTGAATGATCTGGCTGACATGGAAATGTCAAGAGAGAGGAAGGAAGCTAAAGATGCAAGAATTCTTCTTGAGAACAAAGAGAAGAAAAGACAACAAAGGCTATACAAGCATGTTCCTACTCTTTCGCCAGTTCAAGAAAGCCCTGTGCAAGAGGCTGTGGCTACAACACAAGAACCTCAGGTAGATAAAGAAACAGATAGACAAAGGATGATAGACTACCTGAGTGCCACAGGCCTCTACCAGGTAGAAGCACTTCTTCCCTTGCCCTTTGAGTACATTGAGTTTGAGTATCTCAAACAACTTGAACTTCAAGTACTCAAAGAGCAGAAGTCAACAAAGAAGAAAATAAGGGAAGAAGCTGCTAAGTCAAGAGCTCTCATTCAGAAGAACTTGAAAAAGTTTGCTGATAGAAAAAGAATGATGAGCTTCTTGAAGCTGTACGGATTCTTCAGAAGGAGACTTGGCCCTATGTCTCTATCCACTATGGATGAGCATATCAGGGTAATCAAGCAGAAGATCAAGAGTGGAGAGCTTCTTGACTTACACACTCCTCTAAGTCAAGCTTCACCTGAAGTAGAGGTTAAGTTTGAACAACCTGAGACAACACAAACTGAACCTCCTGCTTCATCTTCTGATCCACAGCAGGGTCAAAGGCCAGCCGCTTCATCTATTGACCCACGGCAAGGTCAAAGGCCAGCCTCATCATCTGACCCACAATAGGGTCAAACTCCCTCTCCTTCTGAACCTGTGAGGGAGGAACACCCAACTAAGAATGACACAACTGATCAACAAGGTGCTGCAGGCCAGTCTTCTCAGTTAAAGACTGCTTAGAGGAAGAAGAGGATGGCTTCAATACCATCTTCAAAGAAAAAGGAGAAGTCAAAATCAACCTCCTCTGATCCTCAGGATGAATCAGAACATCCTAAGGAAGTGCAAGAAGAGGAAGCCCAACCACCTCCAATTCAAATGGCTCCTCTTGCATCAGAAAGACCCATCTTATCCTGGACTTATTCAATTAATCCAGAGAGGTGGCATGTAGTCAGAGATCAAGGTGAAGAAAATGTCTACTCTTGGGAAGACCTCTTCAATTTACCTCTGCATGATCTTTTTGACATGAGAAGATACTTCACAAGTCTGAGTGATCCTGACTCTCTAATGAAGAAAGGGATGGTCATGATCATGTTGAGGACTGTGAACAGCTAAATATCTTCAAGTGTTTTGGTAGCATCAGCCTAGGGGGAGTTTGTAAGGATTCCTATAAGTCTGATGCAGCCAAAACACTCTAAGTCTTCCTGCATGCTGCATATAACATGAAGTAGTAATGCTTTGGAAGTTTTACACTTCAGAAATATTCTAAGTGTAAAATCTTCCGAAGCCAAGACCAATATCTTCCGAAGCCAGAAATGAAGTCTTCCGAAGCCAAAGAACCAAGACAGATTCTTCCGAAGACTTTTATCATACATGCTTTTATCTGATGTACTTTTTCTATAAAGCTGAGCCACTTTATCACTGCCCACTCTGGTTGGTCACCAACTTGCATGAGTTGGTGAAAAGGTCCATGCTTTAGGAAACTGTACATTGAGGTCTTGGGGTCAAACCTTTCTACTTTATGTACTTTTATCCTTTTTGTAATATATTAGGATGTGAGCTATGGCATGTCATAGTGACTAGTCAAAAGGCAATCTGCCTTTTGACTCTACATGGATTTTGTTGTCTAGTTCATGTATCCAGCTGGCCTTTAAAGTATGGCCGTCTGTAGGTTGTTGTATACAGTGTCTCAAGTCTTGTAACTTAGTATCAGTGGTGTATACTTATGCTTGAATATGTGTAACTTTGAACTTGAGAAGTAATATACAACATCCTTGAAAACCAACTACTTGTGTTGTTATCTTGTTCTGTTTTTCTTCTAAGTTTACTTGTGTTCTTTGCATCACCATAACCAGTTCCCCATTTGATCTATTAAGTGTTCTAAATACACTCTCCTCATTGTGTTATTGTGTTGTAAGTGCCACCCTTCAACCGGTCCTGCATTGTAGTAACCAATTAAACGTTCACATATTGTCCCGCAGTACCTATAGTGTCGTAACAAACGGTCAGAGAGAGTCAAGAACAGGTCTAAGATGATCAATCGAAAATTTGGCAGTATGTGTGTGTATCGTGCGACTGAAATGCGATTTGGGTGAATGAGACGAATGAGACCGACTCCCCTTCTATTTATATTAGGGCAACTTTCAGTCGTGCGACTGAACCTAGTCGCACGATTGATTCATACGACTGAGCTTCAGTCGTACGACTCACCCATTTGGTCATCTCCAATCGTGCGATTGAGGATCATTCGTGCGACTGTCCTAGTCGATCACCTCCAATCGTGCGATTGGGCTCATTCGTATGGTCCATTCATATGACAGGTCCATACTCATGGTCCAGTCGTGTGAATGGGTTCATTCGTGTGGTCCAATCGTGCGACTGGTCCATATTCATGGTCCAGATGTGCGAATAAGTCATACTCGTGAAATTTTGCCTTTTTGACCCTTGAACACTTATCCCCTTGTAACAATAGATAAAACATTTTGAGCATTTTATCATCTCAGACATGACCAATTTAAGATTAAAAACCTATTGATCACCTCAGAGGTGATCCATTTATCCACCTGATCACCTCAGACGTTATCCATTTATCCACCTGATCACCTCAGACGTGATCCATTTATCCACCTGATCACCTCAGACGTGATCCATTTATCTTTTTAGAAAAAAATTATTTAAGATTAGCGTTAAGTTCATTTTGTGACAATCACAGAGATGAATAACATAGCGAAATCCAACACTGACACAGTTTACAAATAACTTGAAAGACTAAACTAAATAACAAAATAAACATGTTTTTGTGATTTTGTTAGGGTAGGGTAGAGTAGCCAATTGGCATTAACATCATTACTAAGACAGATTCATATGGAATCAGACAGGCATAAACATAATTACTTGGAACTTTTATATATATTAAAAAGGAAACTAACATATTTACATATCACAGTTTCTCATTCATCTGAGATTTCTAAGTTCTAACTGGGAATCATACTTGATCAGATATGTAACACACATTGATTTTGAACATCAGGCGGTGCAGCCATGACGATTGTCAGTATACTTGTCCACTTAAATCCATACATAGACTTTTGACACATATTGGTGATGTATTAGGTTATATTATTTCAACCAACATTTGTGGATCCCAAGCTTATATGGTAATCAACATTCCTCAGGAGAATTTTGAGTGGTCTACGGGTATTTTGACAAGAAGAGACTATTCATAGAGCTTTTAAAGAGAGGCCAAGCCTCAGGTCAGTGCCATCGCACAACAGAGAGGCGGCAAACAACAATGAATTCTAGAATATCTAGGTTGTGCTTATCCGCAGGTCAGTGCCATCGCACAGCAGAGAGGCACACAACCTATCTTCTTGTTAGAGTATCTTTAAAATTTTCTTTTGCACATAACGCACCAACAACATAGGTTATCAGCTTGAACTTTGCTCTTTTTGTGGTCATCCGCACACTATGGCGTTTATTTGCTCGTCACTACTTATTGGAAATAACTGATTGTGTTAACCAGTGATAAGATAGACACCCATAGTCAGTTGAACAGCTTAGTTTAAATTGAGTTCACCAATGATGTCTACTAGTCTATTGTGTTGAATCTACCGACACATCGTATAATGAACTAGCACCTCCCTAGATCTACTTTCTCCTTGTAATTACCGTTACAAACAAGCGTACTATCATTTTCCCAATTTGTTAGACTTAGAATTCTCTGACTTACAATTTTCTGTGATTTAATTAAACTAAAATTGCAAAAATTGAAAATCTTTTTGGTGTTCCAAGTAACTTGACGCCTGTGTACTATCACTTTCCATAGTGTTGAATCACATTCTTATCGTTGTTGTTTTTGCCTTTTTAGCTTATCTGCCCTCCCCCCCTTTTTTTAAAGTAAATAAATACTGAAAGTAAACTAATCTCCCCCTAAAATTCTAAAACAAAAAATCTTTTTGTGTTTTTGGATTTTTTTATAAGACAAGGAAATTAAAACAAATAGAAATAAAATAAAAACTAAAAGCTAAACAAGTGTCGGACTAAGCGTCTGTGTTTTCTGAAATGATGTCACTTTTCTTTTTCACGCCGTTGACCTCTAACAGATAGAAAAATCTGAGTTTATCAAACGGTTTGGTGTAGAGGTCGGTGCGTCGAAAATCCGTGTTTATCTTAACAACATCAATTAATTGTTTTTTATAGCAATCGCATATGAAATGATACTTTATGCCGATGTGTTTTGTTTTAGGATGTTGAACAGGATTTTTAGTTACAGCTATGGTAGTAGAGTTATCAACATATATAGGGGTGTTAGAAAATTGCAAACCGTAGTCCCGCATTTGCTGTTGGATCCAGATGATCTTAGAGCAGCAACTTGCAGCAGCAACGTATTCAGTTTCACAGGTTGATAAGGCAACCGAGGTCTGCTTCTTGCATTGCCACGTGACTAAACGCCTTCCAAAGAACTGACACCCTTCTGATGTTGACTTGAAGTTCATCTTGCAACCGTCGTAGTCTGAATCACTATACGCAGTTAGGTCAAAGTCATCATCATGAGGATACCACAACCCCAGTATTGGAGTACCCTTCAGATCACAAAAAATCCTTTTCACACTTATCAGATGATTTACTTTCGGGTTGGCTTGATATCTTGAGCACAAACATGTGGCGTACATGATATCTGGACATGAGGCAGTGAGATACATAAGAGATCCGATCATCCCACGATACATAGTGGCATCCACCAAATCCCCATTCTCATCTGGTGCCATATCATGATTTATGGCGAGTGGGGTACCGGCAATGGTGACATTTTCCATATCAAATCGACTAAGAATGTCTCTGACATACTTAGTCTGATGCAGAAAAATACCGGTAGGTGTTTGATCCACCGGTAATCCCAGGAAGAACTTCATCTCTCCCATGGCACTCATTTCAAATTTTGCCTTCATCACAGATTCGAATTCTTTACATAGATCTTCATTTCGTGAACCGAAGATAATGTCATCCACTTAAATTTGTACCATCAGTAAATCTCCGTCTCTCTCTTTGATGAACAACGTGCAGTCAATCACACCCCTGTGAAACCCATGTTTCAGTAGGTGGGTGGAGAGCTTTTCATACCATGCTCGAGGAGCCTGATGTAGCCCGTACAGAGCCTTGTCCAACTTGTAGACCCTGCCCTGATGATAAGGATCTTTGAATCCCTCGGGTTGAAAGACGTAGACCTCTTCACAGATTTCCCCGTAAAGGAATGCACTCTTTACATCTAGTTGATAGACTTTGATCTTCATATATGATGCATAGGCTAGGAAGATACAGATTGCTTCCATTCTAGCCACGGGTGCAAACACTTCATTATAGTTGACTCCCTCGACTTGTCTGAAGCCTTGAACAACCAAACGTGCCTTGTTTCTGATAACAACACCTTGGTCATCCTTCTTGCAGCGTAGCACCCATTTGGTGCCAATCACTTTTACTCCTTTGGGCCTGTTAATGAGTGTCCACACTCCAAGCTTCTTCAAATGTAGCAGCTCTTCTTGCATAGCAATGACCCAGGTCTCGTCCTTCAGGGCATCGCTTACGTGTTTAGGCTCGACTTGAGAAACAAAAAATTTGAAAGCCCTATTATTCACTTATCCCTTTTCCATACTTGCAGCGTAATCAGTAGAATATAACTGATTTCTCGTATGCACGCCGGAGTGAAGATCCCCAATGATAGCCTTCGGCGGATGATTCACACTGATCCTAGTCACAGGTGTTGTAGGAACGACAACTTCAGTATCCATATTTGTGACAGTAGGTTCAGTATCTGGATTCCCTGATACATGTTCAACATCTGTTGAGCTTCCATCTTGATTAACGTTATGCTCATTGCTGGGCTCAACTACTTCTTCATCGTCTGATGACTCATCGCTCTCGTCCTGAGCAGCTGTTGAAGATCCCGAAGCACCACTAGCCAGTGTCACATTGCTGGTATTCACACTCGGTGTATTTAGGACATCGTACATCATCTGAGCAACCGTCTCTTCATCTGAATCTATCTGAGGAATGTTGAATGATTTGAAAAAGCCGTCATAGTGAAAGAATGACGACGGACCTTTTCCAGTAGGGGGGATGGTGAATCGTTGCACATCGACATTGCACCATACTTCTACCTGACCTGTTGAGTTGTTATAAACTCGTTTGTCTGGTATGTTGTATTTAAGAATGATCCCCTGATCTGCTTTCTCGCTGAACTTGCCCTCCGGAGTTTTCTTCAGTAATGTGCATGGAGCTCCGAATGGTTCCAGATACTCCAGGTTAGGTTTGAGTTTCTAAAGCAACTCATAGCAAGTCTATCCAAGCCGCTTGACTACTAACACATGATTAAGTGTGTAGCACGCATTGGCAACAGCGTCATTCCAGAACTGTACTGGCAGCTTTGAGTATGCCGACATAGTCCTTGCAGTCTCAATCAAGCTCCTACTGTTGCGTTCAGCAACTCCACTAATCTGTGGCGTGTATGCAGAGGGGAACTGGTGAACAATTCCCTTTTCTTTGTAGAAAGCATCCATCCACTGATTCTTGAACTCAATTCCATTGTCTGAACGTATCTTCCTCACCTTCAGTTTGTAGAGAGACTCCAGTGTAGTGACGAGCACCTTGAAAGACTCAAAGGTTTCTGACTTAGCTTTGAGAAACAACTCCCAGGAGAAACGAGAGTAGTCATCCGTGACAACAAAGCAGTACCAGTCTCCCGCGATACTCTTCGTGCTGACAGGACCGAATAGATCCATATGCAATAGTTCCAGTGGCATCTCGATAGAATTAACATGCTTGGTCTTGTGAGACTTCTTGGTCTGCTTTCCCTTCTTGCTCGAGACACAAAAATCTGGAAGTTTGATGTTCTTTACAGTAACTCCCTCAACTAGGTTGTTATGAATCAGATGATTCATCTTCCTGTGATTTATGTGTCCCATTCTCCTATGCCATGAGATGGACTCCTTCTCTGTTGCTTTTGGTAAAAAGCACTGAACAGTAGGCTCAGTTGTGGAAGAATTTGACATGTCCAAGACGTATAAATTGTTGTACCTTGATGCTGACATTAAGACCTGCTCCTTAGGAATCTCCATCTGCTTCTTCAGAAAGTAACACTTCCGATTGTCAAACATCACTTTGAAGCCCTTGTCACATATTTGAGACATTGAAAGCAAATTGTTTTCTAATTGTTGAACATAATTCACTTTGTCAAATTTTACCTGTCCATTACCTACTTCTCCTTATGCGGTAATGTATCCTCCTTTGTTTCTAGCAAAAAGAAATGTGTCCCCCTTTAATTTGTTCGACATTGAAAAGGAGAGACTGATTTCCCGTCATATGCCTGGATGCTTCGCTATGTACTATCCATGTGTTGGTAGAAGCATTATAGCGGACAACCTGCACATAATAGAAAACAATTAGTTAAGGGGGGGACCCAAGCCTTGACTGGCTTGGGTTTCCCTGAGGCATCACACATTACAAACTCAACCCACTGACCTTTAGCAGTTGGAGAGACCTCATCCTTCAGCTTATCAACACTCTCAGACACATTAGATGTTTTAGCTTTCCACAGACCATTCTTGTGTAAGGATTGTTTGTGGTAAACCGATGACTGATTTACTATTTGAACTTTAGGTTTGTTTTTAAAAACAGGTTTCACCTCAGGCGTCACAGACTTGTCAGTGACTTGTCTATGTTGTCTGTCGTGTTGGGGAGGGGTAAAAGACCTAGAAGGTGCTTTAGACCTAATAGTAGTTTTAGATCTCTGTTTTGAAGAAAACTGTTTAACATCTTGATCTAGTTCAATCTTAATCCTAGGTGTCTGATAGCGAGGACAATTTGAAGAGATGTGACCTCTTTGTCCATAAGTATAGCATGATCTCCTCTCAACGGGACTAGGAGATCTCTTATGGGGTGGGGAGTACATATCAGGTATGGGCTTTTTGGTCTCAACCTTTTGATTTTCACCTTCTTTGACAAATTTTACTTGTTTAACATTATGATTACATTGTCTTTTAAGATGATTTTGATCTTGCTTAACCGGTTTAGACTGAGTGGTTTTTGAAATCTTGGGTTGTGTGATAGCAGATTTTGAACCCAACCAAAGAGATACTTGAACATTCTCTTCCACCCGGTTCTCAATGATGGTTTTATCCGTTGTGCCTGAAGTTGATATCTTCTGATCAGCAACCAGAGGAGCAGGTTTAACTGCAGTGTCCGGATCACTAACCAGAGGAGTAGTCACCACATGGTCCTTGATGGGATTATTATTAACAGGTCTCTATTTGGTGTTCAGAAGGATCTCATATGGTGGAGGCACAACTTTATAACCCAGCGCTTCCCCGTTGTTTCTTTCTTTAACCAAGTTTTTCAAGATGTGAGAGGAACTAGCTAAACTATGTAGTTTTTGCTTTAAGGATTCATTTTCAACTTGTAAAACAGCTCTATCCTTTTTAGTTTCCTCAATTGTTTTTAAGTAAAACTTTATGTCATTTTCTTGGTTGAAAGCAACAACTTCAGTCTCTTTTAATTGTTTTCTTAGCAAGTCAATTTTCTCCTTAAAGCTGCTTTCATTTAGCTTTAATATACGATTTGCTTCAGTGCACAGTTTTAAGTCATTTAATAAGTTATCATTATGTTCTAATAACCTAGCAAATTTCAAATCAATGCTTTCCCTAAACTTATCACATTCAACACATGCATGTTTATTAAAGAGATCATCTTTCGATTCTACCTGTGCAGACGTAGAAGTGCCAGCCATGAAAGCAGTCTGGGGTTCCTGGTGTGCTGCAGATTCTGCATTTTGTTCATCCTCCACTAGTTGATCCACAGCAGCCAAAGTCTCATCCATATCAGTAGTATCAAGCTCAAATGAGTTCTCCCCCTCACTCGCTAAGTCTTCGTTCAGATCATCAACCGATGCAATGTTAGCCTCACCATCAGATAAAAAACGAAAGGACCAGTCTTGTCCTTCATCACCCTGTGCTACCATTGCTTTGGAGTCATTGTTGGATGATGTTGACTTTGGAGTCTTGTCTTTATCCTGCCTGTTAAATGATGGGAAGGGATTGCCATTTCCTGTCTTTTGGGTTTGACACACTCTCGCTTGAAATGGCCTTTTCCACCGCAGTTGAAACATGTGACTTTTGAATTGTCAAATCAAAACGTGCATCCTTTGTAGCCACCAGGTTCTGTCCCGTCTTTTTAACGAACTTCTTTGCTCTACGCATAGCACTAGCGAGAGCCCACATTATATCCATCCATTCAAGCTCTGTTTCATCAACTGGTTCATAATCTTCATCTGCTAGATGGCAATTTCCAATCTTTCCTGCAACTAACCCATCATAGGAATGTACCACAGCAGCTAGTAGATCCATATGCACCTTAGCAACTTCAACAGTTACGTTGCTCAAATTCTCTATATTTAACTTCGTCCATTGAATTTTTGGAGCATTGAATGGAACACTTGAAGATCCACCTGATTCACAACTTGAAGAAGTACTAGGAATGCTTGCAGATGTGTTAGACACGAAAACAGTCTGCAGAGGTGCACTCGAAGAAGCTGTAGTAGGAGTCACATTGTAGAGAGAAGGATTCTGAGTGTAGTTACACTTCTTAGACTTGTACTTATTTCGAACCTCTTCCTCCCTCAACTTTAGAATAAAGTCATTTATGTCCAAAGTCTCCAACACAACATTATGTCTCAAAGTGGAAACAAATGAATCCCACTTATCAGGTAACCCATCGGCCAAACTTGCCACCTTGTCTTCCATGGACGTTTTAACCCCATGAGTGTGTAGTTCACTCTTCAAATGATAGAAGCGGTCAATCACATCATCCAAGCTTTCATTCCCAATAGACGAGAAGTTATCAAATTCTTTCTTCAACGCTTTCGCCTTCAGTGACTTAAGTTTTGCATTACCTTCATATCGCTTCTTAAGAGCCTCCCATAACTTTTTACACTGTTTGTGTTTTGAAAACTGATGGAAGATGTCTTTAGGAATGGACTGTGTCAACAATGCGTAGGCCTTCTTCTCAGCATTGTGCGCAGTCTTTTGTGCCTCAGTCAAACCACTCAGTGTCAGAGGAACACCATCAGCTCCAACGGGCAAAGTGTAGCCAGTCTTAATAGTGTTCCAGAGGTTTGTGTCTACTCCATTCAGATGAATCTCAAACCGTTGCTTCCATTGAGGATAATCATCAAGAGACTGAAGCTTTGGTGGTTTGTTATGACTCCCGATCTCATTCTCCAAGGGCAATAGATTCTGGATCCTGGAGTCCTTCCCTGCTGAGAGTGCAAAGTTCTGTGTGTCTATAGTGAATTAGTCTTAAACTTTAAAACCAACTGTTTATACGACTGGGGATGCGACTGGGGTACAACTGAGACTCAACTAGGCGATTGAGCTTAGTTGTGTGACTGAGAAGATGAATAGGACAGTTGTGCGAATGAAAAGACCGACAGGGCCAATGGTGCGATTGAACAAGAGACTGGGCCAATCGTGTGATTAAGTTGAGCGAATGGAGTTCAGTCGTGCGATTGAGTCAATCGTGCGACTGAGACTGCTGACTTTGAAATTTTTCAAACATTTCACGCAATTCGACCCAAAAACACAATTTTGAAAACCCTAGTAGGCTGAAACTCGATAAAGATTAACTTTTGAACACATGCACTCGTAAAAACTGGATTTTTATGCAAAAAGAACGGATCTTTTGAATAAATAACGTTGACTTTTTCAAAAACGTGATTGAATCCACGAAGAATCAAGAGGCTAAGCTCTGATACCACTTGTTAGGACCGTGTACGGACGAAGTACTAACTGATTCAATGTGAAACCAGATCAAATAGTGCGGAATCCTATTTGATTGGCGATCCAATCAGGGAGAACGTTTATCCGATCAAAACTAACAATGAGAATACGTTAAGAATTAATTAGAATCGATCAGAAACGTTCTATGAAGTTGGAAGGAACTTTCTGGACGAACAGGAATGGCTAGGGTTGATAATTCTCGAAGTGTTACGTTTTTCCACGAATTAAGTGGTATTTATAGGTTACAGCTCTCATTCGTATGACTGAGCCATGCGTATGGCTCAGTCGTGCGACTGAGTCGTATGACTGATTCATTAGTACGACTGAGTCAGTCTTATGACTCAATCGTGTGATTGACTTAATCACCTGGTTCAGTCGTGCGGCTGGCCCATTCGCATGGTCCAGTCGTGCGACTGAATCATGAGACTTCGTTAAACATTTTCCTGAACCTTTAACGATACAGAACTATGTCTAACAACTGTAAACCTATATAACATGTTAATATAAGCGTGTAACAATCAATCATATTAATAGATATAACATTCAACAACCTATAAACATTCAAAGAAGAGTTTTTCATTTAATATATCAAACATTACATAAGTGTTACAAAAAGAAAGTCAATTATATTTGAGCTCACTAGAACTAGAACTAGGGACATGTGTACCAACACAAGTGACAAGCAAAAGCAACCCATTGTTGTTGAAGAACCAGCCAAGGAATACGTACCACCGTCTCCTTATGTTCCACCACCTCCATAACCCGGTCGTTTGAGAGAACAACGAATGTAGTCACAATATGGAAAATTCTTGGGGTTGATTAAGCAACTCGACATCAATCTGCCATTGGTGGAAGCCTTAGCCCAAATGCCAAATTATGCTAAATTTTTAAAGGGTGTACTGTCAAACAAGAAGAAATTAGAAGAGTTATCACACGTAGTTTTAAATGAGGGATGCTCAGCAGTTCTTCAAAATAAACTACCTCAAAAGATGACTGATCAAGGGAGTTTCACCATACCTTGCCTAATAGGAAATCTTTCTATCAGCAACGTGTTAGCCGATTTAGGTGCCAGCATTAATGTTGGATCATGATGAGGCTGGTGCAACCAAAACCACTTCACAGTCATTTTTGGTGCTACATTGAAGGGCTTCCGAAGCAAAGCATGAGATCTTCCGAGAGACTGAAGAACAACAGTTGAAGTCAACAGCTGAAGGCAACAGCTGAAGTTAACAGCTGAAGACAACAGCTGAAGCCAACCGCTGAAGACTATCTTCCGAAGAAAAAGTCTGATCAAAGAGCTGAAGACAAAGTCTGAGCTTCCGAAGACGAAGTCTGATGAAAGAGCTGAAGACAAAGTCTGAGCTTCCGAAGACAAAGTCTGATGAAAGAGCTGAAGACAAAGTCTGAGCTTCCGAAGACAAAGTCTGATGAAAGAGCTGAAGACAAAGTCTGAGCTTCCGAAGACAAAGTCTGATGAAAGAGCTGAAGACAAAGTCTGAGCTTCCGAAGACAAAGTCTGATGAAAGAGCTGAAGACAAAGTCTAAGCTTCCGAAGACAAAGTCTGATGAAATAGCTGAAGACAAAGTCTTCTTCCGAAGACAAAGAAGACTCCAAGCCTCGGATGAAGCAGTCTTCCGAAGTATAAGTGACTTCGGAAGAAGTTATTCTTTCGAAGCATTTTATCCTTTGGAAGACATTGCTATGACCAGCAGATAAAAGTATGGTCCCTGACAGTCCGCTGCAGACCTCTGATACAACATGGCATCTTCCTAAAGAGCCATATTGTTGACCATACTTTATTATACTGTTCACCTTTTTATGATAGTACATGTTACCAACTTTAGTTGGTGACAAAAGGTAAGTCAGGGACATGTCCTGACTACCAACTCTCAGGCAAAATGTCTAAAATACCTCACCTAGAGTCTTGTAGTATAGATGTAAGGTTAGAGGTGTACAGCTGGTATCAAAGTATATCCGGCTGTAGGTAGTATTATATATATCTTCTCCTTGTAACTCTTTAGATAAGCGATTTGAGTCCAAGAGTCTTGTAATCCTTTGAGTTGAGAAGCAATATATAAAAGTACCTTGAAAATTTAAATCCTGTGTTCATTTACTTACAGTTACTTGTTATATTGTGATCAACTCTTTATAAGACTTTTGCTGAGTATTGATTCTAGGTGAGTTTGAGAGAAAAACCATTTGTTGAGTGACCCATAATCGATCCTGCAATTGGTATTAGAGCTCCAGGCTCTTGATTGTGAGATCTTACCATCCAAATCAACCTGTTTTTCACTCCTCACTACAAACCACTCACTCAAATTGCTGCTCTCTCCAAGGCTGATATGGAAACCGGTACCATGACCAAGTCCCCACTGATCACCCCTGAAGACTTTGACACATGGTGTATCAGAATGGAAGGCTTCATCAAGTGTCAAGATTCAAGGATGTGGGACTCCATTGTTAATGGTCCTTTCATACCAAGCACCACTTCTGCCATTGGTAATCGCATCATTCCAAAAGATGTTGATGATTACTCAGAAGAAGATAGGAAGAGAATAGAGCTAGATCAAAGGGCTATGACTTCTCTCCAAACTGCTCTCCCCAACTCCGTCTACAGAGGCTTCAAGAGGTGCAAAACTGCTAAAGATTTATGGGAAGCATTGAAGCTAATGTATGAAGGATCCAAGGAAACCCAAGAGAACAAGAAGGATCTCTTGAAGCAGCAGTTTGAGAACTTTACTTTCAAGGCTGGTGAGACCTTGACTCAATAATACTTCAGGTATGTTGAGATAGTAGATACTCTGGTGGATATTGGAGTAGCTCTTGAGAATAGAGACATAGTTAGGAAGTTCAAGTCTTCCCTTCCTAAACTATGGACACACTACTATGTTGTAATCAAGAGAACTTCAGACCTTAAGACTCTTACTCTCACAGAGTTGTATGGTATCCTAAGTGCATTCCAGATGGAGATGAACATGCAAAACTCCTCTGGTCACTACAATAACCAACTGAGTTCAGCCCTTCATGTGGTTGAAAGGGACATCATAGAACCACAACATCAGTTGTTGTGTTACCCTGACAACTCACACAGTGGACCCTACATTACTCTACCTGAGACTCCAAAGTCTCAAAAGGTTTAACACAACTCCTTTCAGGATAGTTGTGCCTTTGTCTCTGGAAGTGGACACTCTGGTGATTTTCAATACTGCTTTGATGATCTTGAGTGCTTCAGTCCAGATGATGTGGAGTATATGGACATTGTCCAGCAGATGGCTCTTTTAACTTACAGAGCGAAGAAGTTCTTCAAGAGAACTGGAAGGCAATTCCCTCAAAACCCAGTCAACAGCAGGTTTGTGTTTGATAAGAGCAAAGCAAAGTGTTACAACTGCAACCAACTTGGTCACTTTGCTAAGGAATGCAAGGCTCCCAAGAACAACCCGGGAACCCCACAGGCCTCCACACATCCCACTGCTTCAAAGCATGAAGAGAAGTCAACTGAAACAGCTGCTGTGGCTCAAGAAGTTGACTGGAGCTTCATGGTTCAGGATGTGACTCCCGCTCAAGCTCTCATGGTCGGAACAGATGATGATCAGGTATATGAACATATTGCTTCCTGTATTGCTAAAGTTAAACTTTATAAGGATTACATTTCGGAAATCAGATCTGAGGTTGAGTCTTTAAATGTGTTAAAATCTGATTTTAAGAGAGCTGAATCTGACTATCAAAAGAAAATTGAAGAGTTAGAGAAAACTGTGTCTCTTTTAAAACATGAAAAGACCAACTATAAGACTCAAATCAAAGATCTGATATCCAAACTATCTGAAGTTCAGGCCCAGTTAGTCACTGCTGAGGCTCAGGCCAGGAAGCCAGCTATTGCTGAGCAAAGCTTCCAAACTATTCTTGCATCATCCTCTCATTCCAAAATGTTTTATCAAAACAAAGAAGGGTTGGGAACCAATGAAATAGCTCCACCACACTCTTATGAGTCTATTAGACAACCTAGATGTGGTACTGAAGAGCAAGAGGTTCCAACTGCTGACCCTTCTCCATTGGAACTAGAGGATGAGGCAACAATAGTGGCCACCACAAGGGAGAAACTGGACGATACACTCATCTCCACCTGTGAAGACCAAATCCTAACCACCAAGGCAAGAAGAAGCAGAGCTAAAGCTGCTAGAAGGACTGCCAAGAAGGTTGCAGAGTCCAAGCTTAAGATTGACCCAAAGCAAAAGGGTGTCTTCATTTCTGCCGGATTTCAAGTGGTAGGTACTTCTGATTCAGGAAAGGAGTGTAATACCAGCACTCCTGTCCTATCAAAGGATCAGTGGTTGAAAGGGAAAGTTGCTGATGAAGAGAAGAAATCCAAGAAACAGCAACCTGCTAGTTCCCAGAAGGCTAACATTGCATGCATAATGTGTGGTCTGCACAATCACATGGCTAAAGATTGTTACTACAATCAAGCAAGCACACATTATGAAAATAATGTTAGAAGAGAAGGAGTCAGAGAAGGTTTCTCAGTTGGACCACTTCAAACGGTCCAAATGATGAAAAAGGGAAAATTGATCTCGGAAGCCAAGTTGCTTTCGGAAGGAAGTACTCCTTCCGAAGGGAAAATGGCTTCGGAAGCCAAACCTTCTAAGGTTCTGAAGAGCAAGAAGGCTCCCTGGAAACCATCTCAGAAGAAGACTACTTCGCAAGAAAAGGTGGTGAAGGCTTCTTCCGAAAAGAAAGAAGCTTCGGAAGAAGGCCATGCTGCAAAAGCTTCAACAAGCTCATCCTCAAAGATCAACCAAGGGATGGATTGGAAGATCAAGGAAGATGCTGCAGCCCAAACCTCTTCTTCAACGACCTCTATTGAACCCCAATGCATATCTTTTGGTTCAATTATGTCACTCTCTTTGGAAGTGCCCAAGACCTGCAAGGCTTGGGCTTCCAAACAAAACTAACCATCTCATCTTATGTGCAGGGACATCCATTTGACAAGAACAATAATGTCTACATTGTAGATAGTGGATGCTCCAGGCACATGACAGGGAACAGATCTCTCCTTCAACAATTCCAGAACTATGATGGAGGGACTATCCAATTTGGAGGTGAGGGCAGAGGATATATTTCTGGAAGAGGAAGTATATCCAATGGCAGAATAAACATTGACAAAGTTCACTTTGTCAAACAGCTTGAACACAATCTGTTAAGTGTTTCTCAATTCTGTGACCAGAAGCATCAGATGCTTTTCACAGAACATGAGTGCATTATCCTCAAACCAGGGATGACAATTCCTCCGGAATTGGTGCTTCTTAGATCTCCCAGGAAAGGGGATATGTACAAGCTGGATATGAACAATGCTTCTCCTATGGGTGAAGTATCATGCTTTCTTTCCAAAGCTGATAGTGATGAGTCAACACTATGGCATAAACGCATGTGTCATGTGAATTTTAAAACAATGAATAAATTGGCTAAAAATAACTTGGTACATGGTTTGCCTAAAAAGGAATTTTTCTGCAAAGATAACTATGTTGCATGCCTGAAAGGGAAACAACACAGATCATCTCATAAATCCAAATGTGTTAACTCTATCACTACTCCATTACACTTATTGCACATGGATCTCTTTGGTCCTACAAGTATAATGAGCATTGGAAGGAAATCATACTGCCTTGTGATTGTTGATGATTTTACAAGATTTACATGGGTATTCTTTTTAAGAAGTTAAGATGAAACTGCTGAAATGTTAAAATCTTTTATTCTTAAAATAGAAAATCAAATTGATCACAAAGTTAAGATCATTAGAAGTGATCAAGGGACTGAGTTTAAGAACTTTGTTCTTGACTCATTCTGTGACTTAAAAGGGATTGCCAGACAATACAGTGCTCCCAGAACTCCTCAACAAAACGGTGTTGCTGAGAGGAGGAATAAGACACTTATTGAGGCTGCTCGGACCATGTTAGCTGATTCAAAGTTGCCTCTAACATTCTAGGCAGAGGCAGTCAGCACTGCATGCTATGTGCAGAACAGGGTTCTTGTAGTTAAGCCCCATAGAAAAACTCCTTATGAGTTATGGAACAAGAGGCCACCGTTCAATGGCTTTCTAAGGTCCTTTGGCTGCAGGTGTACCATACTTAACACAAAGGACAACTTAGCAAAATTTGCTGAGAAGTCGAATGATGCTATCTTTGTTGGATACTCTTCTAGCTCCAAAGCTTATAGAGTATACAACATCAAGAATTGTTGGTACACATGTCCCCAGTTCTAGTCTAGTGAGCTTAACTGTTATAGAACTTCTTCTTGTAACAAATATGTAACGTTTGATTATTATAATGAGAATCTCTTCCTTTATGTTTATTGGTTGTTTACATGTTATATCTATTCATATCAATTGTTAGTACACGCATATATGACAATGTTATATAGGTTTACGGTTGTTAGACATAGGTTTGAACCATCAAAGGTTCAAGGATGTGTTTAACTAAGTTATCTGATTCAGTCGCACGACTGGACCATGCGAATGGGTCAGTCACACGAATGAATCAGGTGATTGAGTCAATCGTACGATTGAGTCATAAGACTGACTCAATCTTCCGAATGAACCAATCATATGACTCAGTCGCACGACTGAGCCACTCGCTCGGCTCAGTCGTACGAATGATAGCTGTAACCTATAAATACCACTTAATTTGTGGAAAAACATAACACTTCGAATACTTGCAACCCTAGTCGACCCAGAACGTCCAGTTCGTCCATTCCAAGTTCATAGAACGTCCCAGATCATTCCTAGTCCATTCTTAACGTTTTCTAATCGTTAGGATTGATCTTGATTACGTTCTCCCTGATTGGATCACCAATCAAATAGGATTCCGCACTATTTGATCCGGTATAACGAAGAATCAGTTAGTACTCCGTACGTACACGGTCCTAACAAGTGGTATCAGAGCCTTGGCTCTTGATTCTTTGTTGATTCAATCGTTTTTCTGAAAAAGTCTACGTTTTTACGTTTTTGTTGGTACACATGTCCCCAGTTCTAGTCTAGTGAGCTTAACTGTTATAGAACTTCTTCTTGTAACAAATATGTAACGTTTGATAATTATAATGAGAATCTCTTCCTTTATGTTTATTGGTTGTTTACATGTTATATCTATTCATATCAATTATTAGTACACGCATATATGACAATGTTATATAGGTTTACGGTTGTTAGACGTAGGTTTGAACCATCAAAGGTTCAAGGATGTGTTTAACTAAGTTATCTGATTCAATCGCACGACTGGACCATGCGAATGGGCCAGTCACACGAATGAATCAGGTGATTGAGTCAATCGTACGATTGAGTCATAAGACTGACTCAGTCGTCCGAATGAACCAATCATATGACTCAGTCGCACGACTGAGCCAGTCGCTCGGCTCAGTCGTACGAATGATAGCTGTAACCTATAAATACCACTTAACTCGTGGAAAAACATAACACTTCGAATACTTGCAACCCTAGTCGACCCAGAACGTCCAGTTCATCCATTCCAAGTTCATAGAATGTCCCAGATCATTCCTAGTCCATTCTTAACGTTTTCTAATCGTTAGGATTGATCTTGATTACGTTCTCCCTGATTGGATCAGCAATCAAATAGGATTCCGCACTATTTGATCCGGTATAATGAAGAATCAGTTAGTACTCTGTACGTACACAGTCCTAACAAGAATCAACAATTTGAGGAGTCATCCAATATAGTTGTTAATGATCACACTCCTTGTGTTAGGGGGAATGAACCTGAGTATATCTTTGATTTAGAATTGTTTCCAAACTATTCTAAACAATCTTGTGAGAATGTTTCAGCTGGAACAGGTGCTCAAGGTGATGCTGATGCTGATGCAGATCAACTATTTGAGCTTCCGAGACCTCTTCCAATTTCTCCAAGAGCTGAAAGGCAACAAGCTTCAACCATTCACAGATCTGATAGTGTAACTATCTCCAGGAATAATGAAGCTTTAACAAGTGAATCACTTGATCAACCTCAAAGCTCTTCTGGTGATCCATTACAACACCAGGTTGAGGGAAGTAGCATTCTGAAGGAACATGCAACTGTTAATACTACTTCACAACCAACCATTGATGATGTTTCTCAATCATTCAATCAGTCCTCATTGAATAACTTTGAAACAACAGTTGGACAGAGTGATCCAGTTCCTGATCAGAACATGTCCAACCTGGACTTATCTTTGCAACTTGAAGTGATTCCTCGCCTTAGGATTCACAACACTCATCCAACTAAGAACATCATAGGGAATGTCTCTGAGGGTGTGAGAACAAGAGGGCAAACTCATCATGGGAATGTCTGCTTGTACTCATGCTTCTTGTCTCAGTTGGAACCAAGGAAGGTGGAAGATTCCTTAAAGGATAGTAGTTAGGTTGAATCAATGCAGGAGGAGCTGCTTCAATTCAAAAGACAAAAGGTCTGGAATCTATGCCCACTACCATCTGGTCAAGTACCCATAGGCACTAAATGGGTGTTCAGGAACAAGAAAGATGATAGAGGCTTGATTATCAAGAACAAGGCAAGACTAGTAGTTCAAGGGTACACCCAGGAGGAAGGAATTGATTATACTGATGTCTTTGCACCTGTTGCAAGACTTGAGGCAGTTAGGATCTTCCTTGCTTATGCTGCATCCAAGAACTTCACAGTCTACCAACTTGATGTCAAGTGTGCTTTTCTATATGGGGATATAGAGAGGGAAATCTATGTATGTCAACCTCCAGGATTTGAAGACCCACAGCACCCCAACTATGTGAGCAAACTGGATAAAGCTCTATATGGGCTGCACCAAGCACCTAGGCTGTGGTATGAGACCTTGTCTCTGTTTCTCCTGAAGAATGGCTACACCAGAGGTACCATTGACAAGACTCTTTTCATCAGAAAGAGTGGGGAAGACATATTGCTCGTTCAAGTCTATGTTTATGACATCATATTTGGTTCTTCAAATGACCAAATGTGCAAGGACTTTGAGAGCATTATGAAGTAGAAATTTGAAATGAGTTCCATGGGAAAAATGGACTTTTTCCTTGGAATTCAGGTGAAACAGATGAAGGAAAGGTTCTTCATAAGTCAATCTAAGTATGTCTCAGACATCTTAGATAGATTTGAAATGAAGGACTGTAAACCAGCTAAGACACCTATACCCAGAAACCATAATCTTTGCCCTGACCTTGAGGGGGAGGATACTGATCAACATCAGTATAGAGCAATCATTGGTTCTCTCATGTATCTCACTGCTAGTAGACCAGATATCATGTTTGCCACATGCATTTGTGCGTGCAAGATATCAGGCTGCTCTCAAGGTGTCTTACCTAGCTGCCGTTAAGAGAATCCTCAGATACCTCAAAGGAGCACCTACACTAGGACTCTGGTATCCAAGAAATAGTGATTTCAATCTCTATGGATACTCTGACAGTGACTATAGTGGCTGCAACATTGATAAGAAATCAACATCAGGAGGATGTCAATTTCTTGGTGGAAGGATTGTCTCATGGAAATGCAAGAAACAATCCTGTGTCTCTACATCAACTGCTGAAGCTGAATACATTGCCGCTGCTAGCTGCTGTGCTCAACTGCTATGGATTCAAAATCAGATGTTAGACTATGGATTCAATTTCATGACTACTCCTATCCATATTGACAACAATAGTGCTATCTCCATTACTAAGAATCCAGTGAAGCACTCCAAGACAAAGCACATTGATATCAGATATCATTTCATTAGAGATATTCATGAGAAGAATTTGATCAAGTTAATCAAAGTTGACTCAAATGAACAATATGTTGATTTGTTCACAAAGGCATTTGATGAACAAAGATTTAAGTATCTCATATCAGCTATTGGGATGATAAATATTGATTAACTACCTCTTTTGAAAAGCTTTTTTTTAAATGTGTAATGTCTTGTGTCAATACAATTTAAGCCCTGTTACAAAAGATCTTTAAATTATTCTAAGTGTAAATTCCTTCCGAAGAGGAATTAACTCTCGGAAGATATTCTTGAATATCTTCCGAAGCCAAAATTCCTCAATGGAAATTTTCTTCTCAGAAGAGTTTTTGGTCTCGGAAGAAGTGATTGATTTTACATCAGATCTACTTCCGAATCTTATATAACTCTCCATTCGGAAAGACTATTTTACTTTCGGAAGCAGTGCCTTGCTTCGGAAGAGAAATTGCCTTCGGAAGACAAATTACTTTCGGAAATGTTTTACATTCAGAAGTAAAGGTTTTACTCTGTAACGGATATCTTTTTGGGCCCACTCTGTAAAAAGTAAAGATTTAGTTCATGATGGTCAGATTATTTACAATTATCCTTTGCCGCCACTATCATTTCTCCGCCGTAAACCACCATACCACCCACAGTAATCCCAAACAGTTACCCTATTACCGCCACTACCACAATTCATCCCCTTCAAATAATCTTGACTGATCAATTTCATCTTCTTTTACCAATTTACTGCCCCAACTATTCCCTTCTCTGTCAAACCTGCAATTTCACCCAAATTCAAGCTTACCTTCTCTTCAATGGCGCTAAACCCTCAGCACAACCAAGTCGCATTACTTGATTCGTCAAAAGATGCCGACTTCACCCAAATCATCACCTTTCTTACCGAATCCACATACCTAACGGCACTAACAGTTAACCCCACCGTATACTCCAACCATATGTCCGAATTCTAGAATAACGGTCAAACTGCAGTTCTGAATGGGGTTCGAGTACTGAGAACCCGCATTTGTGGCCAAGAGTTGGTCATCACAGAACAACTCATCAGGGAGCATCTCGAGCTTCACGATGATGGGGCTCCTACTGGGTTCCCCATAGAAGACTTGGAAGGCACCTATATCCTCATGGGATATGGAGGGGATGTGAGCAGGACTACCGTCTACAAGTTTAACTTCTCTTACCATTGGAAATTCCTGCTGCACATTATCCTGCACTGCCTCTCCAATAAATCAGGGGGTTAGGATCAAATCCCATATGAACTAGGATGCCTAGTTCATGGGTTGGTGAAAGGTCTACGCTTCAACTACTCACGATTTGTGTTGACCAACCTTATCGGCAACTGAGCATGGATACATTCTTCATGTATCCCAGATTTATTCAACACATAATCAACTGTAAGCTGGAACCGAGCAAGCTTGTCTGTGCAGCTGCTCTTACTGTTCCACAAGTAAGACCTACCATCTTCAAAACATAGAAGAAGGTTTCCATAAACTTCACTGGACGGTACACTCCATTACCTCCAGAGATGACTGGCGCATAGCTCCTGGTGACATCCCTGTTATCCCCACAGGTGATGAACCCACACCAGCAATCTCCACCATAATGCCAACAAAACCTTCTTTACCATCAGAATCACTTACCAGAGACGCCCCAAATGAACCCTTGTTCAATCTACTCTGAGTGAACAAGCTCCCACAGGTCAAACCAAAAGGGCTAGAGTGGAATCATGGGCTCCAACTCAGTCCGAGGTCACACCATCCTTCACATTTGATCTCAATGTGGGTTTTGAGCCTCCTCAGTCTCAAACCCAAGAGCCCGAACCCCAAGCCTTAAGCCCACAGGATGAGTCTTTACACTCCCCTGTGCAGCCTTCCAGGGACAGCCCCACCATAGGCTCAATGCCGGTAGACATTGATCTAGGTTCCGGGTCAGTAGGTTTAACCTCCCTATCTTTCACTGACCTTTTACTCCGCACTGATGAAGAGATTACATCTCTCCATGGCCATGAAGTTGATCTACAACACCCTCTGAAATATCAACAGAGCCAAGAGAGATCCCTTGTCTCTAGCCCCCATCAGCAGCCAATTACTGAGGTGAGTCCCACTGATGTGGAGGGGACTCATTTAGGCTCAGCTGCCACTACTCAGAGTCTCTCATTGAGCTCTCAGGACAGTGGTAACATCATTAGGACTGAGTCTATGGCAACTTTGCCCATTGACATCTCTGAAAGAGTTGACTTTGAGCAAAGGTATCCAGGGTGCTAAGAAGCCACATCTGGTGGTGAGACTGAGCGTACTAGGTATGTTATCTCATCTCCCCGTGATTCTTCTCATGAAGATAAGGGAAGTATGCAACTAACACTTCAGTACTTGCTTTCTAAGGTCTCCTACCTGGAATCACAGGTGAGGATCTTAGAATCAAGGACTGCCACTCAGTAACTTGAGATTAACAACCTCAAGGTTAAACTAGCTGAGAAACAGACGGAGAGGTCTGTTGGGTTTGTTAGAACATAAAATCATAGTTTAACCTCTTAAACTTTCTAAAAACGCAGCAGAAGTATAGCATTATAACCATGTTTATAATCTGAAAATTATGTTCTTCAAGTGACCATTTAAGTGTATAAAACAAACCCATAGAACAAAGGATCATTTATGTGAATTAACAAGCTATGAACATATGTAAAACTACATAAAATCACAGCTTCATTGAGCTGTGATATACCTTACTGCAGCAGTAATAAAGTCGACCAAAAGAGATGTTTGATGAAGATGGAGATGCCTAAAATGCAGCCAAGACTTCAAGGATAGAAGTCCTCAAGCTAGTATACCTCAAGCTCCTTGCAAACACCTTCTCTTGTTAGGTAGATATCACCAAAAACAACTTGAAAACCCTCTAATTTTCTGCTAAAAATCCTCAAACTTAGCTGCTGAATCCATGGCCTTTTTGAGAGAGAAGAGAGCTTTTGTTGTTGTGTTGCATGTATATGAGAATCATAATCATGGAGTGCAAGAACCTCACACCAAGAACAACATGTAATCAGCTCAAAAAATAAGCTCTATCCTCTTTTCTTGCTGAAAGAAAACCGTAGGGAGAAGAGGAGAGAGAGCTGAAATAATTGTCTTGTGTTGCATGTTCTTGAATGATGATAAAAGGAGCATATATTGACTAGTTGGTTAGTGGTAGACAAGAAGCATGTGTGTGTTCTTCTCAAGACACACAAAGCTTCATCCTCACATGCATGGGACGGTTTCTAAGAGATTCCCACTCAACTTATCAACCAATTTCATAACCAGTCCCTTATATTAGATAGATGTATACAATTAACCTTTTAATTGTATAATCTATACACTCCCATTATTAATTTGTAATGTTGTCTAACTTGCTTAAATAATATTACAAATAATATCATGGAACAAAATATCTAATAAATTGTTCCATCTCATATGTAACTTATTTAGAAAACCCATTTTTCTAAATTTGGTGTAAATATTAATTGCATGATCATATCATCAATTAAATATTTAATTGGTGTTTGCTAAGCTTGTTATTGGGTATAACCCGACTTGGATCATAACGTACTAACCACATCAATATTCTAAGTGTCTTGGGCACATAGAATCCTACAATCTCCCACTTGCCCAAGATTCATAGAAGATTGATGCAAGCAGTAAATGACGCCTAACAACGGTTTACTACCCTTAATACGCATGACTTATGGCCATTCAATAACATCATCCCATTAAAGTACCTTACTTGAAATCATCTAGGTGAATCAATCATCTATCCTTTTGTTATAGATGTCATGTTAAATCCAAGAACACAGAATGATCATTTCTTGTTGATTTAACTTAATCAGGCCTTAGACATCTAACTCTTAACGAATAAGAGGAACAAATTTCATCTTGACTACATACGTTTCTCACAAACACCTCGTGTCATACCTGAACATACCCTTATGTACTGTCCACTATTTCAGGACAGTGAAGAATTAGCCCAAGGTATAATACTTAGTGAATATCAAAACCCAATATGTATTTCACGTCGAAGGATACCAAATGATATTCGCCTTTACTCAAATTTACTTATGATCAATCGATAAGATTCCATGTAGTAAAATTTGAGATGCGGGTTAGTCCAATATTTGTATCCCACAAATGTCTATGAACCTTGGTAGCAACCCATTGCTCTATATTCATCCTTATGAATATCAACCAATCCAAGTTCATAATAATCTTACCCTCACACTTGTTCCCACAAGTATGAATGACTACGGACATTTAGAGTAAATAATTTACTCATGGATTAAACATGCTAAATTGGAACATTAATTGAAACATTATAACCAAATAATTTTACTCAAATAATAAAGAGTTCCACATATTCAAATACAAAATTTGATCAAGTCCAATCACTAGAATATCGAAGTCCTAAGGCACAAGTGTGACTTTCATGCTTTGACCTATCTAGGAGCTTCGTGAATGGATCCGTAATGTTTTGATCAAATTGAACTTTGCGAATACATATCTTTCCCTTTTCAACTTCATCCCTTATGTAGTTAAATCTCCGCTTATTGTGCCTAATCTTTTGATGTGCACGGGGTTCCTTGATTTGAGCAATCACACCCTTGTTATCACAAAGATTTCTAAGGGGTCTTGAATGGTAGAGACCACCTTTAGATCGGTAATAAACCTTTTATTCATGCAGCTTCCAAAGCTGCTAATGAGACGGCTATGTATTCGTATTTTGTAGTGGACAATGTTACCCTATTCATAATGGAGACATACCCGATTGTGATCGAGGACCATCTCGATCAGTTTGGAAACTCGCATCCGTGTAACCCTTTACAACGAGTTCCTTTTCCTCAGATCCGTATATTAGAAACATATCCTTAGTCCTCCTAAGGTATTTCAATGTACTTTTAACAGCCATCCAATGGCTATTGCCAGGATTCTGCTGATATCTTCTTGTCATGCTTAACGTGCATGACTCGTCCGGTCTTAGTGCATATCATCGCATATATGATGAATCCTATAGCAGACGCTTATGGGATGTCCTTCACACAATCTTCCTCATCCTTTGAGATTGGACATTGAGATGCACTCAATATTGTCCCTCTTTGAATAGGTACCATACCTTTCTTAGAGTTTTCCACCTTGAACCTTTTTCAAGATTTTATCAATATATGCACTTTGGTTTAGACCTATCAACCGCCTCGATCTATCCCTATAGATCTTTATTCCCAAAATATAGGCGGCTTCACCGAGATCTTTTATGGAAAAACAATTTCCAAGCCAGGTTTTAACACCTTCCATGGTTGGAATGTCCTTTCCATATAGTATTATGTCATCAACATACAATACTAGGAATGTTATTACACTCCCACTAGCTTTTTTATACACACAAGCCTTGTTAGTATCCAAGTTTCCATGCATATTTGTTTTCTTCTCGAAAACCCACTTGCATCCAACCGGTTTGGAGTTAAGTGGATGGTCAACCAATTCCTAAACTTGGTTGTCATACATGGATTACATCTCTACATTCATGGCTTCCAGCCATTTGTCACAATCCGAATTGGACATAACATCATGGTATGTAGTTGGCTCATTGGAGTCAATCTCATAGCATCCATCCATGAAAAATCCATATATTTCAGGTGGAATGCTAACTCTATCAGATCTATGAACGTTTTGTATGTATTGATTAACCTCTTGATCATCATCAACAACCTCTTGTTGACAGCTAGTGTCAACCAAACGTGTATCGGCTTGTGGATCTTGATCTTCATCAAATTCCATTGTTCTATGCGTCACTCCTTCCATAAGGAACTTGGCTTCCAAGAACTCTGCCCTTTGAGCAATAAATTCCTTTTGCTCTATTGGATCAAAGAAGTAGTATCCTATACAGTCTTTGGGATATCCAACAAATATACACTTAGTGGATCGACTTTCAAATTTGTTTTGGGTGTTAAGCTTAACATAAGCTTTACTACCCTTACCTTTTAAACATGATAGTGATGAAACTCTTTCCATGCCATATTTCAAAAGGGTGTCGAATCCACTTTCTTGGTTTGGGCCATATTCAAAATACGAGCCTTGGAGAGTAGTGCGAAAACCCAAGATGATAAAGGTGGTAAGCTCATAGGCTTAATGAATTTAACCATATCCAAATAGGGTTCAGTTTCTCCTTTATCAGAATGAAGAACTTAGATTGTTATGTAGAGTTGATTTTCTACTTCATTATTGAAGATTTTGAACATTTTAAAGGCTTCATTCTTATGTGTCATCAAGTGTACACAATAATAGCGACTGTAATCGTCGGTAACAGTAACGATGTATCTTTTCACCAATCTTTGTCATTGTCTTAAAAGAACCATATACATCCAAATGTATCATTCCTAATAAGCCTTTTGGTTCACACTTATCAAATGAAACATTTTCATTTGTTTCCAAAAGACCATTCTTTTGAAGTGTTTGAATCCAATTCTTGTTTATGTGACCAAGATGTCAATGTCAAAGATAATAATAACTTAAACCGATTTTAAGTTTCTTGGTGCTTAATTTGTATAATGAGTTATTTATAGGACGAATTATCATGAACTAATTCATGAATATCATTAAAAGACTTATCCTTAAAATGAAATACATCATCCATAAAACTAAATACCATTATATACAAACTTTAAATCATGACCATATTGTTTTTAATAGGAAACTTTAATTATGTTCCTAGTCAAACTAGGTGCATACAAAAGGTTTTGAGAACAACTTCCAAACCATTTGTATGTCTCAAAATAGAGTTTCCCCTTTTGAAGTGCACATTTCTTTTGAACCCCTTGCAACAATTGCAAGTATGAGTCTCACATCCGGTATCCAATACCCATGTGTTTGAAGAAATGACATTTAATACAATGTGAATCATGAAAATTGTATTCGAGGTTTGCCTAGCATCCCTCTTATTTTTCAACTCCTTGTGATAGGAGGAACAATTCCCTATTATTGTTCTATCTCTCCATACTCAAAGCATGGATCGTTCTCCTTTACTTTAGGCTTCATAAGCTTAGGTTTTGAGGTTTCGCTTTAACCTTTGCTTTGATGTATTCCTTTCTTTTGGCAATAATTGCCTTAGGATCGAGATTGGCCATTTCTTATAGTCTCCCTCATTGATCGAGAGAATAGGTAGAACCTCTCTACCCATCCCTGCCTCGGTTGCTTTGAGTATTGCGTGAATTTCACCGATGCTCTTGTCCCATCCGTTCATATTACAGTTTATTATGAATGTCTCAAACCTTTAGTTAGGCAATCAAGGATCAAATCCTTGTCCAACTACTTTGAGACAGGACATTTAAGCATCTTGAGGCTATCAATGTGGCTTTTCATCTTAAGAATATATAAGATGATATCGATTGGGTTTCTTTCATGTGACATGCATAAAGTGCTTGAACCGTTTCGAAGCAATCTTACTAATGTTTGTTGAAGGAAAATTTCCTTCAACTAGATTATCATGTCATATGCCCTATGATGTTCCAAACCCTTTTGGAGTTCGGGAATCATATTCCCAACATGAGGTAGGAAACTTGCACAGAATCCTTAATGTGCTTAAGCCAATCGTCAAAAGGTCTTAACATCAACAGCGTTGGTTGGTGAGACATGGGATTGTCAAGGACATAGGCCTTTACTCATTTTGATAACGATTCTCAGTGATAGGGTATAGACGGTCGGGGTGGTAGCATTATTGTTTGCGACCATTCTACAAAATTTACAAAGTTCTTATTAGTATTCTTAAAATTTTATTTTAATTATTAATACCCTTTTATGTCTCATAGACAATTAATAATTAAAATCTAGAATCCAACGTTACATTCAAATAATGGTTAGGTGACCTTTATCCCATCATTTAATTTAACAAGGTAGTCAATATTTGACAATTGCAACCTTTTGCAACTTCTAGCCTTTATGAGATCGGTTAAACATCTTATGTTTGGTTGGCATGTTTAATCCCATCAACACCATTGTACGCCATGCTTCGGTGACCCTATGCACATGGTTTCCAATTCAAGTAGTCCTACTTACACACACATGTGAGTTTTCACATACAAGCGGTTAGGTGACCTTTATCCCACAAGTATGTTAGACTCACCTCAAACACACAAGTTCCCTATAAGTGGTTAGGTGACCTTTATCCCACAAATAGTTCTCAAGTGATTCGAGTGTCGTGTAAAAGGATGGTGTTAAACTTGTTTCAAAAGGGATTTTTGGTTTTCATTAATTCTAGTTTTGAAAACTCTATATACCTTGTATTTGCATGCTTTCAAATGCAAGGTATCCTATGGTTTACTTTTAATAAAACCTCTTTTATTAAATCATTAATCCTTTTAATAACCTTTTATTAACCACTTACTGATTATAAACCATAAATTTTCAGCTTGTTAAGTTTGCTAATGAGTTTGTTATGCATATCTAAATATCAAACTACAATCATACAACAAACAACCAAACAAGCATAATATAAACAACCACAATGTGCATAACCATAGCTACTATTGTGACCACACTTGTTTGCCATCACAAGTGTGGCCATTTGGTCTTTCCTAAGGGTTGAATACAACACAAAATAGAGGTCTTCATTTACTCCCACTTGAACTTGCATCCATATGCTTCAAGTCCTTCTTTTGTGTCTTCTTCTTGTGCTTCCTTCCCGAGCATCTTTTTTTACAAAATATATATCCTAATACATATTTTCTAGTAAAAGAAAAAACTCCTAATCTATTATTACATCCCAATGAATAAATAGATAAATTACATTTTTAATCAAAGCACAAAAGAATAATATTACAACCCAATTGAAAACAACCAAAACAAACATTGCAAGCATCCAAACAACACAAGGCCAATGGCTAGGTTATGCACACTAATATCCAATGATCATATCATCCAAACATATAATGAAACCCCACTTAAAACCACCAAATTTCAGCCAACATAAACTGAAATTTTGGGTTTTAAACATTGTCTAAACAATTAACATTTCATAATATATATCTTTCAAGGTCTAATCACTAGCATGTGTGATATGACCTTGAAAGTTTGGGGAATCATTCACACAAAACATAGCAGCCCAAAATCAGCCTATACTAAGTTTATAATCATCCTTTAAAACTAATTTTTAAAGGACAAGAACAAGCAAGCTATTCACATAACCGGCTCTTGATGCCATTGTTGTGTTTGTTAGAACATAAAACCATAGTTTAAACTCTTAAACTTTCTAAAAACGCAGCGGAAGTATAGCATTATAACCATGTTTATAATCTGTAAATTATGTTCTCCAAGTGACCATTCAAGTGTATAAAACAAACCCATAGAACAAAGGATCATTTATGTGAATTAACAAGCTATGAACATATGTAAAACTACATAAAATCACAGCTTCATTGAGCTGTGATATACCTTACTGCAGCAGTAATAAAGTCGACCAAAAGGGATGTTTGATGAAGATGGAGATGCCCAAAATGAAGCCAAGACTTCAAGGATAGAAGTCCTCAAGCTAGTATACCCCAAGCTCCTTGCAAACGCCTTCTCTTGTTAGGTAGATATCACCAAAAACAACTTGAAAACCCTCTAATTTTCTGCTGAAATTCCTCAAACTTAGCTGCTGAATCCGTGGCCTTTTTGAGAGAGAAGAGAGCTTTTGTTGTTGTGTTGCATGTATATGAGAATCATAATCATGGAGTGCAAGAACCTCACACCAATAACAACATGTAATCAGCTCAAAAAATCAGCTCTATCCTCTTTTCTTGCTGAAAGAAAACCGTAGGGAGAAGAGGAGAGAGAGCTGAAATAATTGTCTTGTGCTGCATGTTCTTGAATGATGATAAAAGGAGCATATATTGACTAGTTGGTTAGTGGTAGACAAGAAGCATGTGTGTGTTCTTCTCAAGATACACAAAGCTTCATCCTCACATGCATGGGATGGTTTCTAAGAGATTCCCACTCAACTTATCAACCAATTTCATAACTAGTCCCTTATATTAGATAGATGTATACAATTAACCTTTTAATTGTATAATCCATACACTTCCATTATTAATTTGTAATGTTGTCTAACTTGCTTAAATAATATTACAAATAATATCATTGAACAAAATATCCTAATAAATTGTTCCATCTCATATGCAACTTATTTAGAAAACCCATTTTTCTAAATTTGGTGTAAATATTTAATTGCATGCTCATATCATCAATTAGATATTTAATTGGTGTTTGCTAAGCTTGTTATTGGGTATAACCCGACTTGGATCATAACGTACTAACCACATCAATATTCTAAGTGTCTTGGGCACATAGAATCCTATAAGGTCTGTTAGGCATGTACCTGTTCAGGTCTCAATGACTTCTTCCTCTAGCTCATCTAGCTCTCAAGATGATGCTACCAAAAGGGGGAGAAAGTTCAGAGACAAACACTTGAGGAACCACAGACCCAATCCTTTTCTTCACAACTCATCACACTACCTGAGTCATCTAAATCATTCCTAGAGATTGACTCAAAGATGCTTCATGATCTCTACAGACTTTTCACAATGTTTGTATTGAGATCCTCCTTAGAGCAGCCCAGCCCTGACACCACACTCATATATTTTGGGGCTGAGGAGCTTCAAAGACTGACTACACCTTCTACCACTGTGGAAGAAGTTGGTCAACCTAAGGTCCACATGGAACCTAAGATTAACTTCGAAGGGGAAATGGGGACTGATGGCCCAGCAACTAAAACAGATGGGACAGAACTTGCAGCAGTCTCATCTTCCGAAGCTTAGGCTGAAGCTTTCGAAGCTAACATTGAAGCCTCGGAAGAACAAGAAAAGTCTTTTGAGGCCGAAATAGAAGCTGCGGAAGGCTTATTCCAGATGTCCGAGGAACTGACCATCACAGATGTTATTGCTGAAATAGCATCTGAGGTGAGCAGGGAGGACATTTCTGATATTCCTCCAACCCAAACACCAGCTGAACTTCTCTCTCAATCTGAACCCTCTATCCAAGAACCACCACAGTCAAGCTCTGTCAAAGACAAAGGCAAAAGGAAATTGACTGCGGAAGAGCTTCAGGAGGAGGAGAGGATTGAGAAGCTCAAGAAGACAGGTAGGTTTCCTACTGAGAAACTACTAGCTGCTAGTTCTAAGGCAGCTGCAGTCAATCAGGAAGAGATCAACACCAAGAGAAGAACAGCACTCATTGACCAGCTCATCAGCCTAGGAGCTGCCAATGAGGAAGTACTCCTACCACTAGAGGAGTTGGTGTCTTTGGAGAGGTCAACCCGGCTAAGGCAAGAAGAAGAAGCCAGGTTGGCCTTGGAGAGGGAAGAAGAAGAGCGAAGAGAAGCAGCTCTGAAGCTGAGAGAGGATAGGATCAAATTCCTACTCTCAAGAGGCTTCAGTCTTCCTGAACTGTCTCCACATGATGATGACATGATCCTGCTGCTCCACAACAAAGAGCAGGATCAAATGGAGAAGGAAAGGAAGAAAGCTGCTAGGGAGAAGATGAAGGAGAGGAAGCGGAGGGAAGAAGAGAAGGGGGTCACTGCCACCAAGAAGACCAATGACAAAGCCTGGATGAAAGACTATCTACGGGCTCATGGCTTCTCAGGTAGGCAGGTGGGACCTATGTCCGAAAGGACACTCCAGCGGATAGTCAGTGAAATTAAAGCTGACATCCGTTTGGGGGAAAGGAAGGAGATGTACAGGAGGGTACAGGGAATGGTCTTCACCCCAGCCACTCAACCACAGTAAACCACTAAACCACAACCCACACCAGAAGAACCAATCCCATTTCCCACCAAAACCGAACCCACTGATGAAACCTTCACCCCTGAACCCACAACTAAACCAAAACCTACCACATCACCTCAACCACCCAAACTACCCATTCTAAAACCCAAAACACAACCCAAAACCACTAAACCTAATCCTGCCCAACAAAAACCATGACCATCCCCTCAGCCTCATCAACATCTCTCCTTTGAGGAAATAAAGGAGTTCAAGACAAGGCTCATCAACTGCACCACTTTGAGCAGCATCTCCTGTGAGGGAGACCTTATCAATATCACCTATGTTGATAACTCTTCAAGCTCCCTCACCCTAGGCCAATTTCTTGAGTTGCCTAGAGACACCTTGGGCCAGGCTGCAAGACTTCTTGGTCTCAACTCCGATACCCTCAATGCTGAGGAGAAGAGACTAAGAAGGAGACTGGTGACTCTACTGGATACAAGGAAAGAGGACAGGATTTCTAGTCAATCTCCTGGACCTAGGAATGCTATAATCCAGTGGAGGTTCGTTGAACCTTCTCACAACTTTTTTGTGGAAAGGGAGAATTGTGAAACCAACAGGCTTAATGCCACTTCTCTATTGCATCTCAGCAGATTTGACCTTGCTGAGCTTGCAGAGAAGCCATTCTGCAATCCCTCCAACTCTGAGACTGCTGCACACATCAGAAATCATATCAGCGGTCTCCACTGGCTGAACTAAGTAGAAGAGCCAAGATTGAAGAAGAGTTGAAGTTGAAAAGAGAGGAAGACAAGGAAAGAAAAACCACCAAAGGCACAGCCTTTCTACAGATGGTGGAAGGTCCTGAATTGGAACCAATAGTTAGATGGGAATATGACTATAGTTCCCATCAACTAACTCTTTTTAGAGGGCCACAACAAAGGGTACATATAATCCAAGGTGACAGAGTAGAGGTTTTGTCTACCAAGGATTTGTACAAGATTCTCAGCACCACATCAGGAAAGAATGAAGACACTGATAAACACTTACTATCAATGGTGCTGAGAGCTTTGAGAAGAAGAGGGAAGTGAAGTTTTGGTAGCATCAGCCTAGGGGGAGTTTGTTGGATCATAATGAGGCTGGTGCAACCAAAACCACTTCATACTCATTTTTGGTGCTACATTGAAGGGCTTCCGAAGCTAAGCATGAGATCTTCCGATAGTCTGAAGAACAACAGTTGAAGTCAACAGCTGAAGGCAACAGCTGAAGTCAACAGCTGAAGACAACAGCTGAAGCCAACAGCTGAAGACTATCTTCCAAAGACAAAGTCTGATGAAAGAGCTGAAGACAAAGTCTGAGCTTCCGAAGACAAAGTCTGATGAAAGAGCTGAGGACAAAGTCTGAGATTCCGAAGACAAAGTCTGATGAAAGAGCTGAAGACAAAGTCTGAGCTTCCGAAGACAAAGTCTGATGAAAGAGCTGAAGACAAAGTCTGAGCTTCCGAAGACAAAATTTGATGAAAGAGCTGAAGACAAAGTCTAAGCTTCCGAAGACAAAGTCTGATGAAAGAGCTGAAGACAAAGTCTGAGCTTCCGAAGACAAAGTTTGATGAAAGAGCTGAAGACAAAGTCTGCTTCCGAAGACAAAGAAGACTCCAAGCCTCGAAAGAAGCAGTCTTCCGAAGTATAAGTGGCTTCGGAAGAAGTTATTCTTCCGAAGCATTTTATCCTTCGGAAGACATTGCTATGACCAGCAGATAAAAGTATGGTCCCTGACAGTCCGCTGCAGACCTCTGATACAACATGGCATCTTCCTAAAGAGCCATATTGTTGACCATACTTTATTATACTGTTCACCTTTTTATGATAGTACATGTTACCAACTTTAGTTGGTGACAAAAGGTAAGTCAGGGACATGTCCTGACTACCAACTCTCAGGCAAAATGTCTGAAAGACCTCACCTAGAGTCTTGTAGTATAGATGTAAGGTTAGAGGTGTCCAGCTGGTATCAAAGTATATCCGGCTGTAGGTAGTATTATATATATCTTCTCCTTGTAACTCTTTAGATAAGCGATTTGAGTCCAAGAGTCTTGTAATCCTTTGAGTTGAGAAGCAATATATAAAAGTACCTTGAAAATTTACATCCTGTGTTCATTTACTTACAGTTACTTGTTATATTGTGATCAACTCTTTATATGACTTTTGCTGAGTATTGATTCTAGGTGAGTTTGACAGAAAAACCATCTGTTGAGTGACCCATAATCGATCCTGCAATTAACCTTATGCCTTATGCGGTTTTTGAAAAGCTAAACTTAGGTGAACCTGGACCTACACGTATGATCATCTAATTAGCTGACTGTTCTATTAAATATCCGAGGGGCATCGTTGAAAATCTCCTAGTTAAAATTGACAAATTCGTGTTTCCTGTTGATTATGTGATCCTCAACATGGATGAGGATAAGAATGTTCCTCTTAGCCTAGGTCGACCTTTCTGAGCAACTGCTCGAGCCCTTATTGATGTTTGCACTGGCAAACTCACACTCCGAGTGGATGAGGAGGAGGTGACATTCGACATAGGACAATTCATAAAACATCCTCAACATCATGATGACTCACTCTATTATATTGATGTTTGCGATTCAATTATAAGCTGTCATTTGAAGAACACTCATCAAATTAAAGCTTGTAATACTCAATTAATAGAAGTCCAAGCCACTAAACCTATCTGTGAGAATCAAATCATGCCGGACCTAGAAGTTTACAAAGCATCATCTTATAAAGAAGCATTTGAGATCATCAAACAAGAACTAGAACCAAAAGCCAAACCTTCTATCGAAGACCCTCCGGCTTTAGAGCTTAAGGAACTTCCGTCCCATCTTGAATACGCTATTCTTGAAAACACATCTTAACTTCCTGTCATAATCTCATCCGCCTTATCAATGATGAGAAGAACAAGTTGCTCAATGTGCTTCAGGCACATAAATGAGCAATTGCATGGAAAATCATGGACATCAAGGGAATCAATCCATCCTTTTGCACTCATAAAATATTGATGCAGGAAAACTTCAAATCCATCATTCAACCTCAAAGACGTTTAAATCCGACCATACAAGAGGTGGTGAAGAAAGAAGTAATCAAACTGCTAGATGTCGGTTTGATTTACCCTATTTTTGATTCACCTTGGGTCAGTCCTGTCCATGTTGTTCCAAAGAAAGGAGGGATGACTATTGTAACTAACGAGAAGAATAAGCTCATTCTAACGCGTACAGTTACAGGATGGAGAGTTTACATCGATTATCACAAACTCAATGATGCCACAAAGAAGGACCACTTCCCTCTACCTTTCATCGAGCAAATGCTCAAGAGACTGTGGAAAAATGTTCTATTGTTCGTAGATGGTTTCTTAGGGTATTTTCAAATTCCCATTGCTCCTGAAGATCAAGAGAAAATGACATTCACTTGTCCATATGGCACTTTTGCTTATCGGAGAATACCTTTTGGATTATGTAATGCCCCTGCTACGTTTCAAATATGCATGGTAGAAATTTTTCACGACATGATGAAACACTCAATGGAAGTTTTCATGGATGATTTCTCCATCTTTGGAAACTCATTTGAACAATGTCTTGAAAACCTGGAGAAGATGTTGGTTCAATGTGAAGAATCTAACCTTGTTTTGAATTGGGAAAAGTGCCATTTCATGGTTACTGAAGGAATAGTGTTCGGTCATAAGATCTCTCGAGCAGGCCTCGAAGTTGATCAAGCCAAAGTCGATACTATTTCCAAACTTCCACATCCCACAACCGTGAAAGAAATTCGAAGCTTCCTAGACCATACAGGATTCTATCGTCGTTTCATCAAAGACTTCTCAAAGATCGCACGACCAATGACTTAACTTCTTGAGAAAGACGCGCAATTCGTGTTTTCCAAAGAATGCATTAGTGCATTTGATTTGCTGAAAGAGAGGCTGGTTATCACTCCAATCATGGTTTCCCCTGATTGGTCGTTACCATTTGAACTCATGTGCGATACAAGCGATTTTGCGGTAGGAGCCGTGTTAGGACAAAGGAAAGACAAGCAATTCCACCCAATTCACTATGCGAGCAAAACCCTAAACGACGCACACGAAAACTACAATACTACCGAGAAAGAGCTTCTTGCGGTAGTTTTCGCATTTGACAAATTCCCCTCGTCTCTGATCCTTTCAAAAACAATCATTTACATTGATCATGCAGCCCTTCGTTATCTGTTCAACAAACAAGATGCAAATCCGAGATTGATTTGGTGGATAATTCTGCTTCAAGAATTCGACATTGAGATTCGCGACAAGAAAGGAACGGAAAATCTGGTGGCCGATCATCTCTCACGTCTTGAAGATTCAAGTTCTTCACAAACGGAGGAATTCAAAATAAACGATAATTTCCTAACAAATTCCTTAAAAACATCCAATCCTCAGTCGATGAACATCCTTGGTTTGCCAATTTCGCGAACTACGTGGCAAGCGGAATCGTACTCAAAGGAATGACTATCAGCAAAAGAAAAAGTTCTTTACTGGCATTAAGCATTACTATTTGGAAGACCCGTATCATTTCAGAATCGGTGCAGACCAACTCATTCGGAGATGCGTATACGGAAGTGAAGCGGAACAGATCCTTAGGCAATATCATACAGGACCCACAGGAGGACAACATGGAGCAACCCTCACAGCCAAGAAGGTCTTTGACTCTAGATTTTATTGTCCCACAATCTTCAAGGATGCTCACAACATGGTACGCACCTGTGATGCATGTCAAAGAGCAACCAACATCTCAACACGGGATAAGATGCCTCAGAAACCCGTTCAAGTATGCGAGGTATTTGATGTATGGGGTATTGATTTAATAGGGCCATTCACGGTGTCATTTGGTAATCGTTATATCTTGGTAGCAGTCGATTATGTCTCAAAATGGGCCAAAGCTCAAGTCTTACCTACCAATGATGCAAGAAATGTTCTCAGATTTCTTAAGAAATTATTTTCTCGTTTTGGTACCCCTAAAGCATTAATCAGTGACCGAGGAACCCATTTCTGTAACAACCAGCTCGAAAGAGCAATGGCTCATTATGGAGGAAACCATTGGTTTACAATCGCTTATCATCCACAAGCGAATGGGCAAGCTGAGGTTACTAATAGAGGTATCAATGAATCCTGGAGAAAACCGTAGGACAAAGTCACAAGGATTGGTCTACCAAGCTAGATGATGCATTATGGGCTTTTCGAACAGCCTATAAGACTCCCATTGGCAGAACACCATTCAAACTCAGTTATGGGAACTTGTGTCATCTACATGTGGAACTAGAACACAAGGCCTATTGGGCACTCAAAGCAGCAAACCCAGACCAAGGCCTTGCCGGAAAGAATCGATTTTTACAAATCCATGAACTAGAGGAATTGAGAGAACAAGCATACGAAAACGCTAGGGTTTACAAGGAAAAGACAAGGAAATTCTATGACTCTCAATTAAAGAACACTAAATGATTTTATGTGGGAGAACGTGTCTTACTGTATAACTCTTGTTTGCGTTTGTTTCCCGAAAAGCTGAAATCACGTTGGTCTGGACCTTACACGATTAAAAGCGTGTTTCCGAACGGTGCCATCGAAATTGACAAGTACCACGGTTTAAGTTTCAAAGTGAATGGGTATCGTTTAAAACTGTATAAAGATGGACCAACTAAGATTTTCTCGGAGAATTACACCTCCGCGCCGATGAAGACTAAGTGTGGGGAAGGGTCGTGCTAAAGACCCAAAACATAAGCACGGCGCCTGTACATAGATTTTCATTAAAAATTTTAACTTTTTGTAGAACTCACAAGCACAAACGTGGGGCTGTGCCCCATGGAACACGCCTCGTGCCTCTGACAAAAAATTCTCTACAATCTCTGCTGACGACTCTGAAACGTTGCAGGTCGAATTTAAGACGATTTCTGACAAACACTGGGTCGTGCCTAGCTAAGCATGCCCCCGTGACCAACTTTCACGACCTGTGTATAAATACCACACTTGTTCCAAGCTTTCAACACACTCATTTCTGCTCAAAACCACCTGAAAAGATGAAAGAATCAAGTCACGGAAGCTCTAACTGGAATCGTATGAAGAAACCGTGATCTAAAACACGGGAACCGACAACTCAAGAATACTTCTTCAAGCTACACGAGCTAATCAAGAAATTGACTGGATGAACCTTACCGCAACACAACGCCTAGCTGAACTTATCCAAAAAGTTCAGGAAATGGGTGAGGAACTCGTGTCTTTCAATCGTCAACTCGCGGAACTAAGCAACCGCACTTCACACTATCCCATCTCAAACCTTCCACACGAAATGTGTGGAGGCTTCTTCTAGAAGCATTCCGCGATCTGTCATGTGCGCTAGTGCACGTTAAGTAGTCTGGTTTTGCAATTTCAGACTCTCGGCTTTTAACGTATTATGTAACCGTAGGAACTAGGAAAATGTAATTGTCATTTGGAATGTTTTAATTAACTCTAGGACTAATTTCGTAGCTTTTATGATGATTTGGAAGTAATAAAATTTAGCTGGGTAAATTACGTAACGCGAGAAACTAAAAAACAGGACAACAAAAGACTGAAACCGAACTGCACAAGGGGAGCATGCCCCCGTGCCTATAGAGGCACGCCCCGTGCTCGACAAAATCTTACACCATCTGACTTGTTACAGCCCCTTGTCTTGTTCCCCGTCAATTCCCATTGATAAATGTCGAAAGAAATTTTGTAACAACCCGTATTCACTCCATATTCCATCATTTTCTTCAATTTTTTTCATATTTTCAAGAACTCTTTCTAATCCTTCAATGTGTAGTTGATCAACGTGGTTAGTGTTACTAATTCCTATCATTATGATGGTCATTTACATGTAGTTAGGTGATTAGGTTTTTAAATTACCGAAATCCTAACAAGTTATATGTAAACCTTGTAATTTAAAGTTCATGGAATAATGAATACTTTAAACCTTCTTGTTCATATTCATCTTTGAAGTTAATTAGTTGTTAATTACCATGTTTAGTTAGTTGTATTGTGTTTTTCCTTTCATCGTTAACAAGACTATCTTCATAATTTGTGGTTGAATCATTGGTAAGTATATTCAAGTTACAAGAATTTAATTGTCAAACATGTAGTGATTAAACACTATATATATATATATGTATATATATATGTATATTATTGTATATATATATGTATATATATATATTTGTATATATATATGTATATATATATATGTATATATATATATGTATATATATATATATGTATATATATGTATATATATATATATGTATATATACACATGTATATATATGTATATATACATGTATATATATACACATGTATATATATATACATGTATATATATATACATGTATATATGTTAGGACCGTGTACTTATGGAGTACTAACTGATTCAACGTGAAACCAGATCAAATAGTGTGGAATCCTATTTGATTGGCGATCCAATCAGGGAGAACGTTAATCCGATCAAAACTAACGATTAGAATACGTAATGAATTGATTACAAGTGATCAGAAACATTATATAAAGTTGGAAGGGACTCTCTGGACGAACTGGGACGGCTACGGTTAAGAGTTCTCAAAGTGTTACGTTTTTCCATAAATTATGTGGTATTTATAGGTTTCAGTTTTCATTCGTACGACTGAGCCATGCGTATGGCTCAGTCGTGCGACTGAGTCGTACGATTGATTCAAGCACCTGGTTCAGTCATGCGAGAGGCCCATTCGCATGGTCCAATCGTGCGAGTGAATCATGAGACTTAGTTAAACATATTCCTGAACCTTTAATGATACAGAACTATGTCTTACAACTGTATAACTATATAACATGTTCATATAAGCGTGTAATAATCAATCATATGAATAGATATAACATTCAATAACCAATACACATTCAACGAAGAGTTTTTCATTTCATATATCAAACATTACATCAGTGTTACAAAATGAAAGTCAATTACATTTAAGCCCACTAGAACTAGAACTAGGGACATGTACCAACAAACTCCACCTTGGACCTAGTTCTATCTAATCTTTGACCTCTTTTTTAAACTCTTCATATCTCTTAACTCGTTCTTCTCTTGAAACCCCAGCATGAATATCAAGTGCAAAGCATAGACGTATAACATGTTGAAACTGAAGTGTTTGCACGATATCCTGCGTGTCAAAAAATAGTGGCCACTTGTACAATGTGTAAACATCAGTTGCAGACAAGTTTGTGAGCCACATTGGGTCAAATACCCTTATTGTCTCTACCGTTCCCTCCCTATCCAAAACTATGACGGCTTCTCCAGTGCGCCAGTCATAATACCACCATTTGAAATGGGGTGCAAAATCTTGTGGCATCTCCCTCAATGGAATACGAGACATTGTGCGCGGAGGGTGCCATTTCAAGACAACCTTTGGTCTTCCTGAGGTAGGGTCAACCTCCGTCTTATGAACGAACCTTTTCGGCTGTTGAGGTTTGAAATTGACCCACCTCGTATGGTATTCCTTTTTCATTGTCTTCTCGAACCATCCCGATATCTTTCCGGGAACAGCATAAAGGAGGTTCAAGTTGGCTAGACGGTTAAGCTAAAATCCAGGGAGAGTTTTCAGATCATGTGGGAATCTAAAATACTCCATGCCCTTCTCCCTCTAACAGCATATACCTTGGGGTGCTCAAAATAAGCCCAGCTTATGATCTTGCCAGACACTTTCTGATGCTTCTTTACCTTGTAGAGCTTGTGGTAGGCGTTTGACTTTATAGGCTCTCGCTGTTTCTTTATTTCCTCCAGGCAGGCTGTCCACTCAGCCTTTTTGGATACTAGATCAGCATCATCCGCCTAAGAACCTTCATATGTAGCTTCTTTTCCAGCTAACTTTTCTTCCACTTTGTCGAATGCACTGCTACCAAAAGTTTCTCCCAGATCTGGTAGTACTTCGCCTTCGGTGTTAGTATACTGGGGATAATGGTCAGCAGTTACATACTCGATCTCCACCTCGCCGACATCTTGTAGTTACTCATCACTAACTACGTTGACTTCTTGAGCATCCTTCACCAACTCATCTGGATTCAGACTGAACAGTTCGGCAATCTGTTCATCTGTCATATCATGGATTATCTCTCCCTCTTCAGGTGTGTAGCTGACAGAGCGATGTACTATCCCTTGCAAATCAAGAATCATTGTCAATTGAGTCTTGATTTATCGAAGGGGTACCACATCATGCTCGTCAGCCTGTTTAGATGACCCTGTTAAAGAAATAAACAAACACAATAAGAGTTAGTATACATAATGCACATGACAAATGGCAGTTCAACTTTTCATTTATGTATTTAAATAAGCATTGATACAAGATTTCAAGAACAAAAGTTTAATAACATATAAACATCTAAGCTTTAGTTCTGCCTTGAATCATAGACGGGTCTTCTGCAGATGGGGAGGTAGGTGGGGCAGACGACGATGCTCCTTGGTCTTGTCTCTTCTTTGTCCTTTGCTCTTGACCATGAGAAGAGGCAGATGTAGTTGCATCTCCTTCATCGTCCTCATCATCATCCTCCCTACCTCTTGCTTCACCATCACCCTCCACATCATCATCATCACTATCATCCTCTTCATCATCATCCTCATCATCATCTCCATCATCATCTCCTTCACCAAGTTTCAGAGGCTCCTCCTTAGATCCTTTTAGTTGTAGCATGATCTTCTTGTTTGCAGCCTCTAACTCCTCCAGCTTCTTGGTAGACTCCTCCTTATGCTCTTGGAGTTGAGCAATCTTCTATGCCTGCTGAGAATTCTGCTGAGCTTGAGAAGCACTGAGCTCCTCCAGCTGACGTAACTGAGCAGTCTTTTCTTCATCAGCGGCTAACAGCTTTAGCACCATCCTGTTTAGTGCTTCCAGTTGTTCCTCCACTCCAATGGGAGGGAGGGATGATCCAGTGGGGAATGTGGAAGGGCCGGCTTGGTGGCTGATGGTTGTAGTAGTGGCTGTGGTGAATATGGGTGGTGGAGTATGAATAGGTGGAGAGGTATAGGGGGTGGCTGTGGTAGGTGGAGTAGTGGTGGTAGGTGATGTAGTGGTGGTAGGTGGTGTAGTGGTAGAGGAGGTGGAGGTAGAAATCAGCGTGAACCTCCGTCTCTTCTACTTTATCCCATGGGGCTGAGCCATCCTTTTCATTCGAGTCCCCCTGGACCCGGAGGCTCCCCCTTGGCTATTGGGCTGGTCTGGGGTGTATGATGGATCTGAAATAGCCTCCCCAGACCCGCGCCGGACGTCCACCAACCGTCCTAATTCCCCTCTCGTTGGCAACCACCCGGCTGCCCACCGTCCGAGTCAGCGGCTCCTCGTCAGACTCCTCCTTTTCATCAGGCTGGAAGTCCTGATGGAACCCCGCTGTCACTAAATCACCTTGTGGAGATGGTTGAGATGTAACATCAGCCTTAGTGGTCTGAGTATGATACGGACCTGTATCTCCACCATCACCACTATCATCATCATCAGAGTCATCATCTGGTGCAACTATCGGCTCTTTATCTGAATCACTATCGTCGTGGCGCGACTTCATCTTCACTAGTGTCACATAGTCTTCACGGGCTAGAAGCCCAAACAGAATCCTTACCGGGGGCTTTACCTGCTTACCCCGGTACACCCTCATCCTCCCGAGGGTGGTGTTATCCATCACCTCGAGGACAACAGCATCCTCATTCTCCTTGGGCAGCGAGAGGAGTTTCTGATCTATAATCATCTGCAGAAAGTATGGGTACATACAGAAGCTTTCTTTCCCCTTCGCCTCAATGTTCTCCACCATGTAGGTGAAGATCATCCTCGAAAAGCTGAATGGATGATTCAGCACCAACGCCACGTAGGCGTTCTGCATCTGGTCGGAGAGCTCGTCGAAGCCACCCTTCCTGGAGGCGATGCATCTCAAAAGTACATGGGCTAAGTATTTGAACTGGGTCATAAGTTGCTCTTGTTGAGCATACACCCAGACTACTTAGCCCTCATAAAGCAACCTCGAATAGTGAGGGGATGTAATCAAGTGGGGTAGTCAGTATCATCCCCGAATTCCAACACTGTCCTGATATCCTCCTCTGATATCTCTATGGCCTCCCCAAATATAGAACTCCTGATACTATGGGCTCAGAAGACCTGTCAACTATAGCGCTTTCCCAGAAAGCCTGCTGTACTGATCTGTAAGGAGTGCACTGTGTGGAGATAGCTCGGAATATCCTTGATCGGCGGAGAAAAGAAATAATGCCCGCAAACTCCGCTGCATTGTGGGATGAGAGATCAAGATGAGCACATATGTTGTGCTTAGTGCTTATCATCCACTGACTCGCCATCTGTGACACAAAGTAAATAAACATTAGTACGTGTCAAAGAATACCAGATTTGTTTCATGAACTTGAGAATTTTATTCAGTCGTGCGACTGAGCTGAGTGACTGAGATCTAGTCGTACGAATGAGTCGTGCGACTAAGATCTAGTCGTGCGAATGAGCCGTGAGACTGAGTTCTAGTCGTACGAATGATTTCGTACGTACGACTGAGTCATGCGACTGGACTTAGTCGGATGTTCTCTCATGCGTTTACCTCAGTCGTGCGATTGTGCTCAGACGCATGGTTCAGTCGAGCGATTGAACCATTCGTCCATCTCAGTCGTGCGGTTGAGCCATTCGCCTTGCTCAGTCGTGCGTTTGAAGTTCATCAAGGTGTCCAATCGCATGTCCGACAGTTTGTTCATTCAAATTCAATTTTGAGCAATACTTGATGTTAAACGTTGTGGATTGACTCATTTGGTTCACCGATGACCGACTAAAACCCTAATAACTTTAATTTGATCAAAATGCTCAGTTTTAGTAGTTTATTAGTCACATTTGGTTCGGTTAACATCAGGTCATTATTTTGATCTTTTAGACGTTATAGTAACTAATCATTCTTACAAATGCTGTCGCGCAGTACCTATAGAATCGAAACAAAATGTTAGAGAGTGTCAAACAATGGTCTGTGATGATCAAATGAAATTTTGGCAATATAGGTTTGTGTCGTGCGTCTGAGAGGCGATTTGGGAGAATGAAACGACTGTGACCGACTCCCCATCTATTTAAACTAGGGCAACGTCCAGTCATGCAACTGAGCCTAGTCGCACGATTGATTCGTGCCACTGAGCTTCAGTCGTGCGACTCGCCCATAAGGTCACCTCCAATCGTACGATTGAGGTCATTCGTGTGACTGTCACAGTCGGTCACCTTCAATCATGCGATTGGGTTCATTCATATGATCCAATCGTACGACTGGTCCATACTCATTGTCCAGTCGTACGAATGGGTCATAATTGTGAAATTTTTCCTTTTTGACCCTTTGACACTTATCCCCTTATAACAATAGATAAAACATTTTGATCAGTTGATCATCTCAGACATGACCATTTTAAATTAAAGATCCTTTGATCACCTCAGACGTGATCCATTTATCCAACTGATCACCTCAGACGTGATCCATTTATCCACCTGATCACCTCAGACGTGATCCATTTATCCACCTGATCACCTCAGACGTGATCCATTTATCCACCTGATCACCTCAGACGTGATTCTTTTACTTTTTCACAAACGAGTGAGTCAAGATTAATGTTAAGTTCATTGTGCGACCTATTCAAAGATGAATAACATCGCCCAGTCTGACACTGACACACTTTACAAATAACTTAAAAAACCAAACTAAGTAACAAAATAAACATGTTTTTGTGATTTTGTTAGGGTAGGGTGGAGTAGCTTCTTAGCATTAACATCTTTTCTAAGACAGATTCATATGGAATCAGACAGGCATAAACTCAATTACTTGGAACTTTTATATATATTGAAATGGAAACTAACATATTTACATATCACAGTTTCTCATTCATCTGAGACTTCTAAGCACTAACTAGAAATCATGCTTGATCTGATATGTAATACACATTGATTTTGAACATCATGCAGTGCAGCCATGACGATTGTCAATATACTTGTCCACTTAAATCCATGCACAGATTTTTGAACACACACCGGTGATTAATTAGATGATTTAGATCAACAAATATTTGTGTGTCCCACATGTATATGGTAATCAATCTTCCTCAGGAGATTTTTGAGCGGTCCTGGGAATTAGAAGATTTTGGTTCTAAGAGCTTCCAAAGAGATGCCAAGCCTGAGGTCAGTGCCATCGCACAGCAGAGAGGCGCAAACAACAATGAATTCTTAGAACGGATAGGTTATGCCAAGCCTCAGGTCAGTGCCATCACACAGCAGAGAGGCGCAATACCTATCTTCTTCTTAGAGCAATATATTATAATATACAATTTTTTCAGTGACGTTTGTCATCTTTTTGCTCTATTTTTCAGGTCTTTGCACACACTTGTGGCATTCAATTGTTCCTCACCCCTTATTGGAAGTTGATTGATTGTGCAAACCAGAGATACCATGGGAACCCACAACTTGTTGATTTATTTAATTTTCAGTTGAATCACCAATGGTGTCTACTAGTCTATTATGTTGAATCTACCGACACATCGTATAATGAACTAGCACCTCCCTAGATCGACTTTCTCCGTGTAATTATAGTTACAAACAAGTGTACTATCATTTTCCCAATTTGTTAGACTTAGAATTCTCTGACTAACAATTTTCTGTGATTTAAATTAAACATTACAAATAATAGAAAATCTTTTTGGTGTTCCAAGTAACTCGACGCCTGTGTACTATCACTTTCCATAGCATTGAATCACATTCTTAAATATTTTGTTTTTGCCTTTTTAGCTTATCTTCCCTTCCCCCTTTCTTTTTAAGTAAATAAATACTGAAACTAAACTAATCTCCCCCTAAAATTCTAAAACAGAAAATATTTTTTGTGTTTTTGGATTTTTAAGACAGGAAATTAAAATAAGATAAATAAAAGAAATAAAAAGAAAAAGAAAAGAAATTAAACAAGTGTTGGAGTTACCATTTGTCTCTTCTAGAATGACGTCACTTTTCTTTTTCACGCCATTGACCTCTAACAGATAGAAAAATCTGGGTTTATCAAACTGTTTGGTGTAGAGGTCGGCGTGTTGAAAATCCGTGTTTATTTTAACAACATCAATTAATTGTTTTTCATAGCAATCACGTATGAAATGATACTTTACGCCGATGTGTTTTGTTTTAGGGTGTTGAACAGGATTTTTAGTTACAGCTATGGCAGCAGAGTTATCAATAAATATAGGGGTATTAGAAAATTGCAAACCGTAGTCCCGCATTTGCTATTTGATCCAAATGATCTGAGAGCAGCAACTTGCAGCAGCAACGTATTCAGCTTCACATGTTGACAAAGCAACAGATGTCTGCTTCTTGCATTGCCAAGTGACTAAACGCCTTCCAAAGATCTGACACCCTGCTGATGTTGACTTGAAGTTCATCTTGCAGCCACCATAGTCTGAATCACCATACGCTATTAGCTCAAAGTCATCATCATGAGGATACCACAACCCCAGTGTTGGAGTACCCTTCAGATAATGAAAAATCCTTTCCACCCCGATGAGATGATTTACTTTTGGTTTGGCTTGATATCTGGAGCATAGACATGTGGCGTACATGATATCTGGATGCGAGGCAGTGAGATACATGAGAGATCCGATCATCCCACGATACATAATGGCATCCACCAAATCCCTATTTTCATCTGGTGCCACATCATGGTTTGTGGCCAGAGGGGTACCGGCAACAGTGAGATTTTCCATATCAAATCGACTTTGAATGTCTCCAACATACTTAGTCTGATGCAAAAAAATTCCAGTAGGTGTCTGATCCACCTATAAACCAAGGAAGAACTTCATCTCACCCATTGCACTCATTTCAAATTCTGCCTTCATCACCGATTCGAATTCTTTACATAATTCTTCGTTTCGAGAACCGAAGATTATGTCATCCACATAAATTTGCACCATTAGTAAATCCCCATCTTTTTCTTTGATAAACAACGTGCAGTCAATCATACCCCGGCAAAAACCATGCTTTAACACGTGGGTGGAGAGCTTCTCATACCAGGCTTGAAGAGCTTGGTGTAGCCCGTACAAAGCCTTGTCCAGCTTGTAGACTCTGTCCTGATGGTAAGGATCCTCAAATCCTTCGGGTTGGCTGACATAGACTTCTTCACGGATTTCCCCATGAAGGAATGCACTCTTTACATCTAGTTTATAGACTTTGATCTTCATATAAGATGCATAGGCTAGGAAGATATGGATTGCTTCCATTCTAGCCACAGGTGCAAACACTTCATTGTAGTCGACTCCCTCGACTTGTCTGAAGCCTTGAACAACTAATCTAGCCTTGTTTCTGATTACGACACCTTGGTCATCCTTCTTGCAGCGTAGCACCCATTTGGTTCCTATTACATTAACTCCTTTGGGCCTGTCAACGAGTGTCCACACTCCCAGTTTCTTGAACTGTAGCAGCTCTTCCTGCATAGCGTTGATCCAGGCCTCATCTTTCAGGGCATCGTTTACGTGTTTGGGCTCGACTTGAAAAACAAAACATTTGAATGCCCCGTCATTCACGTAGCCCTTTTCCATAATTTCAGCATAATAAGCAGAGTAGCGTTGATTTCTCGTCTGCATACCGGAGTGAAGATCCCCAATGATAGTCTCCGGGGGATGATTCACACTGATCATAGTCACAGGTGTCGTAGGAACGACAACTGCAGTATCCAGATTTGTGATGTTAGGTTCAGTATCCGGATTCCCTGATGCATGTTCAGCATCTGTTGAGCTTCCATCTTGATTAACGTTATGCTCATTGCTTGTCTCAACTGCATCCTCATCGTCTGATGAATCATCACTCTCGTCCTGAGCATCTGCTGAAGATCCTGAAGCATCACTATCCGGTGTCACATTGCCGGTATCCAGATTTGGTGTATTTAGGACATCGTACATCATCTGAGCAGCAATCTCTTCATCTGAAACTATCTGAGGACGGTTGAAGGATTTGAAAGGGCCATCGTAGTCGAAGAATGACGACGGACCTTTTCCAGCAAGGGGGATGGTGTATCGTTGCACATCGACGTTGCACCACACTTCTACCTGACCTATCGAGTTGTTATAAACACGTTGTCTGGTATGCTGTATCTAAGAAAGATCCCCTAATCTGCTTTCTTGCTGAACTTGCCCTCTGGAATTTTCTTCAGTAACGTGCATGGAGCTTCGAACGGTTCCAGATACTCCAGGTTAGGTTTGCGCTTCTGAAGCAACTCATAGCAAGTCTTCCCATGCCGCTTGACTACTAACACACGATTCATGTAGCATGCATTGGCAACAGCTTCATTCCAGAACTGTACTGACAGTTTTGAATCTGCCAACATAGTCCTTGCAGTCTCGATCAAGCTCCTATTCTTGCGTTCAGCAACTCCATTCATCTGTGGCGCGTATGCAGAGGTGCACTGATGAACAATTCCCTTTTCCTTGTAGAAAGAATCCATCCACTGATTCTTAAATTCAGTTCCATTGTCTGAACGAACCTTCCTGACCTTCAGATTGTAGAGAGACTCCAGTGTAGTGATGAACACCTTGAACGATTCAAATATTTCAGACTTAGCTTTTAGAAACATCACCCAGGAGAAACGTGAGTAGTCATCTGTGACGACAAAGCAGTACCAGTCTCCAGCGATACTCTTGGTGCTGAAGGGACCGAAAAGATCCATATGCAGTAGCTCCAGGGGTAGCTCGATAGAGTTAACATGCTTGGTCTTGTGAGACTTCCTGGTCAGCTTTCCCTTCTTGCATGAAACACAAAAATCTGGAAGTTTGAAGTTCTTTATAGTAACTCCCTTAACTAGGTTGTTATGAATCAGATGATTCATCTTCTTGTGATTTATATGTCCCATTATCCTGTGCCAGGAGAAGGACTCCTTCTCTATTGCCTTTGACAAAAAGCACTGAACAGTGGACTCAGTAGAAGAAGCATTTGACATGTCCAAGATGTACAAATCGTTGTACCTTGATGCTGACATTAAAACCTGCTCCTCAGGAATCTCCATCTCCTTCTTCAGAATGTAACACTTCCTATTGTCAAACATTACTTTGAAGCCCTTGTCACATATCTAAGAAACTGAAAGCAAATTGTTTTCCAACTGTTGAACATAATTTACTTTATCAAACTTTACCTTTCCATTACCTACTTCTCCTTGTGCGGTAATGTATCCTCCTTTGTTTCCAGCGAAAGAAACATGTCCCCCTTTAATTTGTTTGACATTGAAAATGAGAGACTGATTTCCCGTTATGTGCCTGGATGCTCCGCTATCTACAATCCATGTGTTTGTAGAAGCACTATAGCGGACAACCTACACACAATAGAAAATAATTAGTTAAGAAGGGGGACCCAAGCCTTTACTGGCTTGGGTTTCCCTGAGGCATCGCACATTACAAACTCGACCCACTGTCCTTTGGAGTTGGAGATGCCTCATTCTTCTGCTTATCAACACTATCAGACACATCAGATGTTTTAGCTTTCCACAGACCATCCTTGTGTAAGGCTTGTTTGTGGTAAACCGATGACTGATTTACAGTTTGATCTTAAGATTTATTTTCAAAAGCAGGTATCACCTCAGGCATCACAGACTTGCCAGTGACTTGTCTGTGTTGTCTGTGGTGTTGGGGATATGGATAAGACCTAGCAGGTGTTTTAGACCTAGCAGGTGTTTTAGACCTAGCAGGTGTCTTAGATCTCTGTTTTGAAGATATGGGTTTAACTTCCTGATCTAGTTTAACTTTAAGCCTACGTGTCTGATAGCGAGGATAGTGTGAAGAAATGTGACATGTTTGTCCACAAGTATAGCATGATCTCCTCTCAACAGGACTAGGAGATCTCTTGTGGGGTGGGGAGTACACTTCAGGCATGGGTCTTTTGGTCTCAACTTTAGGTTTTTCACCTTCTTTGACAAATCTAATTTGTTTAACATTATGATTACTTTGTTTTTTAAAATGATTGAGATCTTGCTTACCCGATTTAGACTGAGTAGGTTTTGAAGTCTTAGGTTTGGTTACAGTTGAGTGTGAACCCGACCCAAGAGGTACATTCTCATCCTTTTCCACCCGGTCCTCAATGACCGTTTTATCCTTTGTGCCTGATGTTGAAGTCTTCTGATCAGTAATCGGAGGAGTAGGTTTAACTGGAGTGTCTGGATCACTGACCAGAGGAGTAGTCACCACACGGTCCTTGATGGGATTATTGTTAACAGGTCTCTGTTTGATGTTCAGGAGGATCTCATGTGGTGGAGGCACAACTTTATAACCCAACCCTTCCCCGTTGTTTCTTTCTTTAACCAAGTTTTTCAAGATATGAGAGGAACTAGCTAAACTATGTAGTTTTTGCTTTAAGGATTCATTTTCAACTTGTAAAATTGCTCTGTTCTTTTTAGCTTCCTTAATTGTTTTAGTGTAAAACTTTATGTCATTTTCTTTGTTAAAAGCAACAACCTCAGTTTCTTTTAATTGTTTTCTTAGCAAATCAATTTTCTCTTTAAAACTGCTTTCATTTTGCTTTAATACTCTATTAGCCTCTGTGCAAAGTTTTAAGTCATTTACGAAGTTACCATTATGTTCTAATTGTAGGATTCTAAATGCCCAAGACACGTAGAATATTAATGAGGTTAGTACGTTATGATCCAAGTCGGGTTATACCCAATAACAAGCTTAGCAAGCACAAACTGATATTTAATTGATGATATGATCATGCAATTAGATATCTACACCAATTTAGAAAAAATGGATTTTCTAAATAAGTTGCATATGAGATAGAACAACTTATTAGGATACTTTGTTCTATAAAGAGGAAATTATTATTTGAAGTGTTATATAACTTGATTAGATGACATCAAATAATAATTGGAGTGTATAAGTTATACAATTAAGAGGTTAATTGTACAACATATTACTAGACTAGTTATAAAAGGGAGTTTAATTAATTTTTGGGGGAAAACCCCTCTTGGTTAAAAAATCGGCCGCCCAAGGGCCTTGGTTGGTCAATTTTCTTTTGTCTTGAGAAGCTCCAACAATAACTAGTCTCACACTCCATCTAAATCCTTTTATCACATGCAAACCAAAAGACAAAAACTCTCTCTCTCTTCTTTAAAGCTCACGGCAGCAGCATCCAAGAGTTTTGAAGTTTTTGGCTGCCTTTGGTGTTTGATTCTTCCTAACAAGAGTTGCTTGCAAGATTAGCTTGGGGTATACAAGCTTGAGAGGTCCTTCTCTTGGAGCAATGACCGATTTTTGAGCTTCCAACATTCCCTTCTCTTGGTCGATTTTGCTGCTCAAAGGAGGTAGTTTGGCAGCTTGTATGGTTGTCTTATCATGTTGTTATTTGTGTTTACAAAGCTTCCTTATTCATATATTAAAGATCCTTTTGTTTTGGGTTTGTTTACATCTTAAAACATCATCTAAAACTTGAAAAATTTCAGCTTATAAACAAAGTTATAAAGCTAAACTTCCGCTGCGTTTTTCAGAAAGTTTAATTGGTTAAACTTGTTTTGTGTTCTAACAAACCCCTTCAATGGCATCTAGAGCCGGTTATGTGGATAGCTAGCTTGTATGGTCTTTTAAAAGTTTGTTTTATGGACTTTATAACCCCTTTAGGGGCTGCTATGTTCTTGTATGTTGAATCCCCAAACTATCAAGGTCATATCACACATGCTTGTGATTAAACCTTGAAAGATGTGTATGATGATATATATATATTGTTTGGACAATGTTTAAAACCCGAATTTTCAGTTTATGTTGGCTGAAAATCGTGGGTTTTAATGGGGATTCTTTAATATATTTGGATGATATGATGAATGTTCATTTTGGTGCATAACCTAGCATTTGGCCTTGTGTTGTTTGGATGTATGCAATGGTTGTTTTGGTTTATTCAATGGGGTTGTATATTAATTTATTTATTATTGGGTTGTAATAAATAGGTTAGGTGTACTTTTTCATTTTACTAGATATCATGTATTAGGACTTTATATCTTGTAATATGAAGACATATGCCTTGGAAGCACAAAGGAAAGACACAAGAGAAACATGGAGCATTTTGGATGCGGTTTCAAGTGGGAGGCTTTTGGAAGCTTTCTATGTGTTTTTGTTATGACCTTAGAAAAGACCAAATGACAACACTTGTGATGGCAAACAAGTTTTGTCAACATAATAGCCATGGTTATGCACATATGGTTGTTTATGTTTATGCTTGTTTGAATGTTTGTTATTTGATTGTATGGTTGATATTTTGACATGCATTACAAACTAATTAACAAACTTAACAAGCTAAAAAAATTGATGGTTCTTAATCATTAAAAAGTAATAAAAGGTTATTAAAATGATTTAATGATTTTAAAGATTAAAATATGTTTTAATCAAAGAACCATAAGGTATCTTGTATTTGATAGCATGCAAATACAAGTACATAGAGTTTTCTAAACTAGAATCATGAAACCTCTAAATATTCTAAAACAAGATCAACACCATCCTTTTACACAACACTTAAGTCACTCGGGAACTCTTAGTGGGATAAAGGTCACCTAACCATTTTGAGGGAACTTATGAATTAAGGTGAGAATGCCATATTCGTGGGATAAAGGTCACCTAACCACTCATTTTGGCAAACTCACACGTGTGTGTAAGTAGGATGTCTTGATTTGCAAACCATGTTAAATGGATCACCTATAATATGGTTTCCAAATGGTGTTGATGGGATTAATATGCCGACTTTACATACGATGTTTAATGTCGATCCCATGCCTCTAGAAGTTACAAATGGTTGCAACCGTCAATCGTTGACCACCTTATTAATTTAAATCGTGGGATAAAGGTCACCTAACAACAATTTAAATGTAATGTTGGGTTCTAGATTTTAATATGAAAATAACCTTAAAAGTTATTAATTATTAAAAATAGCAATATCGAAAATACTAAAATAAATCTTTATTAAATTTTGTAGATGGCCACCAATAATGATAATCATGATAACTCATCAACGTCCACCCAATCTTTACGATCGATACTCCAAAAGGAACGTCTAAATCATAACAATTTTATTGATTGGTATCGAAACTTGAGAATTGTTCTCAAGCAAGAGAGACGATCATATGTTTTAGATAACCCTATCCCCGATCAACCTACTGAGGATGATGAGGAGGCCTATAAGGATTGGCTAAAGTACACTGAGGACTTTGTCCAAGTGTCTTGTCTCATGCTAGCGAGCATGACTCCGGATCTCCAAAAGGAGTATGAACATCACGGAGCTTATGACATGATAACCTAGCTGAAGGAAACGTTCCAACAGCAAACAAGGGTTGAGTGCTTCGAAACGGTTTGAGCACTCCATGCATGTCGTATGGACGACAACCAATCGGTTTCATCTTATGTACTTAAGATGAAAAGCCACATTGACCGCCTCAAAAGGCTTAATTGTCCTGTCTTGAAGGAAGTGGCCACGGATTTGATCCTTAATGGCCTTACCAAGAAGTTCGAGACATTCGTGTTGAACTACAACATGAATGCTTAGGACAAAAGCATTGGTGAGCTTCACTCAATGCTCAAAACGGCCGAGGCGGCCATGGGTAAAAGGGTTTTACCCGTTCTCACCATCAATAAAGGTGGGAATAATAAAAGGCCTTATCCTGCACCCAAGCAAAAGTTGCCAAGGGTAAGGGACCCGTTTGGGGTTAGGGGAAAGGGGTGGCAAGGGTGCCACCCAAACCACAATAGAAGAAGCAAAAGGTTGCTACTAATGACCCATGCTTCAAGTGTGGGTAGATTGGACATTGGGCAAGGAATTGTCCTGTCCATCTCCAAGAGTTGAAAGCAAAGAGGGATGCCGGGCAGACCTCAGGTACAATATACATGATTCATATTGATCTTAATGTTACATCTTCTAACACATGGGTATTGGATACCGGATGTGGAACTCATATTTGCAATTTGTTGTAGGGGTTCACAAGAAGTAGGGACTTCAATCAAGGGGATGTTAGCCTCTTCATGGGCAATGGAACTAAAGTCATAGTTGAAGCTCGTGGGGACTACATCCTAAAACTTACAAGTGGCTTGGATGTTATTTTGAAGAATGTTTTGTATGCTCCTAGTTTGACTAGGAACATTATTTCTATATCCCAATTAAGACATTATGATTATGTATTATCTTTTGTTGAAAATGATATTCATGTTTCTTTCAATGATATGTTCTATTTTAAAGCTATTCCCATTAATGGTATTTATGAATTGGTTCATGAAAATACTTTAAATAGTTCATTGTACCAAACTAACACCAAGAAACTCAAATTGGATTTGAGTGATACCTATCTTTGGCATTGTCGTCTTGGTCATATAAACAAGAAACGTATACAAACACTTCAAAAGAATGGTCTTTTAAAAACAAATGAACGTGATTCATTTGATGTATGTGAATCTTGTTTACAAGGAAAAATGACTAAGGCACCCTTTAGTGGAACTAACGAAAGGGCAAAAGATTTATTAGGAATCATACATTCGGATGTATGTGGTCCTTTTAAGCTAATGACTAGGAATGGTGAAAGATACTTCATTACCTTTACCGACGATTATAGTCGCTATGGGTACGTGTACTTATTAAGGCACAAAGATGAAGCTTTTGAAACGTTCAAAATCTTCAAGAATGAAGTAGAAAATCAACTCAACAAGTCGATTAAAGTTCTTCGTACCGATAGAGGAGGTGAATACCTAAGTGATGCTTTTCAAAATCATCTTAAGAGTTGTGGGATTGTCTCACAACTCACTCCACCTGGAACACCACAACATAATGGTGTGTCTGAGAGAAGGAATCGAACTTTATTGGATATGGTTCGATCTATGATGGCTAGAAGCACATTGCCTCTATCATTTTGGGGTTTCTCTTTGCTCTCCACGGCCCATATTCTGAATATGGCCCCAACCAAAAAGGTGGAAAGGACACCCTTTGAGATATGGCATGGAAGAGTTCCATCCCTATCATACTTAAGGGTCTGGGGTTGTGAGGCTTATGTTAAGACTCCCACCCCAAACAAATTAGAAGTCCGATCCACCAAGTGTATCTTTATTGGATATCCTAGAGATTCTATGGGATATTATTTCTATGATCCACTGGAACAAAAGGTGTTTGTTGCCAGAAAGGGTGAGTTCTTAGAAGCAAAGTTCCTTATGGAAGGAACTAGCAGTAGAACAGTGGATCTTGAGGAGGATCAAGAACCACAGCCCGATGTACGTTTGGTTGAAACTAGCACTCAACATGAGGATGCTGAGGACGATCAAGCGGTTGATCAATACACACAAAACGTTCGCAGAAGTGGTAGAACTAGTAATCCACCTGAAAGATACGGATTTTTCATGGATGGATGCTATGTGGTAGATTCAGATGAACCAACCACATACCATGATGCAGTGTCCAATTCGGATTGTGACAAATGGCTTGAAGCCATGAACGTTGAGTTGCAATCGATGTATGATAATCAAGTTTGGGAACTTGTTGTACCACCTCTTAATTCCAAGGTAGTTGGAAGTAAGTGGGTTTTCAAGAAGAAAACCGATATGCATGGAAACTTGGATACTTATAAGGCTAGACTTGTAGCAAAGGGTTTCACTCAAACTCAAGGGGTTAATTATGATGAAACTTTCTCACCTGTTGCGATGCTAAAGTCGATAAGGATATTGTTTGCCATAGCTGCTCATTATGATTATGAGATTTGTCAAATGGATGTCAAAACCGCTTTCCTAAATGGATATCTTGAGGAAGATGTCTATATGGTTCAGCCTGAAGGTTTTGTCGATCCAAAACATCCTAATAAAGTATGCAAGTTAAAGAAATCAATATATTGATTGAAACAAGCATCGAGAAGTTGGAATCACCGTTTTGATGAAGAAGTAATTAAATTCGGATTCATCAAGAACGCTGATGAAGCTTGTGTTTATAAGAAAGCTAGTGGGAGCATCATCACCTTCCTAGTATTGTATGTTGATGACATACTACTATTTGGAAATGACATTCCAACCTTGAAAGGTGTAAAAACCTGGCTTGGAAGTTGTTTTTCACCAAGGATCTTGGTGAAGCCGCCTATATTCTGGGAATAAAGATCTATAGAGATAGATCAAGGCGGTTGATTGGTTTAAATCAAAGTGCATACATTGATAAAATCTTGAAAAGGTTCAAGATGGAGAACTCTAAGAAAGGTACAGTACCTATTCAAAGAGGAACAGTATTGAGTACGACTCAATGTCCAAGCTCAAAGGATGAGCAAGATAAAATGAAGGCAATCCCATACGCATCTGCTATTGGATCCATCATGTATGCAATGATATGCACTCGGCCGGACGTTTCATGCGCATTAAGCATGACAACCAATACCAGCAAACTCCTGGAAGCAGTCATTGGATGGCTGTTAAGAGCATACTTAAGTACCTAAGGAGGACGAAAGATATGTTCCCAATCTATGGATCTGGTGATGAGGAACTCATTGTAAAACGTTACACGGAAGCGAGTTTCCAAACCGATCATGATGATTCACGGACACAATCGGGATATATTTTCATTCTGAATGGAGGAGCAGTCTCTTGGAAGATCTCCAAACAAGATGTGGTGGCTCTATCAACTACAGAATCTAAATACGTTGCCGCCACATTGGCAGCTCAAGAAGCTGCATGGTTGAAGAAATTCATTGCCGATCTAGGGGTTGTCCCTTCCATTCAGGACCCCCTAGAAATCTTTTGTGATAACGAGGGTGCGATTTCTCAAATCAAGGAACCTCGTGCTCATCAAAAGACTAGGCACATTGAGCGTAGATTCGACTACATACGAGATGAAGTTGAAAAGGGAAAGATATGTATTCGCAAAGTTCACACGGATCAAAACATTGCGGATCCTCTCACGAAGCTCCTTGAAAAGGCAAAGCATGAAGTTCATACTTGTGCCACCGGACTTTGATATTTTAGTGATTGGATTTGATCTGTAAATTTTTTATTTGGATATGTGGAACTCTTTATTATTTGAATAAAATTATTTGATTATAATGTTTCAATTAATGTTCCAATTTAGCATGTTTAATCCATGAGTAAATTGTTTATTCTAAATGTCCGTAGTCGTTCACACTTGTGGGAACAAGTGTGAGGGTAAGATTATTATGAACTTCGATTGGTTGATATTCATAAGGATGAATATAGAGCAATGGGTTGCTACCAAGGTTCATAGTTATTTGTGGGATACAAATATTGGACTAACCCGCATCTCAAATTTTACTACATAGAATCTTCTAGATTGATCATGAGTAAGTTTGAGTAAAAGGCAAATATCATTTGGTATCCTCAGACCTGAGATACATATTGGGTTTTGATATTCACCAAGTGTTATGCCTTGAACTAGTTCTTCACTGTCCTGAAATATTGGATAGTACATAAGGCTATGTTTAGGTGTGACACGAGGTGTTTGTGAGAAACATATGTAGCCAAGATGGGATTTTTTCCTCATATTCAATGAGAGCAAGATGTCTAAGGCCTGATTAAGTTAAATCAACAAGGAATGATCATTCTGTGTCCTTGGATTTAACATGAAATCTGTAACAAAAGGATAGATGATTGATTCACCTAAATCATTTCAAGTAGGATACTTGAATGGCATGATGGTATTGAATGGCTATAAGTCATGCCTATTAAGGGTAGTAAACCGTTGTTAGGCGGTATTTACTGCTTGCATCAATCTTCTATGAATCTTGGGCAAGTGGGAGACTGTATGATTCTAAATGCCCAAGACACGTAGAATATTAATGCGGTTAGTAGGTTATGATCCAAGTCGGGTTATACCCAATAACAAGCTTAGCAAGCACAAACTGATATTTAATTGATGATATGATCATGCAATTAGATATGTACACCAATTTAGAAAAAATGGATTTTCTAAATAAGTTGCATATGAGATAGAACAACTTATTAGGATACTTTGTTCTATAAAGAGGAAATTATTATTTGAAGTGTTATATAACTTGATTAGAGGACATCAAATAATAATTGGAGTGTATAAGTTATACAATTAAGAGGTTAATTGTACAATTAAGAGGTTAATTGTACTAGACTAGTTATAAAAGGGAGTTTAATTAATTTTGGGGGAAAAACCCCTCTTGGTTAAAAAATCAGCCGCCCAAGGGCCTTAATTGGTCAATTTTCTTTTGTCATGAGAAGCTCCAACAATAAATAGTCTCACACTCCATCTAAATCCTTTTATCACATGTAAATCAAAAGACAAAAACTCTCCCTCTCTTCTTTGAAGCTCACGGTAGCAGCATCCAAGAGTTTTGAAGTTTTTGGCTGCCTTTGGTGTTTGATTATTCCTAACAAGAGTTGCTTGCAAGATTAGCTTGGGGTATACACGCTTGAGGGGTCCTTCTCTTGGAGCCTTGGCCGATTTTTGAGCTTCCAACATTCCCTTCTCTTGGTCGATTTTGCTGCTCAAAGGAGGTAGTTTGGCAGCTTGTATGGTTGTCATATCATGTTGTTATTTGTGTTTACAAAGCTTGCTTATTCATATATTAAAGATCCTTTTGTTTTGGGTTTGTTTACATCTTAAAACATCCTCTAAAACTTGAAAAATTTCAGCTTATAAACAAAGTTATAAAGCTAAACTTCCGCTGCGTTTTTTAGAAAGTTTAAGTGGTTAAACTTGTTTTGTGTTCTAAAAACCCCTTCACTAATAACATAGCAAATTTCAGATCGATGCATTCCCTAAACTTATTACATTCAACACAAGCATGGTTATCAAAGAAATCGTCTTTCGATTCTACCTATGCAGATGTAGAGGTGCCAGCCATGAAAGCAGCCTGGGGTTCCTAGTGTGCTGTAGATTCTACATTTAGTTCATCCTCCACTAGTTGATCAATAGCAGCAATAGTCTCATTCACATCAGCAGTATCAATCTCAACTGAGTTCTCCCCCTCACTCGCTGAGTCATCATTCAGATCATCAACCAACGCAATGTTAGCTTCACCATCAGATAAGAAATGGAAGGACCAGTCTTTTCCTTCATCACCCTATGCTACCATTGCTTTGGAGTCATGGCTGGTTGATGTTGCCTTTGGAGTCTTGTCCTTATCCTGCCTGTTAAATGATGAAAACGGGTTGCCATTTCCTGTCTTCTT